>CM046450.1:74198945-74512407 GCA_025506515.1 Flaveria trinervia | reverse complement strand
TGAGAATCCCATATAACTCTGTCAGAGTAAGAGTTTTAAGGTTCTCAGTCCTCTTGATTACCACACAATAGTGTGTCCATTTCCTAGGAAGTGAGGACATGAACTTCCTTACAATGTCTCTGTTCTCAAGAGGAACTCCTCCATCCACAAGGGTATCCACAATCTCAACATACCTGAAGTATTGTTGGGTCATGGTTCACCTGTTTTAAAGGTGAAATTTTCAAACTGCTGCTTCAGAAGATCTTTCTTGTTCTCCTTGGCTTCAGAGGATCCTTCATACATCAGCTTCAGTGCATCCCACAGCTGTTTAGCTGTCTTGCACTTCTTAAAACCTCTGTACACATAGTTTGGGATAGCAGTCTGAAGAGCAGTCATGGCCTTCCTGTCAATCTCTACTCTTTTCCTATCTTCATCTGAGTAGTTGGCCACATCTTTAGGAATCATACCAGCACCGGTAGCAGAGGGGGTGCTGGGTATGAAAGGTCCATATTCAACAGATTCCCACATTCTTGAGTCAAGAGACCTGATGAAGCCTTCCATCCTCATGCACCAGGTGTCGAAGTCATCAAGAGTGATCAATGGAGATTTGTTCATGGTTCCAGTCTCCATATCAGTCTTTGAGATGGAAGCCATTTGAAAAGGTTTAGTTTTTGTGTGTGTGAGGGATCTTAAGATGGTTAGATCTTATATCACGAGCCTGAAAGCTCTGATACCAATTGCAGGATCGTTCAAGGGCTTGAACACAATTACAACACACAACACAATGAGGAGATTAACTAAATCTTAATCAAACAGTGAACTAGGCAACCGGAGGTGATGCAGAGAACACAAGTAAAGCAGAGACAGAACAAGAGAGTATAGTTTTCAAGGGAGCAGTATATTGCTTTCTCAAGTTCTTTTACAAGTGTTACAAAGCATATGGAAAGATACAAGAACTTGGAATACTTATACTACAACCTACAGCCGGCTATACTATGAAAGCCAGCTGGATACAATTGACTAGACACTAACAAAATCAATTGTAGGATCAAAGGCATATCTGCCTTTTGACCTTGTGACTATGACATGCCATAGCTCACATCCTTATACATTACAAAAAGGATAAAGTACATAAAGTGGAAAGTTTTCAGACTCAAGACCTCAATGTACAGTTACCAAAAGCATGGACCTTTTCACCAACTCTTGTAAGTTGGTGACTTATCAGAGACGCAGCGGAAAGGTGCTTTATGGAACAGTACATCAGATAAAGCATGTGTACTAAAAGTCTTCGGAAGAAATCTGTCTTCATAGGTTGAAGCTTCGGAAGACTTTGTCTCTTCAAGCTTCGGAAGACTTCATGTTAGGCTTCGGAAGATATTGGTCTTGGCTTCGGAAGATATTACACTTAGAGTATTTTCTAATGCTTTATGTAATTCTTCCGAAGCAATCTTCACTTCAGTACTTAGTGCATGTTGCTGAAACACTTAGGCATTTTGGGTTGCATCAGACTTCAGGAATCCTTACACTATTTATCCCTGCTATTATGTACCTCAACCAAATCCTGTTCAAGCTCCAATTGCACAACAACCACAAGCACTGCCTGAAACCACAACCTTCCCAATCTCATCAACAAACTCAACCTCAACAACACAGCTTCTTCACCCCAGGAGTTGTTGACTGGAGCAGTTTACCAGATGACTTGTCTGGTCATGAGCAACTGTCTCAGGTGCTGGTCAACATGGTGGTGAAAGTCCCTTGGAAATCTAGCTCTTATGGCTTTGGATTCTGCTGATACTTCATCCACTAATGCCTCTACATCAAAGGTATCACAGGTTTCCTCTGAGGCAAAAGCCAAATTATGTTCTGACCATGCATAGCAGCATTTGCATCTATTAGAGAAGCAAATGTAGCTTTAATTAACAAGAACATTGAGCTAGAACAAATAATTTCCAAAAGCAAAGCTGATTTTGAGTCTGTGCTTAATGATAAAAATGATGAGATTTACAAACTGAAATGCCAAATAACTGATGATAAGGCTAGGGAAGAGATACTTCTAGAGAAGTATAAAGATCTTAAAGAAACCCTTGCAGTTACCAGGTAGAGTGTGATAGATGGGTACAATAATGCAAAGGTTTTGAAATGCTTCTTAGTAAGCAATCTGCTTCCAATGTGAAGTTTGGCATTGGTTACAATCACACTACTCCACTACAGATTTTACTCCAAGAGCAGAAGTAGAATCTGATGGTGAGAGTAATAACCAATCCATCTCATCATGTGATCTACTTTCTGATACAGCACAATCAGAAGTAGAAGTCAGCACCAAGCCCTCTAAGAACTTATCAGCTAATGTTGATGGTTCCACTGCTGACACTCACATGATCAATGAGTTGATCAACTCAGGAGTTAATTCTGAAAGTCCTGAAAGGACTAGAGAGCGGGATTTAACACCTGAAGTTCAAACTCCAACTACTGTCAGTACTGAAGAGAAGAAAACTATCAGTAGAAAGAGTTTGAAGACTACTAAAGAGGTAGTCAAGAAAGCAAACAATGCTTCCAAAGCACTGAAGAACAAGTCTTCAGTTGCTTCACCCTCTTTAGTTGATGATCAACCTAAGATGAAGAAGAAACCATGTGAAGTATGTGGTTTGTTCAATCATCTTACAGATGATTGCTGGTACAAAAGAGGTTCCAAACTCAAACAAAAAGAAGAAATTAAAGAGAAAATGGTAAAAATGAAAACTGAGTTGAGACCACATTTGTATCAGCAACATCAATCCTGTAACCCTTAAGTCCTCAAAGAAATCCAAAAAGGAAGGGGTTAAACAGGTGACAGCTGAGAGTGCTCAGAAGAAGAAGGTGCAACATAGGAACTTATCAAACTCCACTGGCAATGTGTCTGATGAGCTGAAAGCTTTGTCACAAAATCAGACACAACTGGTTATGATGGTTCAACATCTGTTGGGTAGAGTTAACCAATTAGATGCTCCTATGTTGAATCCACAGAAAAGGAGATCCAAGCCAAAGGATTCCTCTTCTTCACCATCTTCTTCCTCTCAAGCTGTTGTTACTAATAAACATGTTAGTTTACCATCTGTTGATGAGACCAGGCCCAAAACGAAAAAGGTTTGGGTCTCTAAAACTAACTGATTGTTTATTATTGCAGGGTTCTCCAACATGCCAAAGTAGCATCTGGTATGTAGACAGTGGGGGATCTATGCACATGACTGGGAACAGTTCTCTTCTTCATGACTACTCTCAAGGAAAGAAGGGCTTTGTTTCTTTTGGCAATGATGCTAGGGGTTACATCATTGGAAAAGGCTTTGTCTCCAATGGAGAAATCAAGTTTGATGATGTTAATCATGTGGAAAATCTTAAGTACAATCTCTTGAGTGTCAGTCAAATGTGTGATAAAGACCATGTTGCTCTTTTCACCAGTCAGAACTGTAGGATTCTGTCATCCAAAGTTCTGCATTTGATTGATAAGGTGTTGGATGATCATACTCTCCTGAGAGCCAATAGGACAGGAAGAGTGTATGCCTTAGATCTTTCCAAGAAAATAGATCTCAGAGGCAATCCTTGCCTATTTTCCAAAGCCTCTTCTCAAGAATTTAAACTGTGGCACAGAGGCTGGGTCATGTTAATTTCAAAAACATGAATCAGCTTACCCATAATAGTTTAGTCAGAGGCTTACCAATAAAGGAGTTCCACTGTGATGAAACCTGCACTGCTTGTTTAAAAGAAAAACAACACAAAGTCTCATTCCCTCCTATTGTAGAGCCTAAGTCCACTGCCTGCTTGTAATTACTGCATATGGATCTATTTGGTCCTGTGAGAGTAATGAGCATGGCAAAGAAGAAATACTGTCTGGTAATTGTGGATGATTACTCCAGATTTGTATGGACTTTCTTTCTACATTCAAAGGATGAGGTTGCTTAAAAGATTATTCACTTTGTGTTGTATATTGAGAAGCAGTATTCCCTTCCAGTCAAGTGTATTAGGAGTGACAATGGAACTGAATTCAGAAACCATACACTTGATGACTTCTATCTCTCAAAGGGAATCAAAAGGCAGTTTAGCATCCCAAGGACTCCAGAACAAAATGGAGTAGTGGAGAGAAAGAACAGGACCCTAATTGAAGCTGCAAGGTCCATGCTGGCTGACTCTGGTTTGCCACTGACCTTTTGGGCTGAAGCTGTCAACACAGCTTGCTATGTGCAGAATAGAGTTTAGTAAATCAGAGGTTGATGAAGACTCCATATGAAGTTCTCCATCACTTGGCTCCTCTAATTTCATTTTTCAAAGCATTTGGGTGTCCCTGTTTTATTCTCACACAAAGGATCAACTCCATAAGTGATCCTAAGGTGGATGCAGGTATTTTGTTGGTTATTCATCTACTTGCAAGGCATACATATTCAGCCTCTATACATATTCTCTACAAACTCCCTAGGCTGATGCTACCAAAACACTTGAAGACTTCAGATATCAACAGTCCTCATCAAGGTAATAACCGGCCCTTTCTGTTGGGGTTTGTTATAACAAGATACAAAGTTTACCTATTAACTTTCTGAAAATGTAGCGGAACCATGGTTAATAACTTAGTTAATGAACCCAAAATAAACGAACTTTATCTTGTTTAACAAAGCAATGATCAAACCATGAGCATAGTATCTTTATATGTGAATAGAAGCTAGCTATGTAAACAAAAACAAAACAATATGGACACATGTAGAGGCTGCCCAAAATACCTTTCAGGAGTCAAACACGAAATTGAGGATGATATGGATCAAATCGAATGACCAAGGGACCAAGAGAGGTCCTCTCAAGCTTGTATACCCCAAGCTTGATTGCACAACACTTTCTTGTTAGGAAGAAACACACCAAAAACCGAAAACTCCTTTCTTTTCTGCTGCTTGTTCAAGAGCTTTTGAGAGAGAGAGAGGAGAGTTCTTGTCTTTAATTTTTGCATGTATTGTGTGTGGTGAACATTGAGTGTTGGACTTGTTTAAGTGTGTGTGTGTTTTCAAGGGGGAAAGGGGCCAATCCCTTTCCTTTTGGGCGGCCGAAATTATTGATCAAAAGGGGTTATACACCTTTTCCTGTTGGACTTAATAATTTATGCAATTAACCATTTAATTGTATAAGTTATACACCCTTTTATTATTTGATGTTATCTAACCTACTTAGATAACATTACAAATAATATTCTTGAACAAAATATCCTAATAAGTTGTTCCATCTCATATGCAATTTATTTAGAAAACCAATTTTCTAAATTGGTGTGATTATTTAATTTCATGATCATATCGTCAATTAAATAATTGTTTGTGTTTGCAAAGCTTGTTATTGGGTATAACCCGACTTGGATCATAATGTACTAACCGCATCAATATTTTACGTGTCTTGGGCATATAGAATCCTGCAATCTCCCACTTGTACAAGATACATAGAAGATTGATGCAAGTAGTAAATACCGCCTAACAACGGTTTACTACCCTTAATACGCATGACTTAGCCATTCAATAACATCATCCCATTCAAGTATCCTTCTTGAAATGATTAGGTGAATTAATCATCTATCCTTTTGTTACAAATGTCATGTCAAATCCAAGGACACAGAGTGATCATTCCTTGTTGATTAACTTATCCAGGCCTTAGACATCTAACTCTCAACGAATAAGAGGAACAAATCCCATCTTGACTACATACGTTCTCACAATCACCTTGTGTCACATCTGAACATAGTCTCATGTACTGTCCATTTTTTTAGAACGGGTGATAACCAGATCAAGGTATGACACTTGGTGAATATCAAACCCAATATGTATCTCAGGTCTGTGGACACCAAATGATATTCGCCTTTACTTAAATTTACTTATGATCAATCAATAAGATTCCATGTAGTAAAGTTTGAGTTGCGGGTTAGTCCAATATTTGAATCCCACAAATATATGAACCTTGGTAGCAACCCATTGCTCTATATTCATCCTTATGAATATCAACCAATCGAAGTTCATAATAATCTTACCTCACACTTGTTCCCACAAGTCTGAACGACTATGGACATTTAGAGTAAGCAATTTACTCATGGATTAAACATGCTAAATTGGAATATTAATTGAAACATTATAACCAAATAATTTTATTCAATAATAAAGAGTTCCACATATCCAAATACAAAATTTACAGATCAAATCCAATCACTAGAATATCGAAGTCCCATGGCACAAGTATGACCTTCATGCTTTTCCTTTTAAGGAGCTTCGTGCGAGGATCCGCAATGTTCTAATCCGTGTGAACTTTGCGAATACATATCTTTCCCTTTTGAACTTCATCTCGTATGTAGTTGAATCTCCGCTCAATGTGCCTAGTCTTTTGATGAGCACGGTTCCTTGATTTGAGCAATCGCACCCTCGTTATCACAAAAGATCTCTAGGGGGTCCTGAATGGAAGGGACAACCCCCAGATCGGTAATGAATTTCTTCAACCATGCAGCTTCTTGAGCTGCCAACGAAGCGGCGACGTATTCTGATTCTGTAGTCGATGAGCCACCACATCCTGTTTGGGGCTCTTCCAAGAGACCGCTCCTCCATTCAGAATGAAAATATATCCCGACTGTGATCGTGAATCATCACGATATGTTTGGAAACTGGCATCCGTGTAACCTTTTACAACAAGTTCCTCATCACCAGATCCATAGATTAGGAACATATCTTTTGTCCTCCTTAGGTACTTAAGTATGTTCTTAACAACCATCCAATGACTGTTTCCAGGATTTTGCTGGTATCGGCTTGTCATGCTTAAGGCGCATGACACGTCCGGTCGAGTGCATATCATTGCATACATGATGGATCCAATAGCAGATGCGTATGGGATTGCCTTCATTTTATCTTGCTCATCCTTTGAGCTAGGACATTGAGTCGTACTCAATATCGTTCCTCTTTGAATAGGTACCGTACCTTTCTTAGAGTTCTCCATCTTGAACCTTTTCAAGATTTTATCAATTTATGCACTTTGATTTAAACCAATCAACCGCCTTGATCTATCCCTATAGATCTTTATTCCCAGAATATAGGCGGCCTCACCAAGATCCTTGATGGAAAAACAACTTCCAAGCCAGGTTTTAACACCTTCCAAGGTTGGAATGTCATTTCCAAATAGTGGTATGTCATCAACATATAATACTAGGAAGGTGATGTTGCTCCCACTAGCTTTCTTATATACACAAGCTTCATCAGCGTTTTTGATGAATCTGAATTTAATTATTTCTTCATCAAAACGGTGATTCCAACTTCTCGATGCTTGTTTCAATCCATAGATTGATTTCTTTAACTTGCATACTTTATTAGGATGTTTTGGATCAACAAAACCTTTAGGCTGAACCATATAGACATCTTCCTCAAGATATCCATTTAGGAAAGCTGTTTTGACATCCATTTGCCAAATCTCATAGTCATAATGAGCAGCTATGGAAAACAATATCCTTATAGACTTTAGCATCACAACAGGTGAGAAGGTTTCATCATAATCAACCCCTTGAGTTTGAGTGAAACCCTTTGCTACAAGTCTAGCCTTATAAGTATCCAAGTTTCCATGCATATCGGTTTTCTTCTTGAAAACCCACTTGCTTCCAACTACTTTGGAGTTAAGAGGTGGTACAACCAAGTCCCATACTTGATTGTCATGCATGGATTGCATCTCAACGCTCATGGCCTCGAGCCGTTTGTCACAATCCGAATTAGACACTGCATTATGGTATGTGGTTGGTTCATCTGAATCTACCACATAACATCCATCCATGAAAAATCCGTATCTTTCAGGTGGATTACTAGTTCTACCACTTCTGCAAACGTTTTGTGTGTATTGATCAACCATTTGATCATCTTCAACATCCTCATGTTGAGTGCTAGTTTCAACCAAACGTGCATCGGGTTATGGTTCTTGATCCTCCTCAAGATCCATTGTTCTACTGCTAGTTCGTTTCATAAGGAACTTTGCTTCTAAGAACTCACCTTTTCTGGCAACAAACACCTTTTGTTCCAGTGGATCATAGAAATAATATCCCATAGAATCTCTAGGGTATCCAACAAAGATACATTTGGTGGATCGGACTTCCAATTTGTTTGGGGTGGGAGTCTTAACATAAGCCTCACAACCCCAGACCCTTAAGTATGATAGGGATGGAACTCTTCCATGCCATATCTCAAAAGGTGTCCTTTCCACCTTTTTGGTTGGGGCCATATTTAAAATACGGGCCGCAGAGAGCAAAAGCGAAACCCCAAAATGATAGAGGTAATGTGCTTATTGCCATCATAGATCAGACCATATCTAATAAGGTTCGATTCCTCCTCTCAGACACACCATTATGTTGTGGTGTTCCAGGTGGAGTGAGTTGTGAGACAATCCCACAACTCCTAAGATGATCTTGAAAAGCATCATTTAGGTATTCACCTCCTCTATCGGTGCGGAGAACTTTAATCGACTTGTTGAGTTGATTTTGTACTTCATTTTGAAAGATCTTGAACATTTCAAAACCTTCATCTTTGTGTCTTAACAGGTACACATACCCATAACGACTATAATCGTCGGTAAAGGAAATGAAGTATCTTTCACCATTCCTAGTCATTGGCTTAAAAGGACCACATGCATCCGAATGTATGATTCCTAATAAATCTTTTGCCCTTTCCTTAGTTCCACTAAAGGGCGCCTTAGTCATTTTTCCTTGTAAACAAGATTCACACACATCAAATGAATCACATTCACTTGTTTTTAAAAGACCATTCTTTTGTAGTGTTTGAATTCTTTTTTTGTTTATATGACCAAGACGACAATGCCAAAGATAGGTATCACTCAAATTCAACTTGAGTTTCTTGGTGCTAGTTTGGTACAATGGACTATTTAAAGTACTTTCATGAACCAATTCATAAATATCATTAATGAGAATAGCTTTAAAGTAGAACATATCATTAAAAGAAACATGAATATCTTTTTCAACAAATGATAATACATATCCAATTGTTTTAACAGGGCTACAGAGATAATATTCCTAGTCAAACTAGGAGCATACAAAACATTGTTCAAAATAACTTCCAAACCATTTGGAAGTTTCAAGATGTAGTCACCACGGGCTTCAACTTGAACTTTGGCCCCATTGCCCATGTAGAGGCTAACATCCCCTTTCTTGAAATCACTACTTCTTCTGAACCCCTGCAACAAATTTCAAATGTGAGTTCCACATCCGGTATCAATACCCATGTGTTAGAGGATATCATATTGAAATCAATATGGATCATGTATGTTGTACCTGAGGTTTGCCCAACATCCCTCTTTGCTTTCAACTCTTGGAGATGGACGGGACAATTTCTTGCCCAATATCCAATCTCCCCACACTTAAGCATGGGTCATTGGAAGCAACCTTTTGCTTCTTCTCTTGTGGTTTAGGTGGCACCCTTACCACCCCCTTCCCTTTTCCCCATACAGGTCCATTGCCTTTGGCAACCTTTGCCTTGGGTGTGGGATGAGGCCTTTTCTTGTTCCCACCTTCATTGATGGTGAGAACGGGTAAAACCCTTTTACCCATGGCCGCCTCGGCTGTTTTGAGCATTTAGTGAAGTTCACCAATGCTTTTGTCCCAAGCATTCATGTTGTAGTTCAACACGAATGTCTTAAACTTCTTGGTAAGGCCATTGAGGATCAAATCCGTGGCCAATTCCTTCGAGACCGGACAATTAAGCCTTTCGAGGCGGTCAATGTGGCTTTTCATCTTAAGTTCATAAGATGAAACCGATTGGTTGTCGTCCATACGACATGCATGGAGTGCTCGAACCGTTTCGAAGCGCTCAACCCTCGCTTGCTGTTGGAACATTTCCTTCAGGTGCGTTATCATGTCATAAGCTCCGTGATGTTCATACTCCTTTTGGAGATCCGGAGTCATGCTCGCCAGCATGAGACAAGACACTTGGACGGAGTCCTCAGTGTACTTAAGCCAATCGTTATAGGCCTCCTCATCATCCTCAGCAGGTTGATTGGGGATAGGGTCGTCTAAAATATATGATCGTCTTTCTTGCTTGAGAACGATTCTCAAGTTTCGATACCAATCAATGAAATTATTATGATTTAGACGTTCCTTTTGGAGAATCGCTCGCAATGATTGGGCGGACGCGGATGAATCATCATGATTATCATTATTGGTGGCCATCTACAAAATATAACAAAGATCTATTTTAGTATTTTCGATATTGCTATTTTAAATAATTAATACCTTTTAAGGTCATTTTTATATTAAAATCTAGAACCCACATTACATTTAAATTGTGGTTAGGTGACCTTTATCCCACGATTTAAATTAATAAGGTGGTCAACGATTGACGGTTGCAACCATTTGCAACTTCTAGAGGCATGGGATCGACTTAAAACATCATATGTAAAGTCGGCATGTTAATCCCATCAACACCATTTGGAAACCATATTGTAGGTGATCCATTTAATATGGTTTGCAAATCAAGTTACCCTACTTGCACACACATGTGAGTTTACCAACATAAGTGGTTAGGTGACCTTTATCCCACAAATGTGGTATCCCCACCTTAAGTCACAAGTTCCCTCTAAATGGTTAGGTGATCTTTATCCCATTAAGAGTTTTCAAATGACTCAAGTGTTGTGCAAAAGGACGGTGTTAAACTTGTTGGAAATATTGTTTGAAAATATTTAGAGATTTCATAATTCTAGTTTTGAAACTCTATGTACTTGTACTTGCATGCTTTCAAATACAAGATACCCTATGGTCCTTTGATTAAAACCCATTTTAATCTTTAAATCATTAAATCGTTTTAATAACTTTTTTATTACCTTTTAATGATTAAGAACCAATTAATAAGATTGTTAAGTTCATAGAAAGGTTTGTTAAAGCAAATATCACATACATGCTATCAACCACAATAATATAAACAAAACAACATAGCAAATGTGCATAACCATAGCATCTAAAGTGGTCCACACTTGTTTACGATCACAAGTGTGGTCCATAGGCATTCCTAAGGGTCAAACACATCACAAAAGTTCCAAGAACCTCCCACTAGAAACCGCATCCAAATGCTCCATGTTTCTTGTGTCTTCTCTTTGTGCTTTTATCACGTACATCTTCATGTTATAAGACATAATGTCCTAATACAAGATTTCTAGAAATATGAAAAGTAACTAATCTATTTATTACAACCCAATAATAAATAAATTACACTTGAAACAAAACATAAACAATAGATTATACAACCCAATTGAATGAATGAATACAACCATAACAAACATCCAAACAACACAAGGTCAATGGCTAGGTTATGCACTAAAGGAACAATGAACATATCAACCAAACCAACAATGAAACCCCACTATAACCATGAAATTTCAGCCAACATAAACTGAAATTTCAGGTTATATCATGCCCAAACAAACAACAAATATAACATACATGTCTTTCAAAGTTTAACCACAAGCATGTGTGATATAACTTTGAAAGTGGGGGATTCATAAAACATGAACATAGCAGCCCCTAAAAAGGGGTTTCAAAGTACCAAAAAAACCGAAATAACAAAGACAAAACAAGCTAGCTATCCACATAACCGGCTCTATATGCCAATGTTGGATTTGAGTGATACCTATCTTTGGCATTGTCGTCTTGGTCATATAAACAAAAAAAGAATTCAAACACTAAAAAAGAATGGTCTTTTAAAAACAAGTGAATGTGATTCATTTGATGTGTGTGAATCTTGTTTACAAGGAAAAATGACTAAGGCACCCTTTAGTGGAACTAAGGAAAGCCAAAAGATTTATTAGGAATCATACATTCGGATGTATGTGGTCCTTTTAAGCCAATGACTAGGAATGGTGAAAGATACTTCATTACCTTTACCGATGATTATAGTCGCTATGGGTATGTGTACCTGTTAAGACACAAAGATGAAGGTTTTGAAATGTTCAAGATCTTTCAAAATGAAGTACAAAATCAACTCAACAAGTCGATTAAAGTTCTCCGCACCGATAGAGGAGGTGAATACCTAAATGATGCTTTTCAAGATCATCTTAGGAGTTGTGGGATTGTCTCACAACTCACTCCACCTGGAACACCACAACATAATGGTGTGTCTGAGAGGAGGAATCGAACCTTATTGGATATGGTCTGATCTATGATGGCTAGAAGCACATTACCTCTATCATTTTGGGGCTTCTCTTTGCTCTCCGCGGCCCGTATTTTAAATATGGCCCCAACCAAAAAGGTGGAAATGACACCTTTTGAGATATGGCATGGAAGAGTTCCATCCCTATCATACTTAAGGGTCTGGGATTGTGAGGCTTATGTTAAGACTCCCACCCCAAACAAATTGGAAGTCCGATCCACCAAATGTATCTTTGTTGGATACCCTAGAGATTCTATGGGATATTATTTCTATGATCCACTGGAACAAAAGGTGTTTGTTGCCAGAAACGGTGAGTTCTTAGAAGCAAAGTTCCTTATGGAAGGAACTAGCAGTAGGACAATGGATCTTGAGGAGGATCAAGAACTACAACCCGATGCACGTTTGGTTGAAACTAGCACTCAACATGAGGATGTTAAAGATGATCAAATGGTTGATCAATACACACAAAACGTTTGCAGAAGTGGTAGAACTAGTAATCCACCTAAAAGATATGTATTTTTCATGGATGGATGCTATGTTAAACATTCATATGAACCAACCACATACCATAATGCAGTGTCCAATTCAGATTGTGACAAATGGCTCGAGGCCATGAGTGTTGAGATGAAATCCATGCATGACAATCAAGTATGGGACTTGGTTGTACCACCTCTTAACTCCAAAGTAGTTGGAAGCAAGTGGGTTTTCAAGAAGAAAACCAATATGCATGGAAACTTGGATACTTATAAGGCTAGACTTGTAGCAAAGGGTTTCACTCAAACTCAAGGGGTTAATTATGATGAAACCTTCTCACCTGTTGCGATGCTAAAGTCTATAAGGATATTGTTTGCCATAGCTGCTCATTATGATTATGAGATTTGGCAAATGGATGTCAAAACAGCTTTCCTAAATGGATATCTTGTGGAAGATGTCTATATGGTTTAGCCTGAAGGTTTTGTCGATCCAAAACATCCTAATAAAGTATGCAAGTTAAAGAAATCAATCTATGGATTGAAACAAGCATCGAGAAGTTGGAATCACCGTTTTGATGAAGAAATAATTAAATTCAGATTCATCAAAAACGCTGATGAAGCTTGTGTATATAAGAAAGCTAGTGGGAGCAACGTCACCTTCCTAGTATTATATGTTGATGACATACTCCTATTTGGAAATCACATTCCAACCTTGGAAGGTATTAAAACCTGGCTTGGAAGTTGTTTTTCCATCAAGGATCTTGGTGAGGCCGCCTATATTCTGGGAATAAAGATCTATAGGGATAGATCAAGGCGGTTGATTGGTTTAAATCAAAGTGCATAAATTGATAAAATCTTGAAAAGGTTCAAGATGGAGAACTCTAAGAAAGGTACGGTACCTATTCAAAGAGGAACGATATTGAGTACGACTCAATGTCCTAGCTCAAAGGATGAGCAAGATAAAATGAAGGCAATCCCATACGCATCTGCTATTGGATCCATCATGTATGCAATGATATGCACTCGACCGGACGTGTCATGCGCCTTAAGCATGACAAGCCGATACCAGCAAAATCCTGGAAACAGTCATTGGATGGGTGTTAAGAACATACTTAAGTACCTAAGGAGGACAAAAGATATGTTCCTAATCTATGCATCTGGTGATGAGGAACTTGTTGTAAAAGGTTACACGGATGCCAGTTTCCAAACAGATCGTGATGATTCACGATCACAGTCGGGATATATTTTCATTCTGAATGGAGGAGCGGTCTCTTGGAAGAGCCCCAAACAGGATGTGGTGGCTCTATCGACTACAGATCAGAATACGTCGCCGCTTCGTTGGCAGCTCAAGAAGCTGCATGGTTGAAGAAATTCATTGCCGATCTGGGGGTTGTCCCTTCCATTCAGGACCCCCTAGAGATCTTTTGTGATAACGAGGGTGCGATTACTCAAATCAAGGAACCTCGTGCTCATCAAAAGACTAGGCACATTGAGCGGAGATTCAACTACATACAAGATGAAGTTGAAAAGGGAAAGATATGTATTCGCAAAGTTCACACGGATCAGAACATTGCGGATCCTCTCACGAAGCTCCTTGAAAAGGAAAAGCATGAAGGTCATACTAGTGCCATGGGATTTCGATATTCTAGTGATTGGATTTGATCTGTAAATTTTGTATTTGGATATATGGAACTCTTTATTATTTGAATAAAATTATTTGGTTATAATGTTTCAATTAATATTCCAATTTAGCATGTTTAATCCATGAGTAAATTGCTTACTCTAAATGTCCGTAGTCGTTCAGACGTGTGGGAACAAGTGTGAGGGTAAGATTATTATGAACTTGGATTGGTTGATATTCATAAGGATGAATATAAAGCAATGGGTTGCTACCAAGGTTCATAGATATTTGTGGGATACAAATATTGGACTAACCCGCAACTCAAACTTTACTACATGGAATCTTATTGATTGATAATAAGTAAATTTGAGTAAAGGTGAATATCATTTGGTATCCTCAGACCTGAGATACATATTGGGTTTTGATATTCACCAAGTGTCATACCTTGATCTGGTTATCTGCCGTTCTGAAAAAATGGACAGTACATGAGACTATGTTCAGATGTGACACAAGGTGATTGTGAGAAACGTATGTAGTCAAGATGGGATTTGTTCCTCTTATTCGTTGAGAGTTAGATGTCTAAGGCCTGGATAAGTTAAATCAACAAGGAATGATCACTCTGTGTCTTTGGATTTGACATGATATCTGTAACAAAAGGATAGATGATTAATTCACCTAAATCATTTCAAGAAGGATACTTGAATGGGATGATGTTATTGAATGGCTATAAGTCATGCGTATTAAGGGTAGTAACCGTTGTTAGGCGGTATTTACTACTTGCATCAATCTTCTATGTATCTTGTACAAGTGGGAGATTGCAGGATTCTATATGCTCAAGACACGTAGAATGTTGATGCGGTTAGTACGTTATGATCCAAGTCGGGTTATACCCAATAACAAGCTTTGCAAACACAAACAATTATTTAATTGACGATATGATCATGTAATTAAATAATCACACCAAATTTAGAAAATTGGTTTTCTAAATAAATTGCATATGAGATGGAACAACTTATTAGGATATTTTGTTCAAGAATATTATTTGTAATGTTATCTAAGTAGGTTAGATAACATCAAATAATAAAAGGGTGTATAACTTATACAATTAAATGGTTAATTGCATAAATTATTAAATGACTTATTTAGTATTATGCTTGTGCTTGTTTAAGGGGAAAACCCCTTTTGATCAGTAATTTCGGCACCCAAAAGGAAAGGGATTGGCCCCTTTTCCCCTTGAAAACACACACACACTTAAACAAGTCCAACACTCAATGTTCACCACACACAATACATGCAAAAACTAAAGACAAGAACTCTCCTCTCTCTCTCTCTCAAAAGCTCTCGAACAAGCAACATAAAAGAAAGGAGATTTTGGTTTTTGGTGTGTTTCTTCCTAACAAGAAAGTGTTGTGTGATCAAGCTTGGGGTATACAAGCTTGAGAGGACCTCTCTTGGTGCCTTGGTCATTCAATTTGATCCATATCATCCTCAATTTCGTGTTTGACTCCTGAAAGGTAGTTTTGGGCAACCTCTACATGGCTGTCCATGTTGTTTTGTTTTTGTTTACATAGCTAGCTTCTATTCACATATAAAGATACTATGTTCATGGGTTTGATCATTGCTTTGTTAAAACAAGATAAAAATCGTTTATTTTGGGTTCATTAACTAAGTTATTAACCATGGTTCCGCTGCATTTTCAGAAAGTTTAATAGGTTAAACTTTGTATCTTGTTATACAAACCCCAACATAACAAACTCCTTTCTTTTCTGCTGCTTGTTCGAGAGATTTTGAGAGAGAGGAGAGTTCTTGTCTTTACTTTTTGCATGTATTGTGTGTGGTGAACATTGAGTGTTGGACTTGTTTAAGTGTGTGTGTGTTTTCAAGGGGAAAAGGAGCCAATTCCTTTCCTTTTGGGCGGCCAAAATTATTGATCAAAAGGGGTTTTCCCCCTTAAATAAACACACACATAATACTAAATAAGTCACTTAATAATTTATGCAATTAACCATTTAATTGTATAAGTTATACACCCTTTTATTATTTGATGTTATCTAACCTACTTAGATAATATTACAAATAATATTCTTGAACAAAATATCCTAATAAGTTGTTCCATCTCATATGCAATTTATTTAGAAAACCAATTTTCTAAATTTGGTGTGATTATTTAATTGCATGATCATATCGTCAATTAAATAATTGTTTGTGTTTGCAAAGCTTGTTATTGGGTATAACCCAACTTGGATCATAACGTACTAACCGCATCAATATTCTACGTGTCTTGGGCATATAGAATCCTGCACTTTCTTCATAAGATGATCGGGATCCTTCAAACTATCAAAGTATCTTCTCATGTCAAAGAGATCATGTAGAGGCAACTGAAACATGTCTTGCCAAGTGTAGACATTTTCAATGCCATGATCTCTGATGACATGCTGCCTTTCTGGATTTGTAGTGTATGTCCAAGACAGGATGAGTCTTTCTGATGCTAGAGGAGCTATTGGAATGGGAGATGATGGAGCATCCTCTGGCTGCACATCCTCAGGATGTTCTGACTCATCCTGAGGTTAAGAAAAGGATGCAGTCATCTTCTTCTTTGGCTTTAGCTTTGAAGCCATACTTTTCTTTCTCTTTACAACTTTTAACTGAGAAGACTGGCCTGCAGTACCAGATTAATCTTCATTGTCTTTCTCAGTTGGGTCTTCCACTCTCACAGGTTTAGATTGAGAGTGAGGTTGACCTTGCTGTGGATCAGAAGATGAAGCTTGCTGAGATTTAGCAGGAGGTCTAGGTTGTGTTGTCTCTGGTTGTTCAACCTTAACCTCCACTTCAGGTGGAGCTTGACTTGGAGGGGAATGTAAGTCAACCAGCTCTCCACTATTTATCTTCTGCTTGATCACCGTGATATGCTCATCCATAGTGGATAGAGACATGGGGCCAAGTCTCCTTTCAAAGAATCCATACAGCTTCAAGAAACTCATCATCCTCTACCTATCTACAGACTTCTTCATACTCTTCTGGATGATGGCTCTTGACTTAGCAACTTCTTCCCTTAGCTTCTTTTTGGTTATCTTTCTTTCCTTGACTATCTCAAGTTCAAGTTGTTTGAGATACTCAAACTCAATATAGTCAAAGGATAAGGGAAGAAGTGCTTCTTCCTGATAAAGGCTTGTGGCACTCAGGTAGTTGATTATCTTGATCCTTTTTTCTTCTTTATCTACCTGAGGTTCTTGTTGAACCACATCCTCATATGCAGGACTTTCTTGAACTGGGGAGAGAGTAGGCACATGCTTGTATAGTCTTTTCTTTCTTCTGTCTTCTTTGATTTGTACTAGTATGTAACACCCTGAATTTCTATTTAAATGAAAGGAAAAGAAAAGTAAATGGAAAAAATAGAAATTATGCACAAGTGGAGGGGAAAAAGTGTACAAAGTACAAAACCTTTTTACTTTAAGGTTTTAAAGGGGCATGGTTGACCATTCTTTCTTCTTCACCTTCTTCAAGCGACTGAAAAGAAGAAGAGAGAGAGCCCGGTTCTAGAGAGAGAAAGAGGAAGAAGAAGCAGCTTCAAAGTGTTTGTTTTCGGGATTCAAGAGCTGAATCGAAGGTGGGTCTCGAACTTGAAGTGTGTTGCTCAAAGGCTGCTCAAGGTGAGTTTCTAGAACCCCTCTTTTACTGATTTTCAACTGATTTGGGGCTATTATGTATACTAAGTAAACATTTTGAAAGAAACCGTGGGTATACAACCTTATGTTCCAATGATGTATGTATGTATGTATGTTATAGTGTTGATTATGGGTTAGTATTGATGTATAGCATGCTTAGATGGCCTTAGTATGTTAGATCTATGTTTGGGTATGATTAGAATGATAATCTGGTGATGTTGGAAGCATAGAAAATATTTCAAAATGTTATGATGAACATGAACAGTGGTCCATGCGCCCAGAGGTGGCTCATGCGCCTAAACAGTGGCTCATGTGCCCAACATGAGTGGCCAGACGCCTAAGTGTTGGCCATGCGCCCAAGAGTGGGTCATACACCCAAGAGTGGGTCATGCGCCCAAGAGTGGGTCATGCGCCCAAGAGTGGGTCATGCACCTAAACAGTGGCCCATGCGCCCAGCATGTTGGTCCATGCGTCTAAGTGTTGGCCATGCGCCTAAATAGTGGCCCATGCGCCCAAGTGTTAGCCATGCGCCCAAGTGTTGGCCATGCGCCCAAGTGTTGGCCATGTGCCCAAGTGTTGGCCATGCGCCCAAGTGTTGGCCATGTGCCTAAATAGTGC
The DNA here is from genome assembly GCA_025506515.1 of Flaveria trinervia. Classification (NCBI taxonomy): domain Eukaryota; kingdom Viridiplantae; phylum Streptophyta; class Magnoliopsida; order Asterales; family Asteraceae; genus Flaveria; species Flaveria trinervia. Next base: position 74,493,884 of record CM046450.1, on the reverse strand, counting down.
CCATGCGCCTAAGTGATTGAAACGACTGTGTTGGTGATGCGCCTGAACAAGTGCCATGCACTTGAACAGGGTAGAAGCGCCCAAATAGTGCCTATTCGCCCAGATTGTTTTACACTTAGATTTTTATGCTCATGCGCCTGGAAGGTCCCATGCGCCCAAATTTGGACTTAAGGTTTCTAAGTGGTTTTTAAGGGGTAATATGGGGAGATAGGCCTGGTTATGATGTGATGGCTTATGTTTGATGTGTGTTATGCATGTATGATGTTGCCTGTATGGTGATGGTGTATGTTTATGATTATGTATATGTTCCCTATTATGTATGCCTTCCTTTGGCTTTGTGTTGAACATTAATGAATGTAATGAAAGTATTATGTAACGTAAAGTGGAAGATAATGAAAAGAGGAACGTAATGAATGAATGCATAAGGCTTGCAAGCAATATGTACAGAGGTGCACGGCTCTAATGCCTTAAGCTCTACCGCGTGAGGTTCAGCAAATCCTAAAGTGTGCACGCAAGGGTTCCAGTCTTTGTGACTGACCTTCGGTGTTGATACCCCTTTCGATAGGGATGTTACCCATTTCGGTGGGGGTGTTACCCATTTCGATGGGGGTGTTGTTACCCATTTCGGTGGGGGTGTTACCCATTTCAGTGGGGGTGTTACCCATTTCGATAGGGGTGTTGTTACCCATTTCGGTGGGGGTGTTACCCATTTCGATGGGGGTGTTGTTACCCATTTCGGTGGGGGTATTACCCATTTCGGTAGGGGTGTTACCCATTTCGATGGGGGTGTTGTTACCATTTCGATGGGGGTGTTGTTACCCATTTCGGTGGGGGTGTTACCTATTTCGGTGGGGGTGTTACCCATTTCGATGGGGGTGTTGTATATGATGGTTACCCATTTCGAAGGAGTCTATGTAGTCCATATCAATATGAACTTGAGGAGGTTGCTGAGAATGTACAATTGCAAGTTAGGATGGTGAGTCCTCAGTGTCCATTCTCTCTGAAGAACTCCCAGGTTTTGTGATTGTAATGACTTTCTCCCCCTTTTTGGTAGCATCACCCACTTGCATAGGTGAGCTAAGAGTTAGGTCAATCACATCCATAGGTTCTTGTGTTCCTGGTTGAGCTCTTCTTAAAGGTCTCCTAGCTAGTTTTTCCCTAAGATATGAAATCTCAAGTTGCTAGTCAATGACCCTGTTCTGTAAGGTAGTCACTTGAGATTCAAGGTGACTAACCTTGGAGACTAAATAGGTGCATGTTTGAGACAGTTTTTACACCTATAGTCTTAAATTCCCCTCATCTTCATCAGAAGAATCATTGGGGGTGAGATGATTGGACTAGAGTCCTCACTCTTACCACCAGCTTCAGGTTCTTGGCCATCGGATTTCCTCTGCTCACTGACAATCTCAGTTGAGATGTCAGTGGGCTGAGTTGCCATGGTTAAGGTCTTAATGATGTAATCACTTTGAAAAGTGAGAGCCTCTTCCATATGGACATCCTGAACAAGTTCAGAAGTGTCCACCTCAGTAGTAGGTGACTGATGTGGGCTAGAAATAGGAGCCTCAGAAGCACTCATCTCTCTTGAGTAGGGGAAAAGAAGAGAGAATCATGGTACTCACTGAAACCTAGATCTTTATCAGTGTAGAAGTCAAGGTTGGGGATTGGTTGGTTGAGATCTAAAGGCTGGGGATGGTAACTGTCCCTTGAAGGTTGATCACTTGAGTGTTAAGACCCAGAGTGATGGCTTAAGATAGTTTGGCTTATGAGTTCATCAGGCTGAGCATGAGGAACCTTAACACTGATCCTTGAAGAGATGGGAGTAGTCTGCTCCTCAGGAGAAGTGGGAGCTCCAGTGTCCACTTCTTCCTATATGGGTGAGTGTATAGGGGCCTGCATAAACCGAATAGCCTGAGTAAGGGTTCGTTTAGATTTTATTTTATAGGTGAGGGTGATTTGTGGCTGTTTAAGTGGTTGGGATGTATAAGGTGTGGGTTCAACACTAGCTGAGCTGCTAGGTTGTCATCTTGAGCAATAAGCTCTAACACTTTGGGACCACGACTGTTTCTACCCCAGAGAACAATAGTGGGCTTTCTTAGTATTTTAAAGATATCAGGCTTCATCTGTCCTAGTTTAAGAATGTTACATGTTCTCCTTAACTGTGAGCCCAGTTCACAGTCAAGAATGTACTATACATATCTCGGAAATATGTAATATTCTAAGGAGTCCAAGTTTGCAAGCAGATTAGAATAAACAAACTGAGAATACCTGAACATGACCCCCTGAACCATTCCATGGACAATGAAGGATAGATCCTCATGGATCTGGTCCCATCCATAATGCTTGTTTGATAAGTTGTGGATAACCACATGGAGCAGGAATCATCTAGCTAAATATGCATGTTGATGATGGCCGGAGTGATGAAGACTGTTCTCCCTTGCACTGTGGCAAACAGTACCTTCTCCATATCAATTACGACCTATTGGCAGGTCTTCTAGAATTATGTCAGATGATCCTCATAGAGTGGAGGATCAATGGTGAAAGAGGTGAAGTAGTTCGACAGAGCTAATAAGCGACAAACCTTTGAGAAATGAGGATCTTTCTCACAGCTTAATAGAGTAACCTGGTTATGTTGCGTGCGTAACTGCATGGTAAAGTTCGGGTCATGTCTGTGTTGAGGGTTGGCCATTTTTGAGAGAGCTTAAGGATGAAAAAAGATGAAAGAAAGAAATTTCAGAGAGAATTTGGGAATTTAGGTTTGGAGGAAAGAAGTAGATGATAGAAAGAGGGGGGAAACCGTTGGGTTTATATGTGAAAAAGGATTTCAGATAAAGTTTAATGAAAGAGGATAAACTTTAAAATCCGAATGTCGGTCCAACCTCTGAAAAAGTAGTTTACTTTTGCTCAAAAAGTAGTTTTCTTGGAAATCAAAAACCTTCTGAAACTAAAATGACTTCGAAAGAATTTCCTAAGTATTTTGTGAATTTTGACTTCGAAAGAAAATTAAGACTTGAGAGTTAATTTTGCTTTGGAAGGAAATTGTAACATCTTGTATTTTTGTTAACTAAAAGTTAACTTCGTTTATTCTTATAAGGGTCATTATTGTCAATCATAGAACTCATGTGTAATTTATGCTTATTCTTTTTAATTATCATTAACTTTTAATATATGATAATTAAAAATAAAAATATCAAATAATATTGATTATGTTAATATTAATAATAGTAACAATAATAAAAGTTATAAAAATGAGAATAATACCAATAAAAATAAGTATAATAATAATAATAACTAATAATAATAACTATAGTATTAATGATATTAATAATAATAATAAATACAAAAGCTTAGAAATTAATAAATTAGTTAAAATTTAAACTTAAATTAAGTTTAGGGGGTATTTATGTAATTTTTGAAACTTGAATTTAAAGTTTCTAACATAATTTAAGAAACCTTAAACTACAAGGGCCATTTGTGTAATTTATTAAAAGAACCCAAACCACCCTCCCCTAACCCCGTATTTCTGGCGGCCATAGCTTCGGCCACGTTCCGAACTCTGGCATCCCCCAAAACCATCGAAAACCTCCACAATGAGACATCAAACCGTTCCAAAGTGTTTTGTGAACTTAATTCGAACTTGAAAACTCACGTTAATTGCGTTTACAAGCCGGTTACAAACCTCAAACGATCAAATAACCGGTGACTTAAACCCTGCAACCGTTCGGGCAATAAACCTTAACAATACTCTAATTAAATGAACCTAATCAATCATCTTATTACACCTAATCGTTTACAGCCTTAATCTCATCTGAAACACACAAATATTACACGCTCGATTCCTTCTTTCGTCGCGAACCTGCAACTTAATCAAAATCTACCTTTCGAGCTTCATAAACGAAAACTAACCGAGGGTTTTCCATCTTCAAGACCATAAGAAGCTCCCTGTGCAACGAATTTGCCTATCATCATCATTTGAACATCACTTAAGGTTGTGCGTGACCGCGACGTGTTCATCACTCGTGCTTGTGTTAATACATTGAAATCGGGTATTGATTACACCTGTACACTCATCTCTACACGGGGAACAAAAGCCCCAAGATTATAATCCCTTACAATGTCGAATTGATCCTCATTTGGATCTAAACGAATTTAGGGTTTATGTGATTTGGGAGAATTTTTGAATTTGTATTCTTAAAATTTTAAAACCAAAGTTAACCATGGCTAAGGCCCTAGTTCATTGGTAAAACGCTTGCAACTCCATCTTGAGGTCCTGAGTTTGAACCCGGGCACCCTCAAGTAATTTTTTTGAAGCCTTTTGGGATTTAATTTTGTTATGAAAAATTTATAATAACTATAAAAATAACATTTCTAAACTTCAAATATTTTTAAAGTCATCTAAATATTTCTTAAAAATCTATTCTTGTAAAACATTTTAGTATTTTAATATAAAAACAATTTATTTGCAAATGTTATAACTAAATATTTTTTAGATTGTTATAAAATACTTTAAGTTATTAAATTAATATGGAACCTTATGTTATCCTTGTTTAAGGATTTATCATGATAATTATAAAGTTTAAATATATTTTATAAGCAAAATCACAAGTTATTTACAAAGGACAAATTTTCTCAAAAATAAATTTTATAAATTTCATGAATGGTATTTTTTATAAAAATTTATTAACTATATAAAAATCCCCACATTTTAATACCCTAGTTCGTGTTAAATCGTCAATCTTATTATTACCCTAAAGCTTATATATATATATATATATATATATATATATATATATATCTAAAAATTTAGGTACTTGTGAAGGATTACTTTGGAACGTTGCTTATTATTTTATTTAGTCACCAATTATATACTTATCAATCATGTGAGTCTCCTTGCCCCTTTTGATATATTTCACACTATTTTGGGGTGAAACATGATACATATACAACATACACTTATAAAAGTTTGAACTTATAAAGCACTTGCAATTCATCTTTATATTTTGTCATGGTTATTTGTGTGTTGTAAGTGATTATATGAGATACATATTTTGTTTGCAATCATTAACTATTGCTAGCCTGGCGACGTCTTAGATCTTTGGGCCTAACAAGCCTATTTGGTGCTAAAGCCGATGTATTGATGGCTCCTGATGACGTATGCTTGTTCATCATGGTAACCAAATACACTTAGCCGATCATATATACCTGTATCAAGTCGAGGTTTGGTTGTAACGATATGTGTTCTATAACCTTGCTAACTTATAGCCTATGACATGATTTGCTACTTGTAACCTTGTTATATTATGTATGAAAACCTTCGAAACTCACCAAATTTTTAGTTTATGTTTCAAGTAATACCGAGTTTAAAATGATCAAATGAAGCTTGCAATAATCTTGGATTTGGACCTAGTTAATGGAATAAAAGGATTATGTTTTGTTATGTTACGCTTGGAATTATTTCATGTTTTGAGTCTTATGTTTATACTTTCCTTTGAAACTTATAATTTTAATATTTACTTTTAAATATAGCGTTATGTGGCTGTGAACAATCTTAACCCTCACATCTCGATGATTCCCCTGTCAAGGTTGGGGTGTAACAGATTGGTATCAGTGCCCATAACTATAGGGATTTAGGTTATTAGAAATGGTGACCTAGACTATATGTTATGCATGAACCTTATAGAATAACATTATTATTCTTGTAAAAGTATATTGTTTGTATGCTACATAATGCTATGCCATACTTATGTGCAACTTGATGCCTTAGTATAAGATTGCCTTGTAGTTTTTAAACTTTGTTACTCATCTCCCTAAACTTATCCTTGACTCTTTGACTCTCCCCGACAAATGACACTTTTCTAAACATTTCTCAACGACATGTGAATCGACACTTATTATCATGGGTTTAATTCCTTAGACTCTATGTCTAATCTATGAAAATCTCATCAAGGTTTTGACTTCATGAACCTAAGAAATATATGTGACTCATGGACACCTGTATCCTAGATTTCCTGGAAAAAGGCCTTCGGGCTAAGGCAAGCATATCGCATAAATCCTACGGGACTAGTTATGCTTACCTGGGGATTCCTGGGATGTGTGATAACTATGTTCAACATACACAAGTTTCTAAGGCGAATGAGTTAATTTACCTTGACGTGTCAATGTTTCCAAATGGTAATGCGTTACCACATGGAACCATTCCATGTGCCTTACAAGTTTTGACTTATCCTTGTTTACATTATAATCTTTGTTATTCTCTCTCTCCCGTGTCTAACTCATTTTGTATATTCCTGCATGTCTCGTCATCATGGAAAGCGTGGAAGTTCCGATCGTAAGCTAGCCGCCATGATTGCCCAGTAAATGGCTTGTGTCATCCCGACTATGGTTGCTGAACTCAATAGCACCTTAATGACCAACTCTAGCAACAAAGGAAATGGTCAAAGGGAGAATAGTGCTAACCGAGGGCGCAACAACCAAACATGTACTTTCAAAAACTTTAGCTCTTGCAAGCCCACTAGTTATAGTGGCAAGGAAGGAGCCACTGGTCTTCTTGAGTGGTTCGAGAGCATGGAAAATACCTTTGGCAACTGTGAGTATCCCGAGGCACTCAAAGTTCGTTATGCCACTAGTATGCTCCAACAAATGGCACTTACCTAGTGGAAAGAGAAATCGTGATGCTAAATCTGTGTTAGCACTTACCTGGGAAGAGTTCAAAAACATCGCTATCGTGAATTTCTGCCCGAGAAGTGAATTACAAAAGTTGGAGGAGGAATTCTGGAAGATGAAGCAAGATGGTAGTGACCATTTGGCCTACTCAATTAGGCATCATGAGTTGAGTATACTACTGCCTCACATGGTTGACACTGTCCCCCGCAACATCAAGAAGTTCATCAAGGGTGTACCACCCCAAATTCAAGATGCTTTGGTGGGTAGCCGACCCACAACCTTGGAAGAAGCCATTACTATCACCGCTCAACTCACCGAGAATCATATACGAGCGGCACCATATCTGTGAAGGGTGCAAAAAAGTGGAAAAGACGGCAACCGAGATCGTTAAGGAGGCTAAAGTTGAATCATCCCACAACAACAACAAGAAGAAGAAGCGCAAGTTCACACTGGCGCGTAACTATGCTGTGGCTGCACCCAAACAACCTCAAAGGCAACTGGTACCTACGACTGCACCTGTGGCACAAGTGCCTGGGGCTAGGGCCTATGCTGGTCCTCAACCTATGTGCAACACTTGTAGGTATCATCATCCAGGGAATCAACCATGCCATATCTGTACCTTATGCGGTAAATATGGTCACTTGGTGGCGACTTGTCACCGTGCACCTAACAACACCGCAATGGTCACAAACCATGTTTGCTACAACTACGGGGAACCTGGTCATTTCCACCCGTAATGACCTTGACTTGTGGGTAATGTTCCACAAGCCCGAGGACGTGCTTTGAACATTAATGCAAATCAAGCACAAGCAAACCACAATATGGTGAATGGTATGATAACTTACCTTTAACTTTTGTGACCTAATTCATTCTATTTGTAACCTGTATTGTTAAATACCTTTAAAATTGAATAGGTATGTTCCTTATTAATAAAACATATGCATATGTCCTATTTGACTCTGGAGCCGATAAGTTTTGTTTCGTTAGAGTTTGAACCCATACTTGCTAAGCCACATACGAAACTAGAAAGACCTCTCACTGTTGAAGTTGCCGATGGAGAACCGATCACCATTGATGTCGTTATTCGTGATTGCATCTTAATACTTGATGCGCATGATTTTCTTATCGACCTTATTCCTATGAAACTTGGAAGCTTTGATGTCATCATTGGTATGGATTGGTTAGCTAAACACCATGCTGAGATCATTTGTTTTGAGAAATGTATTCGTATACCGCTACCATCCGGTGACACATTGAAGGTGCTCAGTGAAAAATCCTCCAAAGGGCTTGAACTCATGTCTTGCACTCAAGCCCAAAAGTTCTTAAGGAAGAAGTATATGACCTTCTTGGCTTACGTGGTCAACACAAAAGTCAAAGGGAAAGAACTTAAGGATGTCCCGATCATATGAGACTTTCCTGAAGTATTTCCCGATAACCTTAGTGGTTTACCTCCCGTGCGTGAAGTCGAGTTTAAAATCGATTTGATTCCAGGAGCAAACCCAGTGGCTATGTCACCATATCGACTTGCACCATCGGAATGCAAGAACTCTCTAGTCAACTTCAAGAACTATCCGATAAGGGATTCATTCGTCCTGGCTCTTTGCCTTGGGGTGCACCTGTTTTGTTTGTGAAGAAGAAAGATGGGTCGTTTCGTATGTGCATCGACTATCATGAGCTTAACAAGCTTACCATCAAGAACCGCTTTCCTCTTCCTCGTATCGATGACTGTTTGATCAACTTCAAGAGATGCTATATTCTTGAAGATTGATCTACGTTCTGGATATCATCAATTACGAGTCAATGATGATGATATCCTAAAGACTGTGCTCTGGACTCGTTATGGGCACTATGAGTTCATGGTCATGCCTTTTGGTTTAACAAATGCTCCTGCTGTCTTCATGGATCTCATGAACCGAGTATGCAAGCCTTATCTTGACAAGTTTGTGATCGTGTTCATTAATGACATACTTATCTATTCCAAGTCCCACACTGATCACGAGCTACCTTTATAATAAGTTCTTGAGTTGTTGAAGAAAGAGCAATTGTACGCGAAGTTCTAGAAGTGTCAATTTTGGCTTGAGAAAGTTCAATTTCTAGGACACGTGGTGATAGCTGTGAAGAATTGGTGTGTTACCACAACTCCAACCAAAGTTCGTTCTTTCCTTGCCCTTGCTAGATATTACCGTGATTCCATGCCAATTTTTCAAGGATCGTGAAGCCACTCACTTCTTTGACACAAAAGAATAAACCGTTCAAGTGGGGGTCCGAGCAAGAAGAAGCTTTTGAAGCGTTAAAGCACAAGTTGTGCAATGCTCCTATCTTGACCCTACCTGATGGGAACGATGATTTCACTGTATACTGTGATGTATCAAAACAAGGCCTTGGTTGTGTTCTCATGCAACGAGAGAAGGTCATAGCTTATGCATCAAGACTATTGAAGGTCCATGAGGTGAATTAGACAACACATGATCTTGAGCTTGGAGCTGTTGTTTTTGAATTGAAGATTGGAGACACTACCTGTATGGTACACAATGCATTGTCTACACTGATCACAAGAGCCTTCAACACGTCTTTAATAAAAAAGATCTCAATATGAGAAACGTTGGGTGGAGTTGATTAGTGACTACGATTATGACATACGTTACCATCCTGGTAAGGCAAATGTTGTAGCCGATGCTCTAAGCCAAAATATTCATAACAAGACGATCTCATTCAAGAAATTCACGATAGACGACAGTGGTTTGACACTTTGGGTGAGTTTGATACTGAGATCCGACTAGATGTCAACAAGACTACTGTAGTGCTACAAAACTTGAGAATAGATAGTGACATCGAGTCTAGTATCTTGGAGGCTCAACAAATGGTGCAACAAGAATAAAGATTGAAGGAAGAACTAGAGCATAATCTTTTAACCCGATTGGAAACGAAAGCCAATGGATTGATGTACTTCGCAAATCAAATTTGGTTCCAAATCGTGATAATCTTCGTACCTTTATCATGAACGAGGCTCATCAAACTTGATATTCTATTCATCATGGTTCTAATAAGATGTACATGGATCTACGTGGTCAATATGGTGGCCTGGAATGAAGAAGGATATAGCAACTTACGTAGCTAAGTGCCTCACATGTTTGAAGGTTAAAGCCGAACATCAACGTCCAAGTGGATTACTTGAGCAACGCGAGATTCCTATGTGGAAGTGGGAACACATATCCATGGATTTCATAACCAAGCTACCCCGAACCTCTCGTGGACATGATAGCATATTGATGATCATTGACCGATTGACCAAATTGGCATATTTTATACCCATACGTGACACTTACAAGACATCAAGGTTGGCTCGTATATACGTTGATTAAATTGTAAGTCGTCATGGGGTACCTCTGCACATCATATCCGACCAAGATGCTCGTTTCACTTTGCACTTTTGGTCGTATATGCAAGAACTCTTGGATACTCAATTGGATCTAAGCACGGCTTACCATCCTTAAATTGATGGTCAAACCGAGCGAACAATCCAAACCTTGGAGGAATTGCTACGCCTTTGTGTCATTGATTTTGGTGGTGATTAGGATACGCATCTACCGCTCATGGAATTTTTGTATAGCAATAGTTATCATTCGAGTATCAAGATGGCACCATTTGAAGCACTTTATGGTCGTAAATGTTGTTCACCGATATGCTGGACCGACATTGGTGAAAACTTCATCACTGGTCCTGAACTTATACAAGAAACGACCGATAAAGTCTATAATTCGCAAGAACCTTGAAGTGGCAAGAAGTCGACAAAAGAGCAATGCTGATAAGCGACGTAAGCCATTGGAATTCCAAGTTGGGGAGATGATTCTTCTTAAGGTTTCACTGCGGATAGTGTTGTTCGCTTTGGAAAGAAGGGTAAACTGGATCCGAGATTTGTAGGACCTTTCAAAATCTTGAAAAGGATTGGAAAGGTGGCTTACCAACTGGAGTTACCTTCCGACCTTAGTGGAGTTCATACTGTGTTTCACGTTTCAAACTTGAGAAAGTGCTTGGCTGACGAAAGTTTGCATGTTCCGCCGAGGACATTCAGATCGACGAGTCATTGCATTTTGCTGAGAAACCTGTTGAGATCATGGATCACATTATGAAAAAGACTAGGACCACATCTACCCCAATTGTCAAGGTTCGTTGGAGAATAAACGTGGCACCGAATTTACTTGGGAGCGTGAGGAGCACATGAAGAAGAAATACCCGTTCTTATTCATATAGTTTCATTTTTTAATTTCAGGATGAAATTCTTTAGGTTGGGAGACTGTAACATCTCGTATTTTTGTTAACTAAAAGTTAACTTCGTTTATTCTTATAAGGGTCATTATTGTCAATCATGGAACTCATGTGTAATTTATGCTTATTCTTTTTAGTTATCATTACTTTTAATATATGATAGTTAAAAATAAAAATATCAAATAATATTGATTATGTTAATATTAATAATAGTAACAATAATAAAAGTTATAATAATGAGAATAATACCAATAATAATAAGTAAATAATAATAATAATAATAATAATAATAACTATAGTATTAATGATATTAATAATAATAATAATAATTACAAAAGCTTAGAAATTAATAAATTAGTTAAAATTTAAACTTAAATTAAGTTTAGGGGGTATTTATGTAATTTTTGAAACTTGAATTTAAAGTTTCTAACATAAATAACAAACCTTAAACTACAAGGGCCATTTGTGTAATTTATTAAAAGAAACCAAACCACCCTCCCTTAACCCCATATTTCCGGCGGCCATAGCTCCGACCACATTCCGAACTCCGACATCCCCCAAAACCATCGAAATCCTCCACATTTAGACATCAAACCGTTCCAAATTGTTTCGTGAACTTAAGTCGAACTTGAAAGCTCACTTTAATCGTGTTTACAAGCCGGTGACAAACCTCAAACAATCAAATAACTGGTGACTTAAACCCTGCAATCGTTCGGGAATTGAACCTTAATAATACTCTAATTAAATGAACCTAATCAATCATCTAATTACACCTAATCGTTTACAACCTCAATCTTATCTGAACACACAAATATACACACCCGATTCCTTCTTTCGTCGCGAACCTACAACTTGATCAAATCTACCTTTCGAGCTTCATAAACGAAAACTGACCGAGGGTTTTCCATCTACAAGACCATAAGTAGGTCCCTGTGCAACGAATTTGCCTATCATCATCATTTGAATATCAATCAAGGTTGTGCGTGACCGCGACTTGTTCATCACTCGTGCTTGTGTTAATACTTTGGAATCGGGTACTTGATTACACCTATACACTCTTCTCTACATGGGGAACAAAAGCCCCAAGATTATAATCCCCTACAATCTCGAATTGATCCTCAATTTGGATCTAAAATGAATTTAGGGTTTATGTGATTTGGGGGAATTTCTGAATTGCATTCTTAAAATTTTAAAACCAAGGTTAACCACGGCCAAGGCCTTGGTTCATTGGTAAAGCGCTTGCAACTCCATCTTGAGATCCCGGGTTTGAACCCGGGCACCCTCAAGTAATTTTTTGATGCCTTTTGGCTTTAATTTTATTATGAAAAAATTATAATAACTATAAAAATAACTTTTATAAACTTCAAATATTTTTAAGTCATCTAAATATTTCTTAAAATCTATTCTTGTAAAACATTTTAGTATTTTAATATAAAAAATTATTTGCAAATGTTATAACTAAATATTTTTTTAGGTTCTTATAAAATACATTAAGTTATTAAATTAATATGGAACTTTATGTTATCCTTGTTTAAGGATTGATCATGATAATTATAGAGTTTAAATATATTTTATAAGCAAAATCACAAGTTATTTACAAAGGACCAATTTTCTTAAAATAAATTTTATAAATTTCATTAATGGTATTTTTATAAAAATTTATAAACTTTATAAAAATCCCACACACTTAATACTCTAGTTCGTATTAGATCGTTAATCTTATTATTAACTTAAATCTTGTATATATATATAATATATATATATATATATATTAATATTATATATATATATAAATTTAGGTACTTGTGAATGATTACTTTGGAACGTTGCTTATTATTTTATTTAGTCACCATTTATATACTTATCAATCATGTGAGTTTCCTTGCCCTTTTTGATATATTTCACACTATTTTGGGGTGAAACATGATACATATACAACATACACTTATAAACGTTTGAACTTGTAAAGCACTTGCAATTCATATTTATATTTTGTCATGGTTATTTGTGTGTTGTAAGTGATTATATGAGATACATATTTTGTTTGCAATCATTAACTATTGCTAGCCTAGCGACATCTTAGATCTTTGGGCCTGACAAGCCTATATGGTGCTAAAGCCGATGTATTGCCGGCTCCTGATGACGTATGCTTGTATATCATGGGAACCAAGTACACTTAGCCAATCATATATACTTGTAATAAAGTCGAGGTTTGGTTGTAACGATATGTGTTCTATAACCTTGCTAACTTATAGCCTATGACATGAATTGCTACTTGTAATTTGTTATATTATGTATGAAAACCTTGGAAACTCACCAACTTTTTAGTTGACCTCTTATTTTTATCATGTTTTAGGTAATGCCCAAGTTTAAAATGATCAAATAAAGCTTGCAATAATCTACGATTTGGACCTAGTTAATGGAATAAAAGGATTATGTTTTGTTATGTTACGCTTGGAATTATTTCATGTTTTGAGTCTTATGTTTGTACTTTCCCTTGAAACCTATAATTTTAATATTTACATTTAATATGTGGCTGTGAACAATCTTAACCCTCACATCTCGACGATTCCACCGTCAAGGTTGGGGTGTGACAGATTGGTATCAGAGCCTATAACTATTGGTGACCTAGACTATATTTTATGCATGAACCTTATAGAATAACATTATTATTCTTGTAAAAGTATATTGTTTGTATGCTACATAATGCTATGCCATACTTATGTGCAACTTGATGCCTTAGTATAGGATTGCCTTGTAGTTGTTTAAACTTTGTTACTCGTCTCCCTAAACTTATCCTTGACTCTTTGACTCTCCCCGAAAAATTAAACTTTCCTAAACTTATTCTCGAAGACATGTGGAATCGACACTTATTATCATGGGTTTAATTCCTTAGACTCTATGTCTAATCTATGAAAATCTCATCAAGGTTTTGACTTCATGAACCTAAGAAATTTGTGTGACTCATGGACACGTATATCCTAGATTTCTTGGAAAAAGGCCTTCGGGCTAAGGCAAGCATATCGCATAAATCCTATGGGACTAGTTATGCTTACCTGGGGATTTACGGGACGAGTGATAAACTATGGTCAACATACACAAGTTTCTAAGGCGAATGAGTTAATTTACCTTGACGTGTCAACGTTTTCAAATGGTAATGCGTTACCAAATTTTAAGAAATAATAAGAATTAGTTTTAAGAAAAACCTACTCAAAGTTAATCATCCCATAGTTGATATAGATATTTAAATCTCTGTTCATCAAAAGCCTTTGTAAACAAATCAGCATATTGTTCATCTATGTGAACTTTGACTAGTTTAATTAATCCCTTTTCATAATTATCTCTTATTAAATGATACCTGATGTTGATGTGTTTGGTCCTGTAGTGCTGCAAAGGATTCTCTGTGACTGAGATAGCACTATTGTTGTCTATGTGAATGGGAGTCTCCTTGAAGTTTAACACATAGTCCAACATCTGATTCTGAATCCAAAGCACTTGAGCACATCAGCAATGTATTCAGCTTCAGCACTTGATGCAGAGACACAAGATTGTTTCTTGCATTGCCATGAGACAACCCTTCCACAAGAAATTGACATCCCCCTGATGTAGACTTTCAGTCATGTTGCAACCACCATAATCACTATCTGTATAAGCATACAGATTGAAGTCAGGATTTTTAGATACCATAAACCAAGTGTTGAAGCACCTTGTAGGTATCTTAGAATCCTTGATATCCTTTTGACTAACTAATGAAGATGCCATCTTCAACCTGCTTCACTTGAATTCCCAAAAGGAAATTGAGTTCCCCTATGGCACTCATTTCAAATCTGTCCTTCATCAGCTTCTCAAAGTCTTTGCAAAGCCTTGGATTAGTTGAACCAAAGATAATGTCATCCACATATACTTGAAATAGCAACATGTCATTTCCCTGTCCTTTGATGAAGAGAGTTCCATCTATAGTACCTTTCCTGTATCCATGTTTGCAAAGATACTGAGATAGAGTCTCATACCACTTCATGGGTGCCTGATGTAGCCCATAGAGAGCTTTGTCAAGCTTGAAGACATAATCAGGATGATCAGGATCTACAAAACTAGGTGGCTGTTTAACATACACCTCTTTATCAATCACTCCATAAAGAAAAGCAAACTTTACATCAAGTTGAAAGACCTTGAAGTTCTTGGATGCAGCAAATGCTAGGAATATCCTAACAACTTCCGGTCTTGCTACAGGAGCAAAGTCATCAGTGTAGTCCATCCCTTCTTCTTGTGTATATCCTTGAACAACTAGTCTAGCTTTATTCATGATGATAAAGCCTCTAGCATCCTTCTTGTTCCTAAACACCCATTTGGTTCCAATAGTAGTCTCCCATGAGGAGAGGACATACGTTCCAAACTTTCTGTCTTTTGAATTGAAGCATCCCTCTTGCATAGCTTTAACCTAACTTCCATCCTTTAGGGCCTCATCAACTTTCTTTGGCTCTAACTAGGACAGGAAACAAGAGTGAAGACAAACATTTGCTTCATGGGTTTGTCCTCTTGTTCTTACACCTAAGACAACATCTCTAATGATGTTTGAAGTAGGATGAGACTTGTGGATCCTTAGCTGAGGGATCACAGCAAGTTGCTGAGAAAGATCTAAATTAGAGAAATTTAGATCTGGCATAGATGTTTCTTCCACCACACCAGGACACTTATAAAAAAAACTTGATCCAATAAGTGTGTGACATCATTGATGTTGTCATCTATGGAGTGGTTATCAGCATCAAGAAAGTCTTGATCACTATCACCACTACCATCATTGTCTTCTACATTTGAAGTATCTTTGTCTGGTTGTGAAGCCTCTGAGCTGGAATTTGAAGGCATACCAGATATATCAATTAAGTGTGTCATTGTGGTGCTGATACAGACTTCATTTGCAGAAGTAGTTCCAAACGGAGCTAAAGATGTGTTACTTGAGGTCTTCTCAGCTCAAATCTTGGATTAGGATCACCTGCATTTAAGTTTTCTGTAGATCCTGAAACAGTCTCACAAGATTTGTTAAAACAGTTGGTAACTCAATCAAGATCAAATAGCCAATCAAGACCGGGACCAGCCACACAGGGTGTGTGTTCATTGAAAGTCACATTGGCTAACTCCTCAATAATTCCAGTTCTGAGATTGTATACTCTGTAAGCCTTAGCTTGGGAAGAGTATCCAATGAAGTGTCCATCATCTAATTTCTCAGCAAATTTGGCAATTTGATCCTTGGTTTTCAAGATGGTGCAAGGACATCCAAATGACCTGAGAAAACCAATGAAAGGTTTTCTCTTGTGCCAAAGTTCATAAGGAGTCTTGCCATGAGTCTTAACCACTAAAATTCTATTTTGCACATAGCAGGCAGTGTTGACTGCCTCTGCCCAGAAGGTGATGGGCAGCTTAGAGTCAGACAACATGGTTCTTGCAGCTTCAATCAGTGCCTTGTTTCTCCTCTCAGCAACACCATTTTGGTAAGGAGTCCTGGAAGCACTGTATTGTCTTGTAATACCTTTTTCATCACAAAATGTATCAAGGATTTGGTTCTTGAATTCAGTTCCCTGATCAGATCTTATGATTTTAACATTGATTCTCAATCTTCAAGATGAAACTCTTTAGAATCTAAGGAGTCTCATCCTTAGTTCTAAGGAAGAAGACCTAAGTGAATCTTGTAAAGTCATATGTGATCACCAAATAATAAGAGGTTCTTCCTAGACTTATTACACTGGTGGGGCCAAAGAGATCCATATGTAACACGTGTAAGCGAGTAGTGATGGAGTTTCTTTCCTTAGGCTTGTGAGATACCTTGTGTTGCTTCCCTTTCAGGCATGCAACACATGGTCATCACTTGTAAACTCTTTCTTTGGCATTCCAGTTACCAAATCATTCTTAATCGGTTTATTCATGTTCTTAAAGTTTATATGGCACATTCTTTTATGCCATAGAAAGACTCATCACTATTTGCTTTAGACAGAAAGCATGAAACTTTTCCAGAGGGAGATGTTTCTTGCAAATCCATCTTGTACATGTTCCCTTTCCTGGGGGCTCTAAGCAGAATATGCTCATGAGGAATGATCCCCCGGGCTTGAGAACAATGCACTCATGCTCAGTAAAGAGCATGTTATGACTCTGATCACAAAATTGGGATACACTCAGAAGATTGTACCCAAGCTCCTTGACAAAATTTACCTTTTCAGTTTTGAGCTTACCATTTGTGACCTTGCCCCTTCTAGAAATGTAACCACATTCATCTCCTCCAAAAGCAACTGGCCCTCCATCAATCCTTTCAAAGTTCTAAAGTAGTGACCTATTGCCTGTCATGTGCCTGTAACAGCCACTGTAAATGATCCAGACATTTTTGTTTGTCTTGAGCTGTCCCTGCACAAAGAAAGATTAGTTACATTTGGAAACCCAAGCCTTACTTGTCTTGGGCTCTGTAAGTGAAATAAAAGGTATTACAATAGCAATAGATCCTATGGTTGTGTTGGAGGATCTTGAGCTGTTTTTGATGGAAAATTCTCAATCACTTGGTCTTTCTTAGACATCCACACCACCTTTGGAGTCTTGGACTTGACCTTCAACACTTTGGAAGCTTTTGATACTTTGGAAGTTTTGATGACTGGACCTTCGGAAGATTCTGCTAACACTACGGCGGACTTCAGTGCTTCGGAAGTATTCCTTCCTTCCGAGACCAACTTTTCTTCCGAAGGCAATTTTCCAGTTGCCTTCTTCTTGGTTTTGGAGCTTTCGAAGGAAACAGATTTTCCTTACGAAGCTTGAATCTTCTTAGAACTCTTGGAAGTATTTGGTTTGATCATGTGAAGAGTACCCTTAGGATTGTATGGACATCCTTAGCAAGATGATCAGTACTTTCACACATAACACACTCCATTTTCTTCTTCTGAAAAGAATTCTAGGAACAAGACTGACTTTGGTCACATCCTTTCTCCACTCTCATCTTCACAGATGCTAAGACAATCCTTTTGGGCTGGGGACTGTTCTTGGAGTTTGATGGTCCAGGCTGTGTAGCAGTGGTACACATCAGATCGGTCTTCTTCTTGATACTGAGATGATTTGAACATGAACCAGAACTCTTAGCAGAAAGTTAAGGTTGATGTCTTCAGTCATTACCACTTCAAACCTTGTAGAGATAAAAACTTGTTTCTGCTTGGAGTCAAAAGTAGCCTTGATCTCTTGAGCCTTCCTTGCTTTCCTTCTGCTCTTTTTGATCAAGTTCTTTCTCATTGACTTGGTCATCACAGTATTTTTCTTCTCCTCAGAAGGATAGTGGCCCTTCTTAGAATCCTCCTCTTTATTCTTCTCAGAGAATTCTTCACTACCACTTCTTCATCCTCTTCACTCAAAGGATCTATGAGAGGAAGCTCATCTTCACAAGTTCACACCTAGGTGATCTTATAGACAAGATTGTGTGTGGAGGAGCTATCTCATTTGATCTACTCCTTGTTTGTTTTGATAGCACACTTTGTTGTGCAGGGATGAGGATATCATGTTCTTGAAGGTCTCTTCTTCAAAAAACACTTGTCTGACCTGGCTTTGCTGATCACAAGCTCAGCCTGGCACTCAGTCAGCTTGGTTATGAGATCCTTGATTTAAGTCCTAAAATTTGTATGCTCATTTTTTTGAACTGAAATCATTTTCTCCAAGTTCTCTATCTTCAGTTTATAATCATTTTCATGAAAGACTTGATCTGCCCAAGATACATATTAAGTTGATGTGGCTAGTGTGATATGATCCAAGTCGGGTCATAGCCAATAACAAGCTAAACAAACACCTATAAATATTTATTCGTTGATAAGATCATAAAATAAATATTGACATCAATTTAAAGAAAATGGGTTTTCTAAATACATCGCTTTTGTAGATGAACATCATTATGTGGATAATTGTTCATGAAGTATTATTTGTTTCATTATTTAATCTTGTTAAATAATAACAAATAAAAGAGTGCTAAGTTTATTAAGTTAAAAATTGGTTTCAATTTTATAAAATATGAGATTAAGTGTGTTTATTATAAAAAAAGGAGGTAAAATGGTTTTAAAAACCATTATTGGACTTTCGGCCGCCCAAGGGCCTTAAAAGTCCCACCTCTTTTATCTTGGATATAGCAAGACTTAATACACACACAATCCAATCTAGCACTCCCTCTCTCTTGCATGCAAAGGCCAAAAATCCTCTCAAAACTCACTCTCAAAAACGTTTTGGAGCTGGAACAAGAGAAGAACATTCAGCAACTACAAAGGTTTGAAGTTGCTGGAATAATTGGTGTCAAAAACCTAGCATTCAAAGGGGTTTGTTGGTGGCTTGGGGTATCACTTACTTGAGGTCTTCTTAGTTGAAGATTAAGCTACAAAGTTCATCATTCTCAGCTCTTAAAGCTCGTTTTCTAACAGGTAGAAAGGTAGCTTCTTAACATCTTATGGTTGTTTGTATGCATTTCGTATATGGATCCATGGTTTGGGTTTAGCTTAACAAATGGGTTTGATAATCTATATATTTACAAGATTTTAAACTCTTAATCCGCTGCATTTTCCTATAAATTAGCTTATATGAACTTTGATAATCTTGTTAAATCCCTACAATGGCATCAAGAGCCACTTATACGAATGCATACATGTATAGATCTTTCCTTTCACGGTTTCATGGCGTGTTTCACCATATGGCCGTAGCTTTTTGGGCTGTTGGTTGCCCCTTTTGTTTTCTTTTAAGATTATACTTTACATGCATATGTAATCTTGAAAGCCTTGTCTCATTGTTGATTGTTTTGCTTGGTCAAAACCGAAAGTTTTCGGTTTGTTTAGCTTGGCCGAAAACTTTTGGGATCAAAAGGGGAACCATTTTATCTTGTATTACTTGCTATTTGGATGTGTATTTAGATGTTCATAACATAGCCAATACCTTGTGTTTGTATTGGATGTGTTTTGTGTTGTGATATTGTTTGATTATTCAATTGGGTTGTAATATTTATTTATTTGGGTTTGTAATTATTTATTATTATGTTGGTTTGTAATAATAGGTAGATTAGTTGTATTTCTTTTACTAGTAAAATGTATTAGGATATATTTTGTAAAAGAAGTTCAACGAGACTTGGTTTCTTTGGTTTGGGCCATTTTAGGCCCAAATGGGCCTCATAGCCCAAGATTGGTTTTAAGCCCAATAACCAAAGCCCATAGCATGAAGGTCCAAGGAAGCTAGGAGCTGAAGTGGAGCCCAAAAGAAGCCCAAATAAAGCAAAATGATGACATGTACACTTGATGCATTAGGATGCGGGATCAAGTGGGAGTACACCATCTCAGTGCCTTGTGTCATGTTTATGTCCTATCTTGACCCTCTGGCACACTGTTTTGGCCAACAAGTGTTGCCAAACCCATTGGCTATGGTTATGAACTTGTGGTTGTTTTATTATGCATGTATGGTTGATTTATGTTCATCTTATCTTATTTGGAATTGGATAGTTAACAACACGAAATCAACAACTCGCATAATATGGTTCCTTAGAAATCAATAAGTAATAAAATGGGTTTTACCAAAGATTATTGATTTCATAATTAATTGGGCTATTAAAAGGAATTTTGAAATAAGTTTTCAAACATACTACGATGCATTTGAATGCATGCAATGCAAGGTATGAAAATAGTTTTCCAAACTAGAATTTTGTAAAAATCAAAATCCCTTTTCAAACAAGTCTAACACCATCCTTTTAAGCAACACTCAGTTCACTTGTAACTTATTTATGGGATAAAGGTCACCTAACCATAAATTTAGGAACTTATGAAGTTGAGGTGAAATTACCATATTTGTGGGATAAAGGTCACCTAACCACTTATATGTGTAAAGTCACACGTGTGTCTAAGTAGGACGACTTGATTTGGAAATCATGCATTAGGATCACCGAAGCATGACGTACAAACGGTGTGATGGGATAAGCATGCCAAACAAAACAAAAGATGTTTAAACCGATCCCATACACTAGAAATTGTAATAGGTTACAATTGTCAAACGTTGACTACCTTGTTGATTAAATAAAGGGATAAAGGTCACCTAACCGATATTTAAATGTAACGTTGGATTCTAGATTTCAATTATTAATTGTCTATGAGACATAAAAGGGTATTAATAATTAAAATACTTTGATACTAAAAATACTAAAATTGAACTTTTTTATATTGTAGATGGCAAACAACAACAACGCAATCCCGACCGTCCATAACCTATCACTAAGAACCATCCTTGAAAAGGAACGTCTAAACCATGGGAACTTCATGGATTGGTATCGAAACTTGAGAATCGTTCTCTAACAAGAAAAGAAGTCCTATGTGTTAAACGATCCCATTCCTGATCAACCTGATGAAAATGACGTTGAGGCCTTTGCCGAGTGGGTTAAGTACACCGAAGACTCTATGCAAGTCTCATGTCTCATGCTAGCGAGTATGATACCCGATTTGCAAAAGGACTTTGAGAACCACAATGCCTATGACATGATCACTAGTTGAAGGAAATGTTCCAACAACAATCAAGGGTGGAGCGCTTCGAAACGGTTCGAGCACTTCATGCATGTCGAATGGACGAGACCCAATCGGTATCATCTTACGTTCTTAAGATGAAGAGCCACATTGATCGCCTTGAAAGGCTTAACTGTCGTGTGTCCAACGAGTTGGCAACGGATTTGATCCTCAACTCCCTATCCAGAAGTTTGACAGCTTCGTTATGAACTATAACATGAATGGATGGGATAAGAGCATTGGTGAGCTTCATTCAATGCTCAAAACAGCCGAGGCGGGCATGGGTAGAAAGGTTCTACCGGTCCTTACGATCAATGAAGGTGGTAGTAGGAAGAGGCACCTCCTGACCCTAGGGCAAATGTTGCCAAAGGGAGGGACACGTCAAGCAAAAGGGTAAGGGTAAAGCAAGAGTAGAACCGCCCAAACCGAAAGAAAAGAAGCAAAAGGTTGCTCTTGACGACCTGTGTTTTGAGTGTGGTGAGGTAGGCCATTGGAAACGCAATTGTCCGGTCTATCTCAAAGCGTTGAGATCGAAGAAGGACGCGGGGCAAACCTCAGGTACAATCTTTATGATACATGTTGAGTTAAAATTTATTTCTTCTAACACATGGGTATTGGATACTGGATGTGGAACTCATATTTGCAATTTGTTGCAGGGGTTCAAAAGAAGTGAACATTATGCAAAAGGGGAAATTAGTCTCTTTATGGGCAATGGTGCAAAGGTTCACGTGGAAGCCCAGGAGACTACATTTTGAAGCTTCCAAGTGGCTGGAAGTCATTTTAAAGAATGTATTGTATGCTCCTAGCTTGACTAGGAACATTATTTCTGTTTCCTGTTAAGACAATGTGATTATGATTTCAAGTTTGTTGACAATGATATTCATGTTTCTTTAAATCATGTGTTTTATTTTAAGGCTATACCTTGTAATGGTATTTATGAATTGGTTCATAATAACACAACATATGATAGCTCTATGTACCAAGCAACCACCAAGAGGCTCAAACTTAATTTGAGTGATTCCTATCTTTGGCATTGTCGCCTTGGTCACATAAACAAGAATCGTATGCAAAAACTTCAAAAGAATGGTCTTTTGAAAACCAATGAAAATGATTCATTTGATGTATGCGAGTCTGTTTACAAGGTAAAATGACAAAGGCCCCTTTTAGTGGGACTAATGAAAGGGCAAAAGATTTATTAGGGATCATACATTCGGATGTATGTGGACCTTTTAAACCAACAACTAGAATGGTGAAAGATACTTCATTACCTTTACCGATGACTATAGTCGATATGGGTATGTGTACTTGTTAAGACACAAACATGAATCTTTTGAAATGTTCAAAATCTTCAAGAATGAAGTAGAAAATCAACTCAACAAAACAGTCAAGATTCTTCGTACAGATAGAGGAGGTGAATACCTTAGTAGTGAATTCAAGAATATCTTAGAAGTTGTGGGATTGTCTCACAACTTACTCCACCTGGAACACCACAACATAATGGTGTGTCTGAGAGGAGGAATCGGACTCTATTGGATATGGTTCGATCTATGATGGCTAGAAGCACACTACCTCTATCATTTTGGGGCTTCGCATTGCTCTCCGCGGCCCGTATTTTAAATATGGCCCCAACCAGAAAGTTGAAAGGACACCTTTCGAAGTATGGCATGGAAGGGTTCCATCATTATCATATTTAAAAGTTTGGGGGTGTGATGCTTATCCTAAGCAATACACTCAAAACAAACTGGAAGCCCGATCCACAAAGTGTGTCTTCATTGGATATCCTAGAGATTGTATTGGATATTATTTCTATGATCCAACAGAGCAGAAAGTGTTTATTGCTCGAAAAGCAGAGTTCTTGGAAACTAAGTTTCTTTCGGAAGAAACTAGTGGAAGAGCAGTGGAAGTTGAAGAGGTTCAAGATTCACAAAATGATACACAATGGTTGATACTAGCAATCAACATGAGGATGTTGAGAATGATCATAGGATGATCAAGAAACACAAATGTTCGTAGATCTGGTAGAATTAGTGTTCCTCCTGAGAGATATGGATTTTTCATGGATGGATGCTATGTGGTAGATTCGGATGAACCACCACATACCATGATGCAATGTCAAAACCTGATTTTGACAAATGGCAAGAAGCCATGAACGTTGAGATGCAATCCATGTATGATAACCAAGTTTGGGATTGGTTACACCACCTCTTAAGTCCAAGATAGTTGGAAGTAAGTGGGTTTTCAAGAAGAAAACCAATATGCATGGAAACTTGGATACTTATAAAGCTAGACTCGTAGCGAAAGGTTTCACTCAAACTCAAGGGATTGATTATGATGAAACTTCTCCCTTGTGGCAATGCTAAAGTCTATTAGGATATTATTTGCCATAGCATCATATTATGACTATGAGATTTGGAAAATGGATGTCAAAACTACTTTTCTTAATGGATATCTTGAGGAAGATGTCCATATGGAACAACCTGAAGGTTTTGTCGATCCAAAACATCCTAACAAGGTATGCAAGTTAAAGAAATCAATCTACGGATTGAAACAAGCGTCAAGAAGTTGGAATCACCATTTTGATGATGAAGTAAAGAAATTTGGCTTCATCAAAAACGTGATGAAGCTTGTGTGTATAAGAAAGCTAGTGGGAGCATTATTACTTTCCTTTATTATATGTCGATGACATTCTACTTTTGGAAACGACATTCCAACCTTAGAAGGTGTAAAAACCTAGCTTGGAAGCTGTTTTTCCATTAAGGATCTTGGTGAAGCCGCCTACATTTTGGGAATAAAGATATATATGGATAGATCAAGGCGGTTAATAGGTTTAAACCAAGTGCATACATTGAAAAGATCTTGAAGAGGTTCAAGATGGAGAATTCTAAAAGGGGGCTAGTACCTATTTAGAAAGGGACTATATTGAGCTCATCTCAATGCCCTAGTTCAAAGGTTGAACAAGAAAGAATGAATGGAGTCCCATATGCATCTGCCATAGGATCCATCATGTATTCAATGATATGTACTAGACCGGACGTGTCATGTGCTCTAAGCATGACAAGTAGATATCAACAGAATCCTGGTAAGAGTCATTGGATGGCTGTTAAGATTTTGAAATACTTAGAAACATAAGGATATGTTCTTAATATATGGAACTGGTGAGGAGGAGCTCGTTGTAAAGGGTTACACGGATGCGAGTTTCCAAACTGATCGAGATGATTCTCGATCACAGTCGGGATATGTCTTCATTATGAATGGAGGAGCAGTCTCTTGGAAGAGCTCAAAGCAAGATGTAGTGGCACTATCTACAACAGAATCAGAATACATCGCCACTTCATTGGCAGCTCAAGAAGCTGCAGGCTTAGGAAGTTCATTGCTGATAGGGGTAGTTGCTACCATTCAAGACCCCCTAGAGATCTTTTGTGACAACGAGGGTGCGATTGATCAAATCAAGGAACCTCTTGCTCATTAAAATACTCGGCACATTGAACGAAGATTCAACTACATAAGGGATGAAGTTGAAAAGGGAAAGATATGTATTCGCAAAGTTCACACCGATCAAAACATTGCGGATCCATTCACGAAGCTCCTAGATAGGTCAAAGCATGAAAGTCATACTTGTGCCTTAGGACTTCGATATTCTAGTGATTGGACTTGATCAAATTTTGTATTTGGATATTGGAACTTATGTTATTTGACTTTATTATCTGGTTATAAATTTCATTTGTTCTTCCTTTTAGCATGTTTAAATCCATGAATAAATAAGTTATTTTAAATGTCCGTAGTCGATCATACTTGTGGGAACAACTATGAATGTAAGACTATAATGAACTTGGATTGGTTGATATTCATAAGGTATGAATATAGAGCAAAAGGTTGCTACCAAGGTTCATTGATATCTATGGGATATAGATATTGGACTGACCCGCTCTCAATTATTTCTGCATAGAATCTTTGTGATTAGTCATTAGAGATATTGAGTAAAGGCGAATATCATTGCATACTCAGACACATGAGATACATATTAGGTCTTGATATTCACCAAGTGTTGTACTTTGACTTAGTTCTTTGCTGTTCTGAAAGATTGGCAGTACATAAGGCTAGGTTCAGGTATGATATAAGGTGATTATGAGAGACGTATGTAGTCAAGATGGAATTGTTTCTCTTATTCATGAGAGTTGGATGTCTAAGGCCTATTAAAGTTAAATCATGGAGAATGACCATTCTGTGTCTCTAGGATTCAACATGACATCTCAAACAAAAGGATAGATGATTGATTCACCTAAAACATTTCAAGTAAGGTACTTGAAGAGGATGATGTTATTGAATGGCACTTAATCATATACATTAGGGGTAACAAACCGTTGCTAGGCGATATTTGCTGCTTGCATCAACCTTCTATGAATCTTGTGCAAGTGGGAGATTGAAAGACTTGATCTGCCCAAGATACATATTAAGTTGATGTGGCTAGTGTGATATGATCCAAGTCGGGTCATACCCAATAACAAGCTAAACAAACACCTATAAATATTTATTCGTTGATAAGATCATAAAATAAATATTGACATCAATTTAAAGAAAATGGGTTTTCTAAATACATCGCTTTTGTAGATGAACATCATTATGTGGATAATTGTTCATGAGGTATTATTTGTTTCATTATTTAAGCTTGTTAAATAATAACAAATAAAAGAGTGCTAAGTTTATTAAGTTAAAAATGGTTTCAACTTTAAAATATGAGATTAAGTGTGTTATTATAAAAAAAGGAGGTAAAATGGTTTTAAAAACCATTATTGGACTTTCGGCCACCCAAGGGCCTTAAAAGTCCCACCTCTTTTATCTTGGATATAGCAAGACTTAATACACACACAATCCAATCTAACACTCCCTCTCTCTTGCATGCAAAGGCCAAAAATCCTCTCAAAACTCACTCTCAAAAACGTTTTGGAGCTGGAACAAGAGAAGAACATTCAGCAACTACAAGGTTTGAAGTTGCTGGAAAAATTGGTGTCGAAAACCTAGCATTCAAAGGGGTTTGTTGGTGGCTTGGGGTATCACTTACTTGAGGTCTTCTTAGTTGAAGATTAAGCTACAAAGTTCATCATTCTCAGCTCTTAAAGCTCGTTTTCTAACAGGTAGAAAGGTAGCTTCTTAACATCTTATGGTTGTTTGTATGCATTTCGTATATGGATCCATGGTTTGGGTTTAGCTTAACAAATGGGTTTGATAATCTATATATTTACAAGATTTTAAACTCTTAATCCGCTGCGTTTTCCTATAAATTAGCTTATATGGGCTTTGATAATCTGTTAAATCCCTACATTTCAGACTTTCTAAAATTAGCTTTCAAAATGATTAAGGACTCAAGATCAGATCTCATTTCCAAGTTGTAGGACCTGTATCTATTAACTTAGCAATGCATTCAGGGGTACAGAGATATTCCAATACCTTGGCTTCATCATGATCTACCATAAGTGCTTGGTTTGGAGAAGCATCTTCCACCTGAAAGCTCCAGTCAAAGCCTCCATCTTCAACATCAACAACAACCTGCTGCTTTGGCTTCTCATTCTGGGGAGCCTTGTCAGTGTAGTTGGGTCTGAACTGTGTTTGGCCACCATTTGTTCTAGGTGCCTTACATTCCCTGGAAAAGTGGCCTATCAAGTTACAGTTGTAACACTTGACTTTGCCTTTGTCCAGGCCAAACTTTCCACTGGTTGCATTACTGGGAAACTTCCTTCCAGTCCGCTTGTAGAACTTCTTGGCTCTACGAGTGAGAAGATCCATCTGTTGGACTATCTCCACGTACTCTAGATCATCTGGATGGATGCAGTCCAGGTCTTCAAGGGTGAAAAAAAGCTGCCACAACTTTCATCAGAAGACGTAAAAGTTTGGGAAGAGCTTGTCTCTTGGAATGGGCTTCCTTGAGTGTAGTTCTCCCTTGGTGTCTCTGGGAAGGTGATGAAAGGACCCTTTGATGAGTTGTTAGGGTAGCATATGAGATGATGTTGGGGTTCTATGCTATCCCTTTCAACCACATGAAGGGCTGAACCCATTTGATTGTTGGAGTTCCCAAATGAACCTTGCATGTTCATCTCCATCTGGTAGCCACTAAGAATCCCATATAACTCTGTCAGAGTGAGAGTTTTGAGATTCTCAATCCTCTGATCACTACACAATAGTGTGTCCACTACCTAGGAAGTGAGAACATGAACTTCCTTACAATGTCTCTGTTCTCAAGTGGAACTCCTCCATCCACAAGGGAATCCACAATCTCAACATACCTGAAGTATTGCTGAGTCATGGTTTCACCTACTTTGAAGCTGAAGTTTTCAAACTGCTGTTTTAGGAGATCCTTCTTGTTCTCCTTAGCTTCAGAGGAACCCTCATAAATCAGTTTCAATGCATCCCACAACTGCTTAGCTGTTTTGCATTTCTTGAAACCTCTGTATACAGAGTTTGGAAGAGCAGTCTGAAAGTCTGTCATGGCTTTTTTTATCATCTCTACTCTTTTCCTATCTTTATCAAAGTAGTTTGCCATAGCCTTGGGGATCATACCACCACCAGTAGCAGAAGGGGTGCTTGGTATGTAAGTCCATTCTCAACAGACTCCCACATTCTTGAGTCTAGAGACCTGATGAAACCTTTCATTCTCAGGCACCAGGTGTCAAAGTCATCAAGAGTGATCAGTGGGGACTTGTTCATGGTTCCAGTTTCCATATCAGTTTTGGAATGACTGCCATTTGAATAGTTTAGAATTTGTGTGAGTGAGGGATCTTAAGATGGTGAGATCTTATATCAAGAGCCTGAACGCTCTGATACCAAATGCAGGATCGTTGAAGGGCGGTCAAATACAACACAACAACACAAAGAGGAGAGTAACTAAACTTAATCAAACAGTGAACTGGATTAACCACAAGTAAAGACACTAAGAACACAAGTAATTAAGAGATAGAACACAAGAGCAAGACACATAAGGAAATAGTTTTCAAGATTCTAGTATATTGTTTTCTCAATGTTCTATTACAAGTGTTACAAAGCATAAAATAAAACTACAAGAACATGAGATACTTATACTACATCCTACAACCGGCCATACTATGAAATCCAGCTAGATACAATTGACTAGACACAAAACAAAATCAATTGTAGAGTCAAAAAGGCAGATTGCCTTTTGACTTCGTGACTATGACATGCCATAGCTCACATCCTTATCTATTACAAAAAGGATTAAGTACATGAAGTAGAAAGTTACAAACTCAAGACCTCAATGTACAGTTACCAAAAGCATGGACCTTTTCACCAACTCATGTAAGTTGGTGACTTACAGAGTTGCAACGGAAAGGGGTCCAGCTTCATGGAAAAGTACATCAGATATAGCATGTTGTTAAAAGTCTTCGGAAGAAATCTGTCTTCAAGAGTTGAGCTTGGAAGACTTTGTCTCTGAAGCTTCGGAAGACTTCATCTTTGGCTTCGGTAGATATTGGTCTTGGCTTCGGAAGGTTACACACTTCGAATATTTCTGTTGATTGTGTGAAACTTCCGAAGCATTCTTCTTCAGTACTTTTGCAGCATGCATGCAGAAGACTTTGGTTGCTTCAGCCTCTATACATATTCTCTACAAGAAGTACTTATAATCATAGGCTGGTCAAGAAACCCAATTCAAGAATTGATTATTGTTGTAGATGTCAATTGCTACTCTATAGATTGATCAAGATGATTGACTCGAGAAAACATAAAAGAAGGCATATATTTGCTATGAAAGTATGAGGGTCAAAGTCAAATCTTGGATTTAAGGAAAAAGCTAATATTGTTTAATAAACTAGGTTATTCAAAAATTATTGAAGAATAACAGGAATACAAATGTTTAGAATTTGGTCAGAGGATTAAAATCATTGATAATAAAGTGGGATTGTGGAGAAGTAGGTTTAATTGTTATTAACATAGAAGTGAGATTGATGTGTAGATCCATATGTACCTAGTTTACGATCTTAATGTAATATGTCTGTCATGTCCTTAGTTTAATGAAACGAATGAGTTAAATGAAACATAATATGTGGTTGTTGATAGTTTGTGGTTGTTTGAATAGATCTTAGTCAAGTAATGATTGAGAAACATATTCAAACTTAGTCGTATGAAGTCTTCATGCGAATGGGCCATGCTAATGGACCATACGCATGAATACTTCATGCTAATGGACCAGTTGCACGACTGAACCAGGAGACTGGATCAGTCGCACGATCAAGACATAGAGATGACTCAGTCGCACGACTGAACCTTCAGTCGTGTGATTGACTCAGTCGCATGCTTTAGTCGCATGCCTGAACCATACTAATGGTCCAGTCGTACGATTGACTAACCCTAACCTACAAATACCACTTAATTTGTGGAAAAATGTAACACTTTGAAGAATTCAATTTCTACTCGTACCCTAGCCGTCCAGAACGTCCAAGAAAGCCGGTCCAAGTTCATAGATCGTTCTTGATCGATTCCTATTCGTTCTTAACGTTTAGTTTAATCTTATATCGATCGGGTTAACGTTCTCACTAATTGGATCGCCAATCAAATAGGATTCCGCACTATTTGAGTTGGTATACACATGAATCAGTTAGTACTCCATTCAGTACACGGTCCCTAACAAGTGGTATCAGAGCTTTGGCTCTTGATTTACGTGTGATTCAAT
This sequence comes from Flaveria trinervia, assembly GCA_025506515.1. NCBI lineage: Eukaryota > Viridiplantae > Streptophyta > Magnoliopsida > Asterales > Asteraceae > Flaveria > Flaveria trinervia. The sequence continues at coordinate 74,463,749 of CM046450.1, read as the reverse complement.
CTATTTTGTGTCAAACAGTGTTTTGGACGTCTCCAGGTCAAAAATTTAATGTTTTCCGGCATACGGCAATTAGGGTTAGTGAGAAATTCATGTTTTTGCGTCAAAATACCCTACACCGTTGAATTCTCAAAATTCAGCAGCTTCAGTCGCACGATTGACTCAATCGCACGACTGAACCCATATGTAGAGATTAATGAAGAGGCTGATGCAACCTAAACATCTTTAGTCTTTCCTGCATGCTGCATAAATTCATTAAAGAAGAAGCTTAGGAAGTTTCACACATGAAACAAAAAATACTCTATTAAAGAAGAAGCTTAGGAAGTTTCACACATGAAACAAAAAATACTCTAAGTGTGAAATCTTCCGAAGCCAAGACCAATATCTTCCGAAGCCTCAGAGACAAAGTCTTCCGAAGCATCAAGTTCATGATGACAGATTTCTTCTGAAGACTTTTAGTAACATGCTTTATCTGATGTACTGTTCCATAAAGCTGGACACCTTTCCGCTGTGCCTCTGCAAGTCACCAACTTACATGGTTTGGTGAATAGGGCCATGCTTTTGGTAATTGTACATTGAGGTCTTGAGTCTATAACTTTCTACTTTATGTACTTTATCCTTTTTGTAATAGATAAGGATGTGAGCTATGGCATGTCATAGTCACAAGTCAAAAGGCAATCTGCCTTTTGACTCTACATTTGATTTTGTTTGTGTCTAGTCAATTGTATCCAGCTGGCTTTCAAAGTATAGCCGGCTGTAGGATGTAGTATAAGTATCTCATGTTCTTGTATCTTTCGAATACACTTTGTAACACTTGTAATAGAATATAGAAAGCAATATACTGCATTCTTGAAAACCATACACCTATGTTATTTTTGTTTTGTCTCTTATATTACTTGTGTTCTTAGTGTCACAACTGGTTAATCCAGTTTACTGTTTGATCAAAGTTTAGTTTATCTCCTCTTTGTGTTGTTGTGTTGTAACTTATACCCTTCAATGATCCCGCATTTGGTATCAGAGCATTCCAGGCTCTTGATATAAGATCTCACCATCTTAAGATCCCTCACATACACAAATACTAAAATTTTCAAATGGCAGCCATTTCCAAACATGATATGGAAACTGGAACCATGAACAAGTCCCCACTGATCACTCTTGATGAGTTTGACACCTGGTGTTTAAGGATGGAAGGTTTTATCAGGTCTCTTGATTCAAGAATGTGGGAGTCTATTGAGAATGGACCTTTCATACCTAGCACACCTTCTGCTACTGGTGCTGGTATGATCCCAAAGATGTGGCTATCTACTCTGATGAAGATAGGAAGAGAGTAGAGATAGACAGAAAAGCCATGACAGCTCTTCAAACTGCCCTTCCGAACTCTGTGTACAGAGGTTTCAAGAAGTGCAAAACAGCCAAGCAGCTGTGGGATGCATTGAAGCTGATGTATGAGGGTTCTTCTGAAGCCAAGGAGAACAAGAAGGATCTCCGAAGCAACACTTTGAAAACTTCACCTTCAAAACAGGTGAGACCATGACTCAACGGTACTTTAGGTATGTTGAGATTGTGGATACCTTAGTGGATGTAGGAGTTTCTCTTGAAAACAAAGACATTGTAACGAAGTTCATGTCCTCACTTCCTAGGCAATGGACACACTACTGTGTGGTGATCAAGAGAACTAAAAATCTCAAAACTCTTACTTGATAGAGTTATATGGGATTCTCAGTGGCTACCAGATGGAGATGGACATGTAAGGTTCATATGGCAACTCCAACAATCAAATGGGTTCACCCTACATGTGGTTGAAAGGGATAGCATAGAACCCAAACATCATCTCATATGCTACCCTAACAACTCACCCAAGGGTCCTTTCATCACCTTCCCAGAGACACCAAGGGAGAACTACACTCAAGGAAGCCCATTCCAAGAGACAAGCTCTTCTCAAGCATTTGTGTCTTCTGATGAAAGTTGTGGCAACTCTCTTGTCACTCTTGAAGACCTGGATTGTATCCATCCAGATGATCTGGAATATATGGAAATAGTCAGCAGATGCCTCTTCTCACTCACAGAGCCAAGAAGTTCTACAAGAGGACTGGAAGGAAGTTTCCAAGCAATGCAACCAGTAGAAAGTTTGGATTGGACAAAGGCAAAGTCAAGTGTTACAACTATAACTTGATGGGCCACTTTGCCTAAGAGTGTAAGGCACCTAGAACAAATGATGGCCAAACACAATCCAGACCAAACTACACTGAAAAAGCTCTCCATAATGAGAAGTCAAAGCAGCAAGCTGCTGTTGCTATTGAAGAAGGAGGCTTTGACTGGAGCTTTCAGGTGGAAGATGCCTCTCCAAACCAAGCACTAATGGCAGATCATGATGAAGCAAAGGTATTGGAACATCTCTGTACTTCTGAATGCATTGCTAAAGTTAACAGATACAGGTCATACAATTTGAAAATGAGATCTGATCTTGAGTCCTTAAACATTTTAAAATCTGATTTTAGAAAGTCTGAAAATGATTATAAACTAAAGATAGAGGACTTAGAGAAAACCATTTCAGTTCTAAAACATGAACACACAAATTTTAGGACTCAAATTAAAGATCTCATAAATAAGTTAATGAGTGCCAGACTGAGCTTGTGATCAGCAAAGCCAGGGCAGAAAAGAGTGTTCTTGAAGAAGAGACCTTCAAGAACATGATATCCTTATCCCTGCACAACAAAGTGTGCTATCAAAATAGGCAGGGACTGGGATCTAATGAGATAGCTCCTCCACACACAATCTTGTCAGTAAGATCTCCTAGGTGTGGAACTTATGAAGATGAGCTTCCTCTTATAATCCTATGAGTGAGGAGGATGAAGAAGAGATAATGAAGAATCCCTCTACAAAGAGTGAAGATGAGGATTCCCAGAAGGGCCACTATCCTTCTGAGGAGAAAGTGAAGACTGTGATGACCAAGTCCATGAGAAAGAACTTGATCAGGAAGAGCAAAAGAAAGGCAAGGAAGGCTCAAGAGATCAAGGCTACTTTTGACTCTAAGCAGAAACAAGTTTTTATTTCTACAAGGTTTAAAGGGTAGGGACTGAAGACATCAACCAAAACTCCTCTGCTAAGAGTTCTGGTTCTTGTTCAACTCATCTCAGTAGCAAGAAGAAGGCTGTTCTGCTATGTACCACTACTACACAGCCTGGACCATCAAACTCCAAGCACAATCCTCAGCCCAAGAGGACTGTCTCAGCATCTGCAAAGATAAAGGTGGAGAAGGGATGTGACCAAAGACAGTCTTGTTCTCAAGAAAAGGCTCTTGTGAAGAAGAAGATGAATTGTGTTATGTGTGACAGCACCACTCACATTGCAAGGATTGTCCCTTCAATCCTAAAGGTACTGTCCATGTGGCCAAAACAAAGGCTTCAAATAGTTCTAAGAAGATTCAAGCTTCGGAAGGAAAACTAGTTTCCTTCGGAAGTTCCAAATCTAACAAGAAGGGAAGTGGAAAATTCTCTTCAGAAGAATATTTGGTATCGGAAGAAAGGAATTCTTCCAAAGCACCGAAGACTGCTGCAGTGTCTGCAGAATCTTCCGAAGGTTCAGTCATCAAAACTTCTAAAGTTCCAAAAGCTTCTAAAGTTTTGAAGGTCAAGTCCAAGACTCCAAAGGTGGTGTGGATGTCTAAGAAAGACCAAGTGACTGAGATTTCTCCATCAACAACAGCTCAAGATCCTCTTAGTACAACCATAGGATCTATTACTGTTGAATTACCTTCTGTAAATGAGCCCAAGATAAGCAAGGCTTGGGTTTCCAAATGTAACTAATCAATTTTTCCTTTGTGCAGGGATAGCTGAAGACAGACAAAAATGTCTGGATCATAGACAGTAGTTGTTCCAGGCACATGACAGGCAATAGGTCACTACTCCATAACTTTGAAAGGATTGATGGAGGACCAGTTGCTTTTGGAGGAGATGAAGGTGGTTACATTTCGGGAAGGGCCAAGTCACAAATGGTAAGCTCAACATAGAAAAGGTAAACTTTGTAAAGGAGCTTGGATACAATCTTTTGAGTGTATCACAATTTTGTGATCAGAGTCATAACATGCTTTTTACTGAGCATGAGTGCATTATTCTTAAGCCTGGTGTGGTCATTCCTCATGAGCATATCCTGCTTAGAGCTCCCAGGAAAGGAAACATGTACAAGATGGATTTGCAAGAAACCTCTCCCTCTGGAGAAGTCTCATGCTTTCTATCTAAAGCCAATAGTGATGAGTCTTTCCTATGGCATAAAAGAATGTGCCATGTAAACTTTAAGAACATGAATAAATTGATTAAGCATGATTTGGTAACTGGAATGCCAAAGAAAGAGTTTACAAGTGATGACCACTATGTTGCATGCCTGAAAGGGAAGCAACATAAGGTATCTCATAAGCCTAAGGAAATGAACTCCATCACTACACCCCTACACTTGTTACATATGGATCTCTTTGGCCCTACCAGTGTAATAAGTTTAGGAAGGACCTTATACTGTGTAGTGATCACAGATGATTTTACAAGATTCACGTGGGTCTTCTTCCTTAGAACTAAGGATGAGACTCTTGAGATTCTGAAGAATTTCATCTTAAAGATTGAGAATCAATCTGATCACAAGGTCAAAATCATAAGATGTGATCAAGGAACTGAATTTAAGAACCAAATCCTTGATACATTTTGTGATGAAAAGGGTATTACAAGACAATTTAGTGCTCCCAGGACTCCTCAGCAAAATGGTGTTGCTGAGAGGAGAAACAGGACACTGATTGAAGCTGCAAGAACCATGTTGTTTGACTCTAAACTGCCCATCACCTTCTGGGCAGAGGCAGTCAACACTGCCTACTATGTGCAGAATAGAGTTTTAGTGGTTAAGACTCATGGCAAGACTCCTTATAAACTTTGGCACAAGAGGAGACCTTTCATTGGTTTTCTTAGGTCATTTGGATGTCCTTGCACCATCTTGAATACCAAAGATCAAATTGCCAAGTTTGGTGAGAAATGAAATGATGGACACTTTATTGGATACTCTTCCAAGCTAAGGCTTATAGAGTGTACAATCTCAGAACTAGAATTGTTGAGGAGTCAGCCAATGTGACTTTCAATGAACACACACCTTGTGTTGCTGGTTCTGGTCCATATTGGTTATTTGATCTTGATTTAGTTACCAACTGTTTTAACAAATCTTGTGAGAATGTTTCAGGATCTACAGAAAATTTAAATACAGGTGATCCTGATCCAAGATTTGAGCTAGGAAGACCTTCAAGTCATACATTTTCAGCTCCAGTTGGAACCAATTCTGCAAATGAGGTTTCTATCAGCACAACAATGACAAACTCAGCTGATACATTTGTTATACCTTCAAATTCTAGCTCAGAGGCTTCACAACCAGATAAGAACACCTCCTTTGTGGAAGACAATAATGGTGGTGGTGATAGTGACCAAGAATTTCTTGATGCCACTAACCACACCATAGATGAGAACATCAATGATATCACACACTGCTTGGATCAAATTTCACTTGAAAAGTGTGCTGATGTGGTGGGAGAAACATCTATGCCAGATCTAAATTTTTTAATTTAGATCTTTCTCAACAACTTGCTGTGATCCCTCAGCTTAGGATCCACAAGTCTCACCCTACCACAAACATCATTGGAGATGTTGTCTCAAGGGTAAAGACAAGAGGACAAACCCATGAAGCAAATGATTGTCTTCACTCTTGTTTTCTATCCCAGATAAAGCCAAAGAAAGTTGATAAAGCTCTAAAGGATGGAAGTTGGGTTGAAGCTATGCAACAAGAGCTGCTTCAATTCAAAAGGCAGAAAGTTTGGAACCTTTGTCCTCTTTCTTCTGGGAAGACTACCATTGGAACCAAATGGGTGTTTAGGAACAAGAAAGATGATAAAGGCATCATCATCAAGAACAAAGCTAGACTGGTTGTTCAAGTATACACATAAGAAGAAGGGATTGACTACACTGATGTCTTTGCTCCAGTGGCAAGATTAGAAGTTGCTAGGATATCCTGGCATTTGCTGCATCCAAGAACTTGAAGGTCTTTCAACTTGATGTGAAGTGTGCCTTTTTATATGGAGTGATAGATGAAGAAGTTTATGTCAAACAACCACCTAGTTTTGTAGATCCTGATCATCCTGATTATGTCTGCAAGCTTGAAAAGCTCTCTGTGGGTTACATCAAGCACCTAGGAAGTGGTATGAGACACTGTCTGAGTATCTTTGTAAACATGGATACAGGAGGAGTACTATAGATGGAACTCTCTTCATCAAAGGACAAGGAAAAGACATATTGCTAGTTCAAGTATATGTGGATGACATCATCTTTGGTTCAACTAATCCAAAGCTCTGCAAAGGCTTTGAGAAGCTGATGAAAGACAGATTTGAAATGAGTACCGTGGGGGAACTCAATTTCTTTCTGGGAATTCAAGTGAAGCAAGTTGAAGATGGCATCTTCATAAGTCAGTCAAAGTATGTTTAGGACATACTCAAGAGTTCAATATGACTGACTCTAAGATGGCTAAGACACCCATAGCCAGAAACCACTCCCTTGGTCCTAATCTTGAGGGGGTGTGTGTAGATGAACACTTATACAGGGCTATGATTGGGTCTCTTATGTATCTTACTGCTAGCAGGGCTGATATCATGTTTGCTACATGCATCTGTGCAAGATATCAAGCCAACCCTAAGATGTCTCACCTTATCACTGTCAAGAGGATTCTAAGATACCTCAAAGGTGCACCAACACTTGGCCTATGGTATCCCAAGAATTCTGACTTCAATCTGTATGCCTATACAGATAGTGATTATGGTGGTTGCAATATGACTGCAAAGTCTACATCTGGGGGATGTCAATTTCTTGGTGGAAGGGTCGTCTCATGGCAATGCAAGAAACAATCCTGTGTCTCTGCATCAACTACTGAAGCTGAATACATAGCTGCTGCTAGCTGCTGTGTTCAAGTGCTTTGGATTCAGAATCAAATGCTAGACTATGGGTTAAATTTCAAGGAGACTCCAATTCACATAGACAACAACAGTGCTATCTTAATCATAAAGAATCCTGTGTAACACTCAAGGACAAAGCACATCAATATCAGGTATCATTTAATAAGAGATAACTATGAAAAGGGATTAATTAAACTAGTCAAGGTTCACACAGATGAACAATATGCTGATTGTTTACAAAAGCTTTTGATGAACATAGATTTATATATCTTATATCAGCTATTGGGATGATAACCTTGAGTAGATCTTTGTTAAAACTAATTCTTATTATTTCTTAAAATATGTGTGTCCTAAGTTGTCTAGTTCATCACTTTCATAACCTCATGTTTTCTTTGGATGAAAAATTTCTTTTTGAAGCCTTTCCTTAGATTTTTGAAAATTTCTGATACTTCGGAAGTTATGCTTTTAATTGCGGAAGTAAATCATGCCTTCAAATTAAATAACTGTCTGAGAAATTTACCTTCGGAAGAGTTTTCAAATTTATCTTCCGAAGCTTAAATACTTGTCTCAGACATTTACTCATTTTCAAGGACCATTTACTTCAGAAGCAAAATTAACTCTCGGAAGCTTTGTTAGTTTATACACAAAGCACTCAAGTTTTAATTTTTCTTCCGAAGCAAAATTCTCAAACCTCTCAGGAAATTCTTCCGAAGTCATTTTACCTTCGGAAGCTTTTTAATTAAAATTTGCGAATATAATTAACCTTCGGAAGCTTTTTGTTTTCCAAGAAAACTACTTTTTGAGCAAAAAGTAAACTACTTTTTTAGAGGTGGGACCAACATCCGGATTTCAAAGTTTATCCTCTTTCATTAAACTTTATCTGAAATCCTTCTCACATATAAACCCAACGGTTTCCCCCCTCTTTCTATCATCTGTTCTTCCTCCAAACCTAAAACCCCAAATTTCCCTCTGAATTTTCTTTCTTTCTTCTTTCTTCGTCCTTAAGCTACTTCAAAATGGCCAACCTTGCTCACAGAAATGATCCCAACTTTACCATGTAGCTACACAGACAACATAATCAGGTTGCTCTGTTAAGCTCTGAGAAAGATCCTCATTTCTCAGAGGTTTGCCGTTTCCTAAATCTGTCAAACTACTTCACCTCCCTAACCATTGATCCTCCACTCTATGAGGATTAGTTGCTTGAATTCTGGAAGACCTGCCAATAGGACATATGGATGGGGAAAAGGCACTGTCTGCCACAGTGCAAGGGAGAACAATCTTTATCACTCCGGCCATCATCAACCGACATCTTCAGCTGGATGATGAAGAAGGTGAGATGTTCTTCCCAAAGGAAGCTGTCAATCATTCCTTTGAGCAGAAGGGGAATGTCTCATCCCAATGGAGATTCCTGCTCCATGTGGTCATCCACAGCTTATCAAACAAGCATGGTGGATGGGACCAGATTCCTGAGGATCTCTCCTCCATAATCCATGGAATGGTTCAAGGGGTCAAATTCAGGTATTCTTAGTTTGTCTATACAAATTTACTTGCAAATTAGACTCCTTAGAATATTACATGTTTCCTAGATATGTCCAGTACATTCTTAACTGTGAACTGGGCTCATAGTTAAGGGAAACAGGTAACATTCTTAAATTGGGACAGATGAAGCCCGGCATCTTTAAAATACTGAGAAAGTCCACTATTGAATTCTTTGGGGTAGAAACAGCCCTAGTCCCAAAAATGTTAGAGCTCATTGCTCAAGGTGACAACCTAGCAGCACAAGCTAGTGTTGAACCCACACCTGATACTTCCCAACCACCCACACAGTCTCAAATCTCCATCACCTACCAAAGAAAATCCAAACAAACCCATTCTCAGACTATTCAGTCTGTGGAGGCCCCCATATACTCAACCATACAGAAAGAAGTGGACACTGGAGCTCCCACTTCTCCTGAGGAGCAAACCGCTCCCATCTCTTCAAGAATCAGTGCTGAGGTTCCTCATGCTCAGCCTGATGAGCTCATTAGCCCTACTTCCTTAAGCCATCACTCTGAGTCTCAACACTGAAGTGATCAACCCTCAGGGGACAGTTACCATCCCTAGCCTATAGATCTCAACCAACCAATTCCCAACCTTGACTTCTATACTGATGAAGATCTAGGTTTCAGTGAGTATAATGAGTCTCTCTTCTTTTCCCCTACTCAAAGAGAGATGAATACTCCTGAGTATCCTACATCTATCCCACATCAGTCACCTACAACTGAGGTGGACACTCCTGAACCTGTTCAAGATGTCCATGGGAAGAGGCTCTCACTTTGAAAGTGATTACATTATTAAGACCTCAACCATGGCAACACAACCTACTGTCATCTCAACTGAGACTGTTAGTGAGCAGAGGAAATCCAATAGCCAAGAACTTAGAACTGGTCATGAGAGAAAGGACTCTGGTCCAATCTTCCCACCTAGTGATTCTTCTGATGAAGATGAGGGGGATCTGAGACTAAAAGTGCAAAAAAAATCCAAAACATGCACCTATTTAGTCTCAAAGGTCAGTCACTTTGAATCTCAGGTGACTACCTTACACAACAAGATCAATGATCAGCAACTTGAGATTTCATATCTTAAGGAAAAACTAGCTGGGAGACCCTTAAGAAGAGCTCAACCAGGAATACAAGAACCTGTGGATGTGATTGACCTATCTTCCAACTCACCTATGCAAGTGGGTGATGCTACCAAAAATGAGGAGAAAGTCATTACAACACAGAACCTGGGAGTTCTTCAGAGAGAGTGGACATTGAGGACTCACCATCCTCACTTGTAAGTGTGCATTCTCAGTAACCTCCTCAAGTTCACATTGATGTGGACTACACAGACTCCTTCATACAGAGCTATTTGAGGATGGGATACCAAGGGCTATGTCACCCCACCATCTTCAAATCACATCATTGGGTGGAGGTATGACAACATCAGGAAAGCCCTAATCATCATAAGAGTTCAAGGACAACAAGAAGTCTTCAATTTTAGACCTTGAACTACTATGAAGGTCTGGATCTAGTCAACATGCCACTTGTCAACCCAAGCAAATCAAGCCAAGCTGACAGACTGGCTAAAAGAATCCAAGACAGGATCACTGCAGAGTTCAGCTTAAGAAGGAGACTTAGGAAATCAGGCAATGTCATCGGTCAATTGGATGTTGAGGCAGACCCTAAGGTTAGCTTCATAGGGGAAACCTGACTGAAGGCCTAGTGACAGAACCTGAGAGCCCTGTCTCATCATCTCCAACTGCTGCAGAGATCCATATTCCTTCTGAGACACCTGCTGGTGAAGGTACTTCTCAACCTCTCTCTGGCCTGAGCTCAGATGCTGCAACGAGCAATAAAGGCCAAAGCTCTCTCCACCCTGAGTCACAAAGGTCTGTGAGTGACAAAGGGAAAAGAAAGATGACATCTGAGGAGATTGAGGAGGAGGAGAGAAAGAGGAAAAGGAGGCTAAGGGGAGAAAGTTCCTCTGTTGAGTCTCCAAGACTCATGGAGTTTGCAATCAGGGCTGCCCCCAGACCAGATACTCAGAATGATGAGTTAAGGGCAATCAGGATTAACTATCTACAGACTAGGAACTATGACATAGATAGTGTCATTTCTCTCCCCTTGGAAGAATTGAATGAACTGGTTGACCTGGAATGGTCAAGAGAGAAGAAGGAGGCAGAAGATGCAGAACTCCTAGTACAAGTCAAGAAGAGAGAAGAAGAAAAGACTGTACAAAGGTATGCCCACCCTCTCACCAGTTCAAGAAAGTCCTGAACAAGAGGATGTGGCTCAACAAGAACCTCAAGTAGATAAGGAAGAAGACAGAATCAAGATGATTAACTACCTGAGTGCCACAGGCCTCTATCAGGCAGATGCACTCCTTCCCTTACCTTATGACTATATTGAGTTTGAGTACTTAAAACAACTTGAGCTTGAGCTAGTCGAGGAAAGAAAGACAACAAATAAGAAGCTAAGGGAAGAAGCTATAAAATCAAGAGCCATCATCCAAAAGAGCATGAAGAAGTCTGCTGATAGGCAGAGGATGATGAGCTTCTTGAAGCTGTATGGATTCTCCGGAAGGAGACCTGGACCCATGTCTCTATCCACTATGGATGAGCATATCAGTTAATCAGGCAGAAGATTAAGAGTGGAGAGCTCACTGACTTACACTCCACTCCAAGTCAGGCCCCACCTGAAGTGGAGGTTAGGTTGAACAACTAGACACAACACAACCCGACCTCCTGCTAATGCTCGGCAAGCTTCATCTTCTGATCCACAGCAGGGTCAACCTCCCTCTCCATCTGAACCTGAGAGAGAGGAAGTCCCAACTGAGAAAGATAGTGAAGATCAATCTGGTGCTGCAGGCCAGTCTTCTCAGTTAAAATTTGGAAAGAAAGAAGAGGATGGCTTCTAGACCAAAGTCTAAGAAGAAGAAGAAGCCTGCATCCCCTTCTAAACCTCAGGATGAATCAGAATAGCGTAAGGATGTGCTGCTAGAGGATGCTCAATCAACTCCAACTTCAGTAGCTCCTCTAGCATCAGGAAGACCCATCTTGCCTTGGACATACACCACAAATCTAGAAAGATGGCATGTTATTAGAGATCAATGCATTGAAGACATTTATACATGGCAAGATATGTTTTAGCTGCCTCTGCATGACCTCTTTTACATGAGAAGACACTTTGACAGCCTGAAGGATCCTGATCATTTTATGAAGAAAGGAATGGTGATCATCCTAATGAGGACTATTAATATCTGAAGTTTTCAAAGTGTTTTGGTAGCATCAGCCTAGGGGGAGTTTGTAGAGATGAATGAAGAGGCTGATGCAACCTAAACATCTTTAGTCTATCCTGCATGCTGCACAAGTGCATTAAAGAAGAAGCTTAGGAAGTTTCACACATGAACAGAAAATACTCTAAGTGTGAAATCTTTCGAAGCCAAGACCAATATCTTCCGAAGCCAAGACCAATATCTTCTGAAGCCAAACATGAAGTCTTCCGAAGCCTTAGAGACAAAGTCTTCCGAAGCTTCAAGTTCATGAAGAGAGATTTCTTCCAAAGACTTTTAGTAACATGCTTTATCTGATGTACTGTTCATAAAGCTGGACACTTTTCCGCTGTGCCTCTACAAGTCACCAACTTACATGGTGTGGTGAAAAGGTCCATGCTTTTGGTAAGTGTACCTTGAGGTCTTGAGTCTGTAACTTTCTACTTTATGTACTTTATCCTTTTTGTAATAGATAAGGATGTGAGCTATGGCATGTCATAGTCACAAGTCAAAAGGTAATCTGCCTTTTGACTCTACAATTGATTGTGTTTGTGTCTAGTCAACTGTATCCAGCTGGCTTTCAAAGTATAGCCGGTTGTAGGATGTGGTATAAGTATCTCATGTTCTTGTATCTTTCGAATACGCTTTCTAACACTTGTAATAGAACATAGAGAAAGCAATATACTGCATTCTTGAAAACCATACACCTATGTTATTTGTGTTCTGTCTCTTATATTACTTGTGTTCTTAGTGTCACAACTTGGTTAATCTAGTTTACTGTTTGATCAAAGTTTAGTTTATCTCCTCTTTGTGTTATTATGTTGTAACTTATACCCTTCAATGATCCTACACCATACACATCCCTCATATGCATGATTGGACTCAGTCGTTCATCAATTCGTAGGACTGAATTGCCCACTCGCATTATTCATCTGCACCTGTCCATTCACACGATTGAGCCATCAGCATTTGCTTATTCGCACGTCTGAGTCAACCGCATTGTTCAATCGCACAAAGTGTTCAATTGCATTCCTTCAGTCACACAAGTAAAACAGTTTGTTCTAACGTTCAAAGTCGATAGTAATTGAGGATCAATATTTAGTGTTCACCGCAGGAAGGGATTCTAGGATTAAAAACTTGTTGCTTCTAGAAAATGAAGTGGGAAATCATAACAAGCACCCTAAGCTCATAAAATTAGATGATTACCCACAATGGAAGCAATGATTTAAGATTTACTTAAATGGAGTAGATCCCAATATGTGGGAGTCGATAGAGACAGGATATAGCATGCCTGTAGGTGCAGATGGAGTCAAACTTACCTTAGGTGGTATGACTGACGACGAAAAGGTAAAGTACAATGCAGAGAAGAGAAAGTATATGCATTGCTAACTCAGTCAATTCCTAAGGACATCTTCCATCAATTTTCTAAGAACAAGCAAGCTAAGAAGCTATGGGATGCATTGGAAAAAAAGTATGATGGAATGCATCGTTAAAAGCTCCAAAGGCTAAAGCATTGAAGAAGGAGTTTGACAACTTCTCGTCAATGGGAAAGGAGAGCTTGGATGACGTCATTGATTGGTTCTACCACTTGATGAGTGAGCTGCACACTCATGGAGTCACCACATCTATAGAAGACAAAGTTTCAAACTTTGCAGGTAGGCTGCTAGAGAAGTGGGTTTCTTTTGTTTTCAACCTAAGACATAATGATATGGTGGCGAAGTTTAATATCAACGACTTCATTCTAAAACAGAGAGAGGAAGAGTTGAGGATGAAGTACAGGGCCCAAAAGTCATCATTTGATCAGAATCTGGCACTGTACAACTCAACTCCACAAGCCAAAACGTCTGGAGCACCACTTCAAATGGCGTTTGTGTCAAGTTCAGCTGGTCCATCCCAAGCTATCATTTCAGGATCTGACACGTCAGGGTCGTCTTGTACCCAATAGATAGCACCTGAATCCAATGCTACCAAACTGAAGACCGAGAATCTTGGGAATGTGACAATGGAGGTAGCAAAGGAACACATGGATCTCTTAGCAGCGGTCATTCACTCTTATGATGGCCTAGTTGCTCGGAAGATTGGGAATTGCCATCTGGCAGATGAGGACTACGAGCAGGTAGACGAACAGGGCTGGAGAGAATGGACATCATGTGCGGTTTGGAGAGCTAAGAAGTTTGTCAAGAAGACCAGACAGAACTTGATTGCTACTAAATATACAACTTTTGGTTTTGACAAGACCAATGTTACCTGCTTCAACCATGGGGAAAAGGGGCACTTCAAAGGTGAATGTGTAAAGCCCAAGAAGACAGGAAATGGGAATCCATTCTCATCTTTCACTCATCAGGATAAACCCACAAGCAGGCCTACTTCGTCGAGCAAGGATCCTGAAGCCTTGACTGCTCACGATGATGAAGGACAAGATTGGAGCTTTCGGTTTGTGTCTCCGGGAGAATCCAACATTGCTAGTGTTGAGGATCTAGATGATGACTCAGCAAGCGAAGGTGATATTGTAGTGGTACTCGCGATGTCAAATGTTGAAGACACTGCAACTTTGGTTGATCACCTGCCTGAAGAAGGGACAAGTTCCACAAGTTTAGAATCACCAGAACCAAAAAAGTCAGACACTGCTTTGATGGCTGATTCAACCTCATCCTCTCAGGTAAGTTCCACTACTCAACTTATCAATAATCATGCTTGTTTTGATTGCAATAAATTTAGGGAAAGTATTGATTTGAAATTTGCTAGGTTATTAGATCATAATGATAGCTTAGTAAAGGACTTACAACTATGCACAAAAGCAAATAGAGTTTTAAAACAAAATGAGCACAGTTATAAAGAAAAGATAGAACTTTTGAATAAACAACTTAGGGAAACTGAAGTTGTAGCTTGTAACAAGCTAATGACATTAAGTTCTATCTTAACTCCCTAGAAGACACTAAGAAAGAAAAGTAGTTTTGGAAGTAAAAGTAAATTCATTAAAGCAAAAACTGCATAATTGGACAAGCTCTTCTCATATTGTCCAACACTTAGTGCGAGAATGCAACAATAGGGAGGGTTTGGGATATAAAGTGGTTCCACCACCACATGAGACCTTGATGAATGCCAAAAGTAAACTAATAAATAATAACCCAATCAAGGATCATGTGGTGTTGTTGGACCAAAAGAACCAATGAGCCAAATCAGAAAAACCTTTAAGTCCCACAGACATCAAAACAACAGAAGTGATCTACAACAGCTGAAGACAAAGTCTGAAGACAAAGTTTGAAGACAGCTGCCGAAGACAAAGTCTGAAGACAAAGTACGAAGACAACAGCTGAAGACAAAGTCTGAAGACAACAGCTGAAGACAAAGTCTGAAGACAAAGTCTGAAGACAACTGCTGAAGACAAAGTCTGAAGAAAACAGCTGAAGACAAAGTCTAAAGACAACTGCTGAAGACAAAGTCTGAAGATCAAGTTCTCAGAAGTTTTCACAACAGCTGAAGTAGTTCTCTTCAGTAGTTGTGATGATTTACATTTCAGTAGTTTGTAATCAGTAGTTTTATATTATGTAAAACATCTGAAGTTCTTACACTTCAGATGTTATAACTTTAGTAGTTGTAATGTTAGCTTATACTTAGCTTTTAGTGAAGGTGTCCTCAGTTGTTGTGGACATCTTCAGTAGTTTAGTTTACTTTCAGTTGTTTGTATAAATCAGTTAGATGTCACTATCAAGTGACGTCAGCTGATGTCACATCCTTATAAAAGGAATGTTGACCTAATTTCCCTGTACGGGAAGCTTGTGCATGCATGAAAACATTCTTTTTGCAAAAAACATTCTCTCTCTATAACCGTTACTGTTTGATTGAATATTCATATTATTCTTGCTATAATTTTGTCTAACTCGTGTGCTATTCTGTTGCAAATCCTAATCTATTTGATCAAACTAGATATCGATCCTTTAAAATGGTATCAGAGCTGGTTAATCATTGATCGATTTAACAATTGATCATTGAAACTGTTCTTTTGATATCTAAGTTTGATCGAATTAGCAAATTTGCTAGAATTGGTTATAGAGTTTGTTTTTCTGTTGCTTCTTGTGAATTAATTTGAGATTCTCCTTGTTTTAAACTGTGTTATTGAGTTTTTGAGTTAGGTCTATTAAAATCTCATTGAACCTATTTGAATTGGTGAAAATGGCTATATCAATCAATGAGCCTCACAATACTGGCTCCTCAACAAAGCCTCTGATGCTTGTTAGGAGTGAGTACAACATATGGCAATGACGAATGCTCCATCACATGTCTGTCAATAGTTCAGGTTGTTGGAAATCTGTGGTTCATGGACCATATAAGCCTATGGTGAGTAATCCAGGAACCAATGAAATGGTTCCGAAGAAGAAAGAGCAATATTCAGATGAAGATCTGAAACTGTTTGAAATTGATGCTAAAGCCCATGGAATTCTGGCCATGGCACTGTCTAATGAAATTTATTCTGGACTTATGCATCATGAATCTGCTCATGACCTCTGGGTTACTCTGAAAGAACAATTTGGAGGAACTGATAAGGTCTTAGCAAACAATAGAGAAATCCTTGCCTAGCAATATGAGACATTCTCTCATAGAAAGGGTGAGTCACTGACTCAACAGTTTGAGCGATTCTCCTGTTTGATATCTGAGTTGAAAATGGTTAAACATGAATATACAAACAGTCAGATGAACAACAGATTTCTCAGATCCCAGCTTGAGATATGGAACACATATACTATTGTCCTACGCTCCAGTGCAAATCTAGACAATCTATCTCTCACCCAACTTCATGGGAAACTGTTAACATTTGAAAGAGAGATAGAACAGAAAAGGAAGTTGATTCATCTGGGAAGCTCACTATGATTTTGTACCAGGGAATACTGCTCTGGTGGTCATGAGTCAGAATATGCTACATCAGAAAGTTCTTATGATGAGCATATAGATTTCTCTTCAAATAGTGGAGATCATGCTTTTGCTGGTATTGATAGTAATTCAGGATGTAATAGTGACAATCTGTGCTTTTTGATGGATGATTTGAAAGGAATTGCTCATGATGATTTGGAAGAGATGGATATTTTGAGCCAAATGGCATCAGTAATATCAGATCTCAAAAATTTTACAAAAGGACAGGTAGAAAATTCCTGGTCTCTCTGGAAAAACCAAAGTTGGTTTTGACAAGAGCAAGTTGAGGTGTCACAAGTGCCATAGACTTGGACATTTTGCAAAAGAGTGTAGATCATCTGGATCTAACTCTTCTGCACCCTTTGTGACCTTTCCAGGCAATAATTCACAAAAAAAAGGGCAACATTCTACCAGTTCTGGTCATCATTCACAAATTCAATCATCTCCTGCATATTTTGTTCCTCAAGGTCAAATGCCATATCCTTATCCCTGTTTTTACATGCCTTAGTCCAATCAGGTTCTAGTATCCATAGCTCAACAACCATGCCCTACCTGAGCCTTAACCATCTCAATCAAGTCAACAATCTCAATCTCAATCTCAATCACATCAAAGCTTTTTCACTCCTGGAGTTGTTGACTGGAGTAGTTTACCAGATGATCTTTCTAGTTATTCTGAACAAGTGTTTTCTAGTGCTAGTCAAATGGTGGTGGATGTAATCCTTTTGGAAATCTTGCTCTTATGGCCCTAGAGTCTACTGATGGTCATGCTCAAATGCTTCATCATCACAGGTACCACAAGTATCTTCTGAGGCTAAGGCCAAGTTGTGCTCTCAGTCATGCATAGCTGCTTTTGCCTTAATTAGAGAAGTAAATGTAGCTTTAATTAATCAAAATCTTGACCTAGAGAAAGTGATTTCCAAAAGAAAATCTGAGTTTGAGTTTGTTTTAAAAGAAAAAGATGATGACATTTACAAATTAAAATGCCAAATCACTGATGAAAAGGCTAAGGTAGAGGTCATTTAGAAAATCATAAGAGTCTCAAAGAAACACTTGCAGGTACTCAAGTTGAGTGTGAACGCTGGGTAACATCTTGCAAGGGGTTTGAAATGCTTCTCAGTAAGCAAACTGCTTCAAATGTGAAGTTTGGGATTGGATATAATCACACTGAACCTCCTACAGATTTTACTCCAAGACAGAAGTAAAATCTGAAGGTGAAATCAATTCCCAACCACATCATCATGTGTCTCATCCTCAAGTGATAATGTACATCAGAGGATGAAGTTAGTAATAGTACCTCAACTAATCAATCTTCTGATGGTCTTATTGCTGATGAACACATGATCAAAGAAAAGCTGAGCACTTCAGGTGTTGTCTCACAAGGTATTCAAAGTACTAAAGAGCAAGTAACAACACCTGAAGAATACCTCAAACCAAATGAAACCAAACATGGTTTGACAACTGGCGAAGAGTCTATCAGGAAATCCAAATATACTGATAGAAAACTTCTAAAGAACAAGTCTTCAGTTGTTACAAATCCTTCAGTACTTCATATAAGTACTGAGAGGAAGAAAGTATTAAAGAACACACCTTCAGTAGTTTCATCTTCTTCAGCAGTTGAACAACAGAAGATGAAGAAAAAGCCATGTGAAATATGTGGTCTATTCGATCATCTCACTGATGAATGTTAATACAGAAAGGGTTCCAAATTTAACAAAGATAAAATCATTAAAAAGAAAATTAATAAAATGAAAGATGAATTTGAAACCAAGTTTGTGCCACAAACATCTCAAACTGATAAACCAAAGTCTTCACAAAAATCTAAACAGAAGGAAGTGGTTTATCATAAAACAGCTGAAAATATTCCTCAAGGAGTATCAAAACAATAGACTAAGTTTGTGTCTTTCAAAAAGAAGGACATGGTGCGTCACAGGAACCAATCAAAAACAAGTACTGATGTGTCTGCTGAACTAAAGGCTTTAACAACCAATCAAACACAACTTGTTATGATGGTTCAACATCTGTTAGGGAGAGTTAACCAAATAGATGTACCTGTGATTAAACCACTTAAAAGGAAAACTAAGCCAAAATCAAAGGAATCCTTTTCAGCACCATCGCCATCTTCAAAAGCTGTTAATCATGACAAATCAGTTAGTATAAAATCTGTTGATGAGAAAAGACCAAAACCAAAATGGTTTGTTCAATGCCATCAAAGCATCTGGTATGTGGACAGTGGAGGATCTATGCATATGACTGGGAGCAGATCTCTTTTTCATGACTACTCTCAAGGAAAGAAGGGATTTGTATCTTTTAGTAATGATGCTAAGGGTTACATCATCGGCAAAGGATTTGTTTCAAAT
This sequence comes from Flaveria trinervia, assembly GCA_025506515.1. NCBI lineage: Eukaryota > Viridiplantae > Streptophyta > Magnoliopsida > Asterales > Asteraceae > Flaveria > Flaveria trinervia. The sequence goes on along the minus strand of CM046450.1, from coordinate 74,444,726 downwards.
GGTGAAATAAGGTTTGATGATTTTAACCATGTGGAGAATCTCAAGTACAATTTGTTGAGTGTCAGTCAAATGTGTGATAAAGGGCATGTTGTACTTTTCACCCGTCAGAACTGTCGGATTCTGTCTTTCAATGTTTTGAGAATGATTGACAAGATATTGGATGAACATACTCTCCTGAAGGCCAACAGGATTGGAAGAGTATATGCCTAGACTTATCAAATAAAATTGATCTAAAAGGCCATCCATGTCTATTCTCCAAGGCCTCTCCTCAGGAATCTGAACTTTGGCACAAAAGGCTTGGTCATGTGAATCTTAAAAACATGAACGAGCTGATCCATCATGGTTTAGTGAGAGGTCTGCCATTAAAGGAGTTCAAATGTGATGACAACTGATCTGCTTGTTAAAAGGAAAGCAACATAAAGTATCATTCCCTCCAATAGAAGAACCAAAGTCCACTGCCTGCTTGCATTACTAATATGGATCTTTTTGGTCCAGTAAGAGTGATGAGCATGGCAAAGAAAAAATACTGTCTGGTAATTGTGGATGATTATTTTAGATTTGTATGGACCTTCTTCTTACATTCAAAAGATGAGGCTGGTCAAATTATCATCTACTTTGTGTTGCATGTGGAAAAGCAGTACTCTGTTTCTGTCAAGTGTGTGAGGAGTGATAATGGCACAAAATTTAGAAAACACACTTGATAATTCTATTCCTCTAAGGGAATCAAGAGGCAGTTTAGCATTCCAAGAACTCCTGAACAAAATGAAATGGTGGAGAGAAAGAACATGACCCTTATTGAAGCTGCAAGGTCAATGTTGGCTAATTCTGGTTTGCAACTAACCTTTTGGGCTGAAGCTGTTAACACAACGTACTATGTGCAAAATAGAGTATTGGTAAATCAAAGGTTGATGAAGACTCCTTATGAGTGTTACATCATTTGGATCCTCTAATTTCCTTCTTTAGAGCATTTGGGTGTCCTTGTTATATTCTCAACACAAAGGATCCACTTCAGAAGTTTGAATCAAAGGGGGATGCAGGGTACTTTGTTGGGTATTCATCTACTTGCAAGGCATATAGAGTTTTTAATTGCAGAACAAAGATGTTGAAGAAACCTTGCATGTAAAGTTTAATGAATCTCCAAAGGAGAAAATCCCACAAAACCCTGTGGAGCTATTTGATCTGGACATACTGCAATATGTTCCTTATCAGTCTCCAACTGTTGCAGGCTCTGTGAATCCATCATCTCCTGCCACTTGTTATCCATCTATTGGTATAAATGCAAGTTTTAGTGATCCACTGCCTGAGTCTACTAAACTTGATGTTCCTGTAGCTTCAGCAGTTCCATCCACAACAAATGTTGATGAGATCTCTGAATCTTCTACTTCATTTGAATTGTCATCTCATTCTAGGTTTCAAGAATCTGGGTCACCATCTGTTGCTGCTGAATCACCTACAAACACTTGCACAGATCTTATTGAATATCAAGAACTGAAGAATCACCCATGTCTCAGATCATTGGTGAAATCAATGCTGGTGTTTCAACTAGAAGTCAATTGTCCAATTTTGCTTCTATGCTCTCTTCATCAGTTAGCAAGAGCCAAAGAAATATCATATTGCATTAAGAGACAATGGATGGGTTTGAAGCTATGCAACTTGAGCTTCTTCAGTTTCAAAAGCAGCAAGTGTGGGAACTGGTTCCTCTACCCCAAGGTAAGTGTGCAATAGGCACTAAATAGGTGTTTAGGAATAAAAATAAAAATGAAAAAGGCCAAATTGAATTTCAAGAACAAGGCCAGACTGGTTGTACAGGGGTTTTCACAAGAAGAAGTATTGATTATGATGAAACTTTTTCCCCTGTAGCTAGACTAGAGGCAATCAGATTGTTTTTAGCTATGCTGCTTTCATAATCTCAAAGTTTTTCAAATGGATGTCAAAAGTGCATTCTTATATGGTAAAATAAAAGAAGAAGTTTATGTGTGCCAACCACCAGGTTTTGAAGATCATAAACATCCAGATTGGGTGTATAAGCTTGATAAGGCTCTTTATGGGCTAAAACAAGCACCCAGAGCCTGGTATGAAACACTGTCTAACTTTCTTCTTCAAAATAATTTCACTAGAGGCTCCATAGATAAAACCTGTTCATTAAGAAAGTAGGCATGCATAAGCTCCTGTTCAAATTTATGTTGATGATATATTTTTGCATCCTCTGATCCACAGTTGTGTGATGCCTTACTAAGTTGATGCAACAAAAGTTTTGAAATGAGTGCCATGGGAGAATTATAGTTCTTTTTGGGGTTGCAAATCAAACAAAAGGCTAATGGAACTTTCATTCATCAGTCAAAAATACAAAGGATTTAGTGAAAAAGTTTGATTTACAAAACTGTAAGCCCTGTTCTACTCCCATGTGCAGCACCACACAACTGGATGCTGATCAGAAAGGTAAAGTAGTTGATGAAACTCTTTACAGATGTATGATTGGTTCCTTGATGTACCTATAGCTTCTAGACAAGACATTATGTTTGCAACTTGTGTCTGTGCTAGATTTCAGGCTGCACCTAAAGTATCCCATATGATTGCAGTCAAAAGGAGCTTTAGATATTTGCAAGGAACTAAATTTCTAGGACTTTGGTATTCCACTAGGCACTCTTGCAAATTAGTTGCTTTCTCTGATAGTGACTATGCATGGGTGTAAATTAACCAGAAAATCAACCTCTGGTGGATGCCAATTTCTAGGCACTGTTTAGTTCTTGGCAGAGTAAGAAGAAACAAACCTCTGTTGCTACATCCACTGTTGAAGCAGAGTACATTGCTACTGCAAGTTGTACATCTTAGGTACTCTGGCTTCAGAATCAATTACTGGATTATGACATTACAGAGACTAAGACTCCTTTATTGATGGACAGTGCTTCAGCTCTTTATATGTTAAGAATCCTGTCCAGCATTCTAGGACCAAACATATTGAGATCAAACATCATTTTATCAGGGATTGTTATTATAAAAATGTCTGATTGATCCAAAGTTGTTCCTAGTGCTGATGAGCTTGCAGATATATTTACTAAGCCTTTGACAGTGCAACTTTCCAAAATCTAGTGCTAAGGCTTGGTATGCTGCAGCTTGAATGATTTGACAACTACTGATGATCTCAGCTCACAACTACTGATGAGCATTAGTATACAGCTGTCAAAAATAAGTACTGAAGTTATTTTATCTTCAGCAGTGTTCATAACTACTGAAGACTAAATTACTTAAAAGTACTGAAGTACTTTATTTGTTGCAAAGTACTGATGTGGTTACAACTACTGAGTCTGTTCTAACAGATAAGTACTGATGACCAATGAAACATCTGAAAATGAGATAATCTATTGAGTAAATGTTAAGGTCAAATGAAACAACTCAGATATGTGAATTAACGATAACAACTGATGAGTAATTTTATTCTTCAATTGTTTCAAACAACTGTTGTTTTATTTCAAAACAACTGAAGCCAAAACCAAGTCTTCAGTAGTTTTCAACTACTGATGACAAACACCAAGTCTTCAGTTGTTTACAACATCTAAAAGTTAAAACCATGTCTTTAGTCGTTTTCTAACAACTAATGACTAAAACCAAAACTTTCAGTTGTTTTCTTTCAGTCGTTTCATAACCTATAAATACCTAACCCTAACTTCAAACTTTTCATAAATCGATTTCCGACGTTCATCTTCCATTAATGTGACCATGCAAATCAAACCACGACACAACTGTGTTGCCTACTTCACAAAATCGGCCTTTGGACTAAGTTTGATGATTCCATTGATCTGATGGTTGATTCCCCGTATCGAACTACTTTTCTTCTGAATCCAACCATCTATCTAGACACTTTTCGTCAATTCTGGACAAATGTCACCATCCATACTGATGAGAATGATGTCGCAATCACTCTCCAGTCGTTTGTAAACCAGAAGAAGGTGGTAGTCACTCCTGATATCATTCGCCAAACGCTAGATCTGAATGATGCTACCTTGGTCACCAAATACCCGAAGGGCACCATTGATCTCTCATTCATCAACCATGGATATGAGGGCAACCTAAGTGCTACAACCATTCTGAAGAAGCACTTCCATGATGCTGAACGCCTATATCTTCCACATGATCTATGTTTGACTTGCCCCCAAAACCTCTTCATGGGATCAAATGTCATCCAGGTGGCAGCAGGTATTGTATTCTATCTTTGAAGTCAAAGCTTAAATTTTTCTGAAATTATATTTTTAGAATAAAAGATCTGGCAATGAAATCTGTAGCTAACAGAGGTTATTATATCCAAGGTTTCTTATGGCCATAATCATAAATCAGTTACAATCTAATAGCCCTGTTGGCCTTGGAGTCCCTGCTGTGGTAGTTTTGCCAGAGGTATACTCCAGGCACAACTCTGACCCACACCTCAAAGAGGCTGCCAAACTGCTAAAACCCAAGCAGAAGGTACCCACAGCCTCATCCTCCAGATCCAAAGTCCCCTCCAAACCACATCAAAACAAACAAAAAGGCTACTCAGGGAGTTGTAGTCCTGATGATGCCCCTGCAACACAAAGGCAGAATGAAATATGGGTCGGAATCCCCTGTAGTTTCAGGACTCTACTAGTGAAACGCTCAGGTATCTCTCAACAGGATCCTGATGCAACCAAAATAGGGAAACCACATTACTAGAATCTCTCTCACTTGAGAGGATTGCCATTGAAGAGCACCATTCACCCCAGGTGCAATCCTCTTCACACCAATCTCCCACTAAAGCCACCCCTACAAGCCCAACTGTGGTTATTGCTCAAGTGTTGACCACTACATTCCTCTACCCCTCCCAGAAACCTATTACCACTAGGAAACTCAACAGTTGAGGGAGAGGATTATAATGTGGCTGATAACCCACATCACAGGGATTACAGATTTCAATCTCCATGTGTAGAGAAGGAGATTAGAAATCTGGTGAGGCTGCCTCTTCTCCTGGTTCAACATATGATCAGGATGAAGATGATATCATTTCTAAGTCCTCACAGAGGCAACTGCCAATGAAGGACATCATCCTGAGGCAGGAAGTCCCAGTTCCAAGAAATAGGGGCGCATGTGAATACTGATCTACACTCAGCACATGTTCATCTGATTTCATCAGGAGGTCAGCTGATTCTGCATAGATATGATGACCTGGGCTTTTTCTTTGATGTTCTAGCCCACAATACTATTCTTGAGACTGAGGTATGTAGACTACAAGAACTGCTTGCCAAAATGTCACAAGAATCAAGTTCATCTACCCACATTCACCCACAGATGGCAGTTTCTCCTAAAACTATCCCAACACTGAGCCACTCTCAACAAATTTGCCACCAGCCTCTGCTTCAGGTACCATTTCTCAAGGACAGAACCCCTCTGAGCTAATGGTTGCTGCCTTTCAAACATCCTTACCTCTCATCACTTCCATAATCACAAAACACTGTACATCAAGCCCTGATGAGAGGCTTTCCTCAAATCTTCAATCCTTAGTTGATGCTGCTGTTTCTAAGAAACTTTCTGACATTCACACCCCTGAACCCAATGCAACCAAAAAGGGGGAGTCTAAGTCAGTGAAAGTAGACAAAAAAAGAGAGCTGAAGAGGAAGCAGAAAAAGAGATGAAAGAAAAGGAAATGATCACCTACAAGAGGAAGAAAAGCTCTAAAGACTGAAGGTGAGAAAAAGTTAGAAGAATTGATCAAAGAAGCTGATCAGGAACATAGCAGATCTATGGATAAGATTATTGATCAACTCTTCAGACAAGGATTTAACACTGCCAAACTTGACTCTGAAATCAGAAGGTTAGAGATTCAAGAGATTGAACAAAGATGGGCAAGTTAGAGTGAGAAAAAGGGAAAGGCTGGAAGCTATGGCAAGATTTATATCAAAATATCTTGGAAGATCAACCATTGAAGTAAAGTCATGGTCCAGAGACAATATTTTGGAGATAACCACCAGAATCTGTTCTTCTGAAGTATTTAACAAAGGATTGATCATAGAAGCTCTTGATGAAGCTGGTGGGGAAAGGATTGATATGGCAAATTATCCAAAGCTTCACTCACATCCAAGATGCTAGAGCAGCCTGCACAATCACCCAAACCAAAACAACCACTTCACAACCCTCAAAACCAACTCCTTACCCAATAAACCTACTCAACCCACTACCAATGATGCACCTAAGAGGAAGAGAAGGGTGTTGAGGATGGAAGAAGAAGAAGAAATATAAGGATGATAGTCTGCCAATCTCTGCTGTTCTCAAAATAAAGATGCCTGAGCCAGGAGTCAACCAACAAAAATCACACCTGACTTCAAAGGCAAATGTAAAAGTCAAACTTGAAGAAGAAGAACAACACAAACAACATGATGAAGTGCTATTAGGATGATTGATAAAGAGTTTCCCAAGTCTTCATCATACAAGCTATGAAGAAACATGCTCAGAGGTTGTATGCTCTCAGATTTACATTCCAATATCAGAAAGAGAGAGTGAGAATTTGGCCTGACCCCAGAGTAAGTGACATAATTCACAAAAAGAAGATTCCAAGCAGATACAATGGCCAAGTAAAGAAGATTGTAGATGATATGATAATTCTGGCCATTGTAGTGTCACCCTGGGAATTCCTTGATGACTTCAAGAGAGCTTACAAGTCTAAGATGACTCCACAAACTTTACTAGAAAACAAAATGGTAAAGAAGGGGTTAATCTACAAGAAGCTTGAAGAAATAAGAAGAAATGAGCTCCAGTTATTGCTTGAAGGCACTCATCCTGATGAGTTTGCATACAGAGAGATAACAACTGTGGAGGTGAAAAATGGAAAGCATATTAAGTACTAATCTGAGTACTATGGGCCTGAGTTCTTCTTTGAAAGTGAGCTGAAGAACTCACAATGGAAGAACAAGTTGTTTTTCTTGAGGCCTATGTCAGAGAGTCTTACAGACTTATCATTGGAAGTAGGTTTCATGGATGGGGTAACAGCTCTTGTCCAATTCCCCAAGACAGAGTTCCCATTCATCCTTTGCCAATCAAACCTTCTGAAATCTCTTCCTGGCCTGAGCTTATATGAAGATTTCTGAGCTGATCCAGATAATGTTTGTGCCAATAAGTGGGACCTCAATAATTTTAAAGGTTTGGCTGCATTGGTTCAGGGGAGTTTGTTGGACCAAAAGAACCAATGAGCCAGATCAGAAAACCTTTAAGTCCCACAAACATCAAAACAACTGAAGTGATCTACACAGGTGAAGACAAAGTCTGAAGACAACTGCTAAAGACAAAGTCTGAAACAACAGCTGAAGACAAAGTCTGAAGAAAAGCTGAAGACAAAGTCTGAAGACAAAGTCTGAAGACAAAGTCTGAAGACAAAGTCTGAAGACAAGTCTGAAGACAAAGTCTGAAGAGAAAGTGAAGACAACAGCTGAAGACAAAGTCTGAAGACAACTGCTGAAGGCAAAGTCTGAAGACAACAGCTGAAGACAAAGTCTGAAGAAACTGCTGAAGACAAGTCTGAAGATCAAGTTCTCAGAAGTTTCACAACAGCTGAAGTAGTTCTCTTCAGTAGTTGTGATGATTTACATTTCAGTAGTTTGTAATCAGTAGTTTTATATTATGTAAAACATCTGAAGTTCTTACACTTCAGATGTTATAACTTCAGTAGTTGTAATGTTAGCTTATACTTAGCTTTAGTGAAGGTGTCCTCAGTTGTTGTGGACATCTCAGTAGTTTAGTTTACTTTCAGTTGTTGTATAAATCAGTTAGATGTCACTATCAAGTGATGTCAGCTGATGTCACATTCCTTATAAAAGGAATGTTGACCTAATTTCCCTGTACGGGAAGCTTGTGCATGCATGAAAACATTCTTTTTGCAAAAACTTCTCTCTATATAACCGTTACTGTTTGATTGAATATTCATATTATTCTTGCTATAATTTTGTCTAATTCGTGTGCTATTCCGCTGCAAATCCTAATCTAATGATCAAACTAGATTCGATCCTTTCAGGTGTCCACTCCTCTTGTAAATGATCCAGATTCCACATGTAAGCCAAATGAATCTGGCACTAAACAAAAGAATGCCACTTCAAAATCTAAAGGTAAAATGCTTGGGTAAATGGGACGAACAATTTGAAAAGGTTTAAATAAAGTCTGCTTCAACCAAGTCTATTCTGAACCCGAATACCAAACAAATAACCAATCACGTGCTTCATGTCTAAGTCCAAAAAACAAAAGGAAAAAGATGTTAAAAATGTTCAAACAATTAATTTTGTAACAAGATAAAACATCTAAACAAGAAGTGTCACACACTTCTCCACAGAAAAAGGTGAATCGTCAAGTTGAAAGCAGATCATGCTACAACTGTGGAAAGTATGGGCATATCGCGTCTTACTGTCCTTATTATCAGGAACCAAAGAAAAAGATTGAACTTTATGACACTAAAGCAAGATCTTCCAAAAGAATCTCCATGACTCCACCAAAAAGAGTCAGTGAACCTAAAGTTCAACCATAAAGCAGTCATCTGTTTATCACAAACAGGCCTTACATAAAAATGGTTTATGGAAAGAAAAGTCCATCCCTGGATCTGATAATGAGAACAAGAAGATGACGGATCTTCCATCACCCTCTAATGAACAATGGGTGGAATTTATGATGTGTGATGCCTCTGGGACACCCAAGCCGGTTAAGGCTTGGGTCCCTAACCTTAACTAATGTTTTCAATTGAACGTGCAGGGTGTTTGCTATAGTGCTGATACAAACACTTGGATTGTAGATAGTGGAGCATCCAGGCACATGACTGGGAACCGGGAACTCCTGTCAAACATCAAACAAATCAAAGGAAGTCATGTTTCTTTTGCTGGAAACAAAGGAGGGTACATCACAACTCAAGGGGAAGTAGGGAACTAGAAACGAAGTTTAACAGGTAAACTATGTTCAACAACTATGATGGATTCTTTTTCGACTATGATGGATTCTTCAAGTCCTTCAACATCCCTCTCTCCACTTCTGATGATGAGTTAGTAGGCAAAATTATGTATGATGTCTTAAACACACCATCACACGACTTAATATCATCTGGTTTACAAGGTGAATCATCTAACCATTCAGGGGGAGCACTTGAGGTTAGTGACTCCTCCTCTGACGATGAAGCCATGGAGAAAGATCAGAACAATCAAGAGCAATAGGTTCCAACTACTGCAAGTTCACAAGCATCTGACTTAGATGCCTTTGATTCTTCAGAACCTCACACTCCTACTACCTCAGATACGGAACCAAATGTTCATAATCTTGATTCTGAGGTAGTCGTTCCCACCACCCCTGGATCACGCCTAAATGTTATCATCCTCTGGACACTGTCATTAGGGATGTCAGATCAGGAGTTCAGACAAGAAATCAGCTACATTCCACTGATTATGCCTTGGTAATGGAAAAAGGGTATCTTCACGATGGTGCATACCGCTATTTTGGGTCTTAGTTTGAGCCAAAATATGTCAGTGAAGCCCTAAATGATGAGGCATGGGTGAATGCCATGCAAGAAGAACTTCTTCAGTTCAAGAAGTTAGGTGAATGGACACCGGTAGATAGACCTAAAGGTGCTAAAGTCATTGGCACCAAGTGGGTCTTGAAATGTAAGAAAGATGACCAAGGAGTCATAATCAAGAACAAAGCTCGACTTGTAGTTCAAGGATTTCAACAAGTCGAGGGAATTGATTACAATGAAGTATTTGCACCTATGGCGAGAATGGAAGCCATCCGTATCTTCCTAGCCTGTGCCTCTTACATGAAGATTAAAGTCTATCAACTGGATGTAAAGAGTGTATTTCTTTATGGTGAAATCCGGGAAACAGTGTATGTCAGTCAACCCAAAGGATTTGAGGATCCATATCATCGGTATAGAGTTTACAAACTGGATAAGGCTTTCTACGGCTTCATCAAGCCCCGAGAGCTTGGTATGAAAAACTCTCAACTCACCTTGTGAAACACAGATTTCGCAGAGGTGTAATTGACTATACTGTTCATCAAAGAAAAGGATGGTGATCTTCTGCTTTTTCAGATTTATGTTGATGACATAATCTTCGGTTCCAAGAACAAAGACTTATGTAAAGAATTTAAAGTAGTAATGAAGGCAAAATTTGAAATGAGTGCCATGGGAGAGATGAAGTTCTTTCTCGGGTTACAGGTGGATCAAACACCAACGGGATATTTCTACATCAGACCAAGTATGTAGGGGATATTCTCAGTCGGTTTGACATGGAGAATGCTTCCGCAGTTAGGACTCCACTTGCTACGAACCACGATGTAGCACCCGACGAAAATGGTGATATGGTTGATGCCACCATGTACCGAGGAATGATTGGATCCCTCATGTCCCTCACTGCCTCAAGACCTGATATCATGTACGCGACATGTCTTTGTTCAAGATATCAGGCGAAACCCAAAGTTAACCATCTTATAGGGGTCAAGAGGATATTTCGTTATCTAAAGGGTACACCAACGCTTGGGTTGTGGTATCCTCATGACGATGATTTTGAGCTTACTGCGTACAGTGACTCGGATTATGGCGGCTGCAAGATGAACTATGAATCCACCTCAGCAGGTTGTCAATTCTTTGGGAGACGATTAGTCACGTGGCAGTGTAAGAAGCAGACATCAGTTGCGTTGTCAACTTGTGAAGCTGAATATGTTGTTGCGGCAAGCTGTTGTTCTCAAATCATCTGGACTCAACAACAGATGCGGGACTACGGTTTGAAGTTTTCTAACACCCCTATATTTGTTGATAATTCTACTGCAATAGCCGTTACAAAATATCCTGTCCAACATCCTAAGACCAAACACATCGGAACTAAATATCACTTTATATGTGACTGTTTTGAAAGGAATCTAATCGATGTTGTTAAAATAAATACGGATTTCCAACACGCTGACCTCTACGCAAAAGCCTTTGATAAACCACGTTTTCTATATCTGTTAGAGGTCAACGACGTTAAAAAGAAAAGTGATGTAATTCCAGATGATGAACATGTTTAGTCCGATGCGTCAAGTTCATTTTTCTTTTATTTTCTTTTATCTTAGTTTACTTTATTCAATTAATTTTGGTTTTTTGGTTTATCTATTTCTTTCTTCGCCTATGAAAATCCTAAAAATGCAAATCTTTTTAGTTTTAGAATTTTAGGTGGAGAATAGGTTATGTTAAGGTAGTATAAAAAAACAAGGGAGGAGGACAGGCAAGCTGATAGAAATGAGATCGGATCTGTGAAACTGATTCAACGACTATGGAAAATGATAGTACACAGGAACAAAGCATTTGGAATTTTAAGAGATTTAAATTGAATTAGATGCGAAATTCAAAGTATAAGTCTGAGAAGTCTAAGCAAAAATAAAAGGAAAAATGATAGTAAAACTAGCCGTTACTAAGGTAACATGGAGAAAGTAGACCTAGAGGTTGCTAGACCATTAGATGATGTTCGGTAGATTTAACATGATAGATAAGTAGACCTAGTTGGTGATCTCAGGATCAAACTAATTTTGTTCAAAAAGTTGTGGGTTATCATCTTATCCCTGGTTAACACAATCAACAAGTTCCAATAAGGGGTGACGAGCAAAATAAACGCCACAAATGTGTGCGGATAACCAAAATATGAGCAAAACACATGATGAAAAATGAAAAAAGCAATCAAACTAATAACCTATGTTGTTGGTGCGCTCTGTGCAAAAATAATATAATTGCTCAAACAAGAAGATAGGTTATTTGCCTCTCTGCTGTACGGTGTCACTGATATGAGGATAAGCGTAACCTATATATTCTAGAATTCATTGGTGTTTGCCGCTCTCTGCTATGTGGTGGCACTGACCTGAGGCTTGGCCTCTCTTTGAAAGCTCTAAGAATAGTTTCTTCTTGTCAAAATACTCGTAGACCGCTCAAAAATCTCCTAAGGAATGTTGATTACCATATAAGCGTGGGATCCACAAATGCTTGTTGAAATAATTTAACCTAATTTATCATCAAGCTATGTCCAAAGTCTGTGTATGGATTTAAGTGGACAAGTATACTGACAATCATCGTGGCTGTAATTCATGAAAGTCCAAATCATTGTGTGTGTCTTATAGTACTAGTATGATTTCCTTAATTTGCTAATGACTCTCGACGAAACAAGAATCTAGCATCAAATGATTTTGGTAACATGTCATGAATGAGTTGATTACCTGTATGATTCCATAATGAATCGTTCCACTTATGGTCAAAATAACTTGAAGTTGCCTGTTCAAGAAATAAATCATTTAGATTTCTACCTTAGGATTTCCACCTCACACAAAATCACAAAAACATCTTTAGTTGTGTCTTTTAATGTTAGCTCTTTTGTTTTGTTTTAACATTCAGTCAATTTAGTGTTATATGTCAGACTATGTCGTGGAATTCAATCTGGGATTTAATACTTAAAAGGGTCACGTCTGAGGTGACTAAACGTGTTTTCAATGTTAAATGGGTCACGTCTAAGGTGACAAAATGTGTTTTGTTTAAAAGGATCACAACTGAGGTGATCAAAAGTTTTCAACGTTCAAATGATCATGTCTGAGATGATCGAATACTCAAAATGTTTAATCAAAAGTTAAAAGGGGTTAAATGTCAAATGTTCATAAAGTCAAAATCATGAGTATGATCCATTCGCACGACTGAACCATGAGTATGGACCAGTCGTACGATTGGACCGTACTTATGCACTAGACAACTGAATGGAGCATGAGTATGAACCATTCACACGAATGGCTTACCCAATTGAGCCAGTCGCCTAAATGGAGCTGTCCAAATGAGTCAGTCGCCCGACTAAAACCCAGTCGGCCGACTGAATGTGATCGACTGAACCAATCGCACGACTGAGATCCAATCGCCCGAGTGAAAAGAGCGAATGGATCCAGTCGCCCGATTGAAACTAGATTCAGTATAAATAGGGCTATAGTCGATCGCATATACTCATCACTCCTCATTCGCCCTAAAATCACCTATAGTGCCATTACTCTGCCAAATTTTCTTCTAACCTTGCTAGACTTCAAATTGTTGTATTCTGATGATCCATAGTGTTTATACAGGTACAATGCGGTGCAATCTACTCAAATGGAATTCGATTTGTGACCTAATTGACCGATGTCAGGCCTAACATAGAACCGAGACTTAGTTGGATCAATAAACTAATAAAACTAAGTTAAATGTTGAAATCAAGGATATTATGTGCTAAGTAGGGTGATTGCGAGTCTAATGAGCCAAACCATGATGTATAATATTAATATTTGCTCAAAATTTAAATTTGAATCGAACAGACAGTCTGTCATGCGATTGGTCACCCTGATGAACTTCAATCGCACGACTGAGCTGGGTGAATGACTCAGTCGGCCGATTAAACGAGGTGTATGAGCTCAGTCGCCTGACTGAACCCAATCGTAGGCTCAGTCACCCGACTGAACTCAGTTGCTGGCTCAGTCACCAGACTGAACTCAGTCGCTGAATCAGTCGCCCGATTGAACTCAATCGCATGATAAGCCAACCGACTAAACTCAGTCGTATGGTTCAATCGCGCGAGTGAACCAGACTGATCTCAAACTGTTAGAGTGAATTGCTTTATATTATTATGCTGATTTGATATATATGTGTCTTGTGTTACAGATTTATGGCAGATCAGTGGACCATCAACACCAAGCACAATATTTGTGCTCATTTGGACGCCACCACTCAGAACGCTACCGAGTTTGCTGGTATCATTGCTTTTCTAAAGAGATCTAGGATACACAGAGCGATATCCACACCATGCACTCCCTACAGGTCTATATAGCAGGCCTTCTGGGAGGGTGCATCGGTTCACAGATCCAGTGAGCCTACTGCATTTGTAGCACCATATTGGGCAAGAGATAGAGATTATAGTGGCAGACCTTCGACGTATACTGTACCTAGGTGATGATGCTACTCACCCAAATAGGTTACACCCGCTGACTGTGAGGGGATGTTTTCTCGGGATGAAGTACTCTGGGGACATCAATGCAGGTGTGCTAAACAAAAGCAACCTGTGTCCTCTGTTCAAGTACTTAGCACACGTTATCCTCAAGTTCATAGCATCAAGAAGGGGTGGATTTGATGACCTATCTGACTAAATCCAGAATGCCTACGTGGCACTGGTGCTGAATCACCCCTTTAGCTTCTCCAACATGATATTTGCATACTTGAATGAGAACCTTGAGGCCAAAGGCAAGGAAGGCTTCTGTGTGTACCCAAGATTCCCATAGATGATTATGGCTAAGAAGCTTCCTTCGCTACCCAAGGACAGCCATGATGCAGTATCTCTCGAGATTATGGATTACACCACTCTCGGGAGGATGAAGGTCTACAGGGGCACGCAAGTAAAGCCCCTTGTAAAAAGACTGTTCGGGCACTGGCCGGGAGGAGTACGTGGCGCCGGCAAGGCGTAAGTGGCGCCACGAGGAGAGTGACTTAGATGTTGAGCAAATTGCTCTTCCATCTGATGACTCCGATGATGATGACAGTGGCCCTGGTGGAGACTCTAGCCCCGCTGCTTCTAGGGCTACCACTGCACATGTTACACCTCCACCACCCACTTATGCAGATGCTACCACTGCCAGTTTCCATCAGGATTTTTGCCCTCCTGATGAGGAGGAGGAGAGTGATGAGGAGCCACTAACTAGGATAGTGCGCAACAGGGTGGTTGCCACCGAACGAGGTATTCGGGAGGTTGGTGGACGCCCTAGCGAGTCTGTGGAGACCGCTGTAGATCCTAGTTACACACCGGCTCAGCCCAGCAACATCCCAGGGGGAGCATCCCCCTCAAGGGGCATGATGAGAAAAAGGATGGCACAGCCCCATGAGATGAAGACGAAAAAAGGAGCATGACATTCATCACTACCACCACCACAGCCACCACTACCACCACCACAGCCACCACTACCACCATTCCACCCACAACCACCACTACCACTCCACTAATCATGACTACCACCATTCTACACACTAACACTACTACTACTTCACCCACCATCACCACTACAACCACTTCACCACCTATCTACACTACTTCCACCTCCACTATAGCATACGTACTGCCACCCACTCATCTACCTCCACCCATATACACCACTTCCACCACCACCAGCCACCAACCTGGCCCCTCATCCCATACCACATTCACCACTGGATCACCTTTACCTCCAAGTGGGGTAGAGGAACAACTGTCGGCACTAAATCGTATGGTGCTGAAGCTGTTAACTGCCGACGACGAGAAAACTACATAGGTACGACAACTGATGGAGCTAACTGCTATACAATCACAGCAGATCTCTCAACTGGCAGAAGAGATCGCCCGACTCAAAGAGCATAAAGCCGAATCAGCAAAGATGATTGAAGAGTTGGAGTCATCTAACAGATCTATCATGCTCCACCTTAAGGGATCCAAAGAAAAGCCTCTGAAGATCAGAGAAGATGATGACGATGCTGATGACGATGATGAAGAGGATGATGATGAAGAGGATGAGGATGACACAGAGGATGGAGGAGATGATGACGAAGGAGGAGATCCATCTGCTTCGGTGCCCAAGAAGCTAGTGAGAGGCGGACCAAAAGGACTCAAGATCAGGGTGCCTTGACATCAGCCCCGACAGCAGAGGAACACATGATTTAGGACAAACGTAATGCACAGATGTTTTATGTAATTTAAAATTATGTGTAATTGAATATTGTATTAAAATTATGTGCACGACTATTTATGTATATATTTAATGTTTATTGTCTTGATTATGTTCTGATGAATGACGTGTTACATGTTTTAAATCAAGCAGATCCACAATATCAGTGAGATGAATACAATGTTGCTCCCCTTCAGCAGATCAAGTCTCAACTCACAATTATACTTGATCTGCATACTCTTGAAGAAGGAGAAATGACTCACAACCTCACTGATGAGCAACTCGCAGAAATGTTTTGGTTAAACCCGGATGAATTGGTTAAGGATGCACCTACCATGGATGTTGCTAGTGATGATGAGCTCAACGATGTTGATGAGATAGAGATTGAAGACATCACAGCATAACACTATCCGGGATACACTGATCTAGACGGAAATGCGGTCCTAATTTTAGAGATACACTCGACAGTGATACGCATGTTAAATTGGATACGATGGAGAGGGAAGCCGAGAAATCAGAAAGGCAAGCCCAAGCCACTGACGCCAATGTTGAGAACAAAAAGGCTGAATGGGCGGCTTATTTTGCAGTGATCCATGCCCAACGCACAACGCCAAAGCCGAGTGCCTACACCAAGCTCTAGAAAGTAAAGAAGCATCTTAAGGTATCAGGCAAGATCATAGCATAGGCTTACTTTGAGGATCTTAATGTATATGCTGTGAAAAGGGAGAAGGGAATCGAGTACTTCAGATTTCCATATGATGTGAAGACTCTCCCAGGTTTTGAGTTCCACCAGTTGGCATGCCTGAACATGCTGTCTGCTGACCCCAGGAAGATGTCAGGTTGGTATGAAACTGCATTGAAGAGAGAATATCACATACAATGGGTTAATTTCAAACCTCAACAACCTATGAGGTACATTCGAAGGTTGGAGGTAGACCTAAAGACTGGGAAACCCAAAGTGGTGCTGTAGTAGGGTCCTTCGCGTACTATGTCAAAGATCCCCATAAGGGAAATGCCACAGGACTTCACTCCCAACTTCAAGTGGTGGTATTATGACTGACGAACTGGAGAAATGGTCATAGTATTACAGAAAGAGCGCCAAATGGAGACCATCCGGGTATTTGACCCAATGTGGCTAACCAACCTGTCAGCTAGTGATGTTTATACTTTATACAGGTGGCCATTATTCTATGATCCGCAAGATATTATACAGGCCCTCCAATTTCAGAACGTGATAAGACTCTGCTTTGCATTCGAGTTACATGTTGGAGTAACTGTCGAGGAGATGCATAAGAAGTTTGAAGAGCTAATGAAGGATGCCAGACAATGAAGGAAACTAGGTCCAAAGGGGAGTTTGTAGATCCATATGTACCTAGTTTACGATCTTAATGTAATATGTCTATCATGTCCTAAATGTAATGAAATGAATGAGTTGAATGAAACATAATATATGGTTGTTGATCTTAATGTTTCAGTGTATATTTTAATGTTTATCATTTTTTAACGCATATTAAACCAACTATATACGTTTGTGGTTGTTTGAATAGATCTTAGTCAAGTAATGATTGAGAAACATATTCAAACTTAGTCGTATGAAGTCTTCATGCGAATGGGCCATGCTAATGGACCATACGCATGAATACTTCATGCTAATGGTCCAGTCGCATGACTGAGACATACGGATGACTCAATCGCACGACTGAACCTTCAGTCGTGTGATTGACTCAGTCGCATGCTTTAGTCGCACGACTGAACCATGCTAATGGTCCAGTCGTACGATTGGCTAACCCTAACCTATAAATACCACTTAATTTGTGGAAAAACTAACACTTTGAAGAATTCGACTCCTACTCGTACCCTAGACATCCAGAACGTCCAAGAAAGCCAGTCCTAGTTCATAGATCGTTCTTGATCGATTCCTATTTGTTCTTAACATTTAGTATAATCTTATATCGATCGGGTTAACGTTCTCACTGACTGGATCGCCAATAAAATAGGATTCCGTACTATTTGAGCTGGTATACACGTGAATTAGTTAGTACTCCGTCCAGGGTCCCTAACAAGGATTGATTGTGATTAGCAAACGATGAGATGAGTATTATTAGTGAAGTAAGTTTGATTTTTAATAGAGAGGAATGTTTGATTAAAACCCGGATAAAAAAATCTTGTACAAGTATAGTTAGTAAGATTATTAATAAAGAAGAATCAGATTAGTAATAATAGAATTTTTGCACTAGAACAGGAAAGAAGAAGACACATTCAACGGAAGAAAATTCACCCAACAATAATAACAAAGATACTATGATATTAAAAGGAAGAACATCAATATACAAAATCCAGGCCTGAAAAATATGGTCAATCTTTAACATTCATGTAATTTAGGAAGTATTAAAACCATCAGGAAGAATTAAAGTGGATCCAAAGAAAGAATATGATAATTTCCATGATATACCAAGCAACTACAAAAAAAAAGATTTTACAAAATGCTAATTTTACTTCCGCCAAAGATATTTAAGATGCATCAAAGTTTTGATAGGTTGGAGTTGATAAGGATAAAAGGCATGTTTTAAAACACTAAAGTCAGAATTTGAATCTCTAAAGATAGGTGTTAACGCATCACTTGTTGTCTATGTTAAGAATTTATATAAGCTGATATATAATAATAATAATAATAATAATAATAATAATAATAATAATAATAATAATAATAATAATAATAATAATAATAATAATAGTAATAAAAATAATTATAATTATAATAATAATAATAATAACAACAACAACAACAATAACAACAACAACAATAATAATAATAATAACAATAATACTAATAATAAAAATAACAATAATAATAATACTAATATAATAATAATAGTAATAGTAATAATAAAAGTAATAATAATAATATAATAATAATAATCATAATAATATAGTAATAATAATAGTAATAATAATAGTAATAATAATAGTAATAATAATAGTAATCATAATAGTAATAATAATAATAATAATATAATAATAATAATAATAATAATAATAAATAATAATAATAATAATAATAATAACAACAAGAATAATAATAATACTAATAATAATAATAATATTAATAATAGCAATAATAATAATAATAATAATAATAACAACAATAATAATAATAATTATAGTAATAATAACAATAATAATAACAATAGTAACAATAATAACAACAACAATAACAATAATAATAATAATAATAATATAATAATAATAATAATAGTAATAATAATAATAATAATAATAATAATAAATAGAATAACAACAACAACAACAACAACAATAATATAATAATAATGTAACACCCAGTTATTATCTCTCTTAAAGCCGACGAAAGGAGAAAAAGAAATAAAGTCCAAAGTCGAGGGACCAAACTCGCCAACGAGAGAAAATTGGGGAAGTGGGAGTATTTAAGGGAGAGGGAAACCTTTAACCTCTCCCCACACCATACTTCAGCCAAGAAAAGAGAGAAGAAGAGAGAAAGAAAGAAAAGAGGAAAAGTGTTGGTTCGGGTCGGTTCGAGTAGCCAAAATTGTTGAGAAGCGAGACAAATCGAAGCTCTACTCGTTGTGGTCGCTTGTGTGAGTTCTAGGACCCCTATTTTACTTGTTTTCAAATGACTTTGGGGCTGGAACACATCTGAAGTCGGGTTTTCGTGTGTGTGTACGCTTGACCCGTTTGTGCATGAGTATGTGTGTGTATGATACGTTTGAGTCTTGATTGTGAGCTTATGTGTGCTTGAATGGTGTTGCGGTATGCATCCTGAAGGTTTAGGATGGTCGATTTGGGCTTAAAATTGGTTTAGATGAGTTTGGAGGCTGAATACCCTCGGTTACAGTCAGATGAACTGCATTCTGCATCAGCTAGGGCTAGGCGACCAACTAGAGGCCGAATGGAGGCCATACGGCCGAATAGGGGCGATTGGGGTTCATTCACACGATTGGGGGTCCATTTGCACGGTTGAAGGTCCATTCGCGCGATTGAAAGGCCAGTCGCACGATGGTCATGCGATTGAAGGTCTAGTCGCATAAGTGCCCATCCGCATTAGTTCCATTTGCATAAGGTCCATCCGCATTAGTCCATTTGCACGATTAGGTGTTCATTCGTATTGGTTCATTCGCATGATGTTCAATCGCATGGAGGCCATGCGACTGAAAGGTGTCCATACGTCTGAATAGGGCTGTCGCACCGAGGAAAATGTAGTTTGACTTCTGACTTTCGGGGGAAAGTGTAGATGTAAGTTTTGACGTAAAGATTCCCGTAAGTTCATGTAAGATGACGATTGAGGCCTTAGAGTGCATGTAGGGCATGATGATGATGATGTTGCATGTTTATGCATGATGCATGTTATGTATGTTTGATATTGCCCTGTATGACATGATGACTGTGCATGTTAATGTTCCTTATTATGATGTATGTTTATCTCTCCTGTGGCTTTACGTGTTATGATAATGAATGAAATGAAGTATTATGTAACGTTAAGTGAAAGTTAATGAAAAGTGGAACATGATGAATGCATGCATTATTGAACGAGGAAAGTAATGAAAGTCTTGCAAGTATTGGATATCGGGGTCCTTCTTTGTGATCGACCATTTATATAGAACCTCTACCGCTTACCTCTATTACTACAACATACACTCAGCTATTCATTTATTGACTTCAGCCCAGTAGATAAATAGTTCGGGGTGTAGCATATGGTATTGGTACGGAAGATATCCGATGCGCAAGAAAAGATATAAAGATGAATGAACGAATGAAGAAGATAATATAACTATTATTTATGTGTACGTATGATGTATGATCGCATGAAAGAAAAGGATGGTTTAACGAAAGAAAAGTATGTTTTATTTTATAAAACTAGAAATCACTGAGCAACGCTGACTTTGATGTGTTTCCAGTTGGCAGATAATGGTTGCTGAGGATGGCACTGGCGGCTACTCGGCTCTTTCGGGATGGCATCCATTTATTTAACGCTTTTGTGATGTAATGCAACAACGTATTTTGTAACTGATCAACACTGTATTATTTGGCAAAAGTGTTTATAATGAAATGAGATGTCATTTTTGAATGTTTCAGCCGCAATGTTTTCACGAGACAAATGTAATTATATGTTTTATGTGTGATGAGAACCCAACTGTAAGCGTCCCGGGAACGAGGCCTTACAAATAATAATAATATAATAATAATAGAATAACAATAGTAATAATAATAGTAATAACAATAGTAATGATAATAGTAATAATAACGGTAATCATAATATTAATAATAATAAAAATAAAAATAATAATAATAGTATAGTAATAATAATAATATAACAACAATAATAACAACAATAATAATAATAGCAATAGTAATAATAATAATAATAACAATAATAATACTAATAATAATAATAATAGTAATAATAATAATAGTAATAATAATAATAAAATAATAAAAATAACAATAATAATAATAATAGTAATAGTAATAATAGTAGTAATAATTAGTAATAATAATAGTAATAATAATAGTAATCATAGTAGTAATAATAATACTACTACTACTACTACTAATAATAATAATATAATAATAATAATAATAATAATAATAATAATAATAATAATAATAAAAACAATAATAAGAATAACAATATAATAATATAATAATAATAATAATAATAACAATAATAATAATAACAATAATAATAATAACAATAATAAGAATAATAACAACAATAATAATAACAATAATAATAATAACCATATAATATAACAATAATAATAATAACATAATATAATAACAATAATAATAATAACAACAATAATAATAACAATATAATAATAACAATATAATAATAACAATAATATAATAACAATAATAATAATAACAATAAAAATAATAACAATAATAATAACAACAACAATTATAATAACAACAATAATAATAACAACAATAATAATAACAACACTAATAATAAGAACAATAACAAAAATAACGTCAATAATAATAACAATAATAACAATAACAATAATAACAATAACAATAATAATAGTAACAACAATAATAATAGTAATAATACATAATAATAATAACAATATTAATAATAACAATAATATTAATAACAATAACAATAATAACATAATAATAATAATAATATTAATAGTAATTATAATAGTAGTAATAATAATCATAATGATAATAATAATAATAATTATAACAATAATAATACATAAATAAATAAATAATTATCCAATAATTATCAACATCAAAAGAGCAATTTGGTGTGATGACTTGATCGATGTCGAAGTACCAATCATGTTAAATATGTGTTCATATTCACCTTAAACTAGTTATGGTAAATATGGTTGTTAATACTCGTGGAATTAATGGTTGGTGTATTGTACTTTGATTTATATAAATTGATTTATATAAATTGATTTATAAGAAATTGATTTAAATAATGAATTATGAACTATTGTTTATTGGCTATGAAAATTAGTTTTGGAATGGTTAATAAATTAGCTAGAATTTTTTTGGAAATAATCAAACTAGATTAAGAAGATAATTACAAGAAATAGTAAATCCCCTCCGAGATTCTACTGTGGAAATAGTAATCCCCTTAGAATATTTTTGCGTTACAGATATATTTGGCTTTGGAAGAGATTCATACTAAGAAGTTTTATTCACAAAAGAATAAATCTTCTAAGGTTTAATTACTTTCGGAAGAAAATTATCATTAAAAATATATAAGTACTTAGAAGCATATTTAAGAATAGAAAGATATATATAAGAGCTTCTTCTGAAGGTAAAGGTCTTATAAGTAGTTATTAGATTTGAAGACGTAATGTTCTTCAAAAACTTAATGTCTTTCGAGAGGAGTATATCTAAAATTTTCAGAATTCCAAGGAATATCATTTGAAAATTTTCTTCTAAAGTAAACTGGGTTTATGTAGGTGTGATATAAGCATACTTTTGAGCATATTTGAGATATCTAATAATCCTCTTGATAGTAGCTAAGTGTGACATCTTGTAGTTGGCTTGATATCTTGCAAAAATGGATGTGGCAAACATGATATCAGGTCTACTAGCCGTGAGGTACATAAAAGACCCAATCATAGCCATGTAGAGATGTTCATCCATACACTCCCCCTCAAGATCTGGTCCAAGGGAGTGGTTTCTTACTATGAGAAGCCAATGAGAACACTAGATGATAATTAAGAATATTATATAACATTTATATAATGGTTAAACAAAACAATTCTTTAAATAATCAAAACACAAGTTAAACTTGTAAAAGAACTTAACGGGTTTTAAATTTTAATCCTAACACAAGTCAAATACAAACAAAAACCTAATCACGCAAAACCTATTACCCAAAGTAGATCACGAGAAGATTTGCCACTCATAGTTCTTAAATGATCTTCAAATTGTTATTGATTTGCATAATGGATGATTGTATGTTCTTGGAGAGAAGTGGAATGGTTTATTTTTGACATAGAAACTCCCAAAATCAGGCTCAAATCTTCCTAGGTCGATATGGGGGCAAGTGGTTGGTGGAAATTAAGAAAATTGCGAATTTATAGGTGTTGTAGGTCAACCTTGGTGTAGCCTACGCTGGGGGCTTTTATGCTGTTTTGAAATTAAAGCTGACATATCTTATGGTGGCTACAGTAAGCTATGATAGTATCCTTTCTGTTGCACTTTAAATATTTGTTTCTTGACCCGTCTAATGCTTTGTTTTACCATGTAAGTTTCTAACTTCATTATTTTACCTACAAAATCATTACAACTCCTAGTTAACCTATGCAGGACCATTGAAGGGTGGTCAACTTACAACACAACAAAACAAGAGGAGAGTAACTCAACTTAATCAAAAATTGAACTAGATTAACCACAAGTAAAGACACTAAGAACACAAGTAATTAAGAGACATAACACAAAAGCAAGATACACAAGGATATGGTTTTCAAGGTTACAATATATTGCCTTCTCAATGTTCTATTACAAGTGTTACAAAGCATAAAGGAAAGGTACAAGAACATGAGACTTATACTACATCCTACAGCAGGCCATACTATGAAAGCCAGCGGAATACAATTGACTAGACACAACACAAAATCAATTGTAGAGTCAAAAAGGCAGATTGCTTTTTTGACTTTGTGACTATGACATGTCATAGATCACATCCTTATCTATTACAAAAAGGATAAAGTACATGAAGTAGAAAGTTACAGACTCAAGACCTTAATGTATAGTTACCAAAAGCATGGACCTTTTCACCAACTCATGTAAGTTGGTGACTTTATAGAGTTGCAGCGGAAAGGGGTCCAACTTTATAGAAAAATACATAAGATAAAGCATGTAGTTAAAAGTCTTCGGAAGAAATCTATCTTCAAGAGTTGAGCTTCGGAAGACTTTGTCTATGAAGCTTCGGAAGAATTAATTTGGCTTTGGAAGATATTGGTCTTGGCTTCGGAAGATTTCACACTTCGAATATTTCTGTTGCTTGTGTGAAACTTCCAAAGCATTCTTCTTCAGTACTTGGGCAGCATGCATGCAGAAAGACTTTAAGTGTTTGGTTGCTTCAGCCTCTTCATATAATCTCTACAACCTATTTCACATAATCAAATGCATAAATATTACTTAATATTTAACATTTAAATATTTAAAATACCATTCCAACACACTCACATCACATCCCCACACTTAACCTTTGCTTTCCCTTAAGCAAATCTGTTCAAAAGACTAAACAACATTTTATAACCACAATCTCTTACTATGTCTTAGCTATGGTCCAAAGTCATACCTCATTCGAGATTTACAATCATCGTATTTGGTTAGAAAATAAAGGATGTTATATTTATTGAAAAATATAACCTACCTAATAAAACCTAACAAGATTCCAACTTTTATTTTCATGCAAGACACCTCTCACCATTGTCCACTTCTTTGGGTTTATTTATGGATTGGTGATAAAATACACTGTTGCATCACTCACAATGATCCACATATGAAACTCTGTTATCATATTCTTGTGTCACGATTAGACTTTCATTGTAACACTTAGATAATGCACACATAAAAAGGGCTTATGGGTTTTGGGCTTAGGTTCGGGTAGGAATTTTGGTTGTGAAAGTGGCTAAAATAAAAATCAAGATAAATATCAACTATTGATATTATTTTTAATATAACTACTACTTAAACAACACAAAAACCGCAAGTACACGTTTAACCCAATACTAACATTTTTCAATTTTCTTTTTTTTCTTTTGTTTTTTTTATAATTTTTTCCAATCACTAACTATTACAAGAATCAAATACTAAAACTGCTAGAAATGTTATCAATAGTGGTGACTCAGTCAAAAAATCATACATAATAATTTGCTTATCATTGTATTTTGTGAAAGTAAATAGATGAGTTGATTTGGGTTTTAATGATGTGGGTTTAACATAAGAAAATATTTGACGCTCAAAACCGGCTACTAAAAAGAATTTCAAGAAAACTAGTAAAGCATAAAAATGGTTTTAAAAGAAAAGACAAACCTAGATCACCTCACTTATTTATGTGCATTTATTAAGTCTACTGTCTAAGCATATATCATGTTCTAAAACAACGAATCGTATGACCTACACTCAACACATGAAACAAATCTTTGTGTAAACTAACAATCTAGGAGGCTTCGATATCTCTCCATGTTAGGAAATAGGGTTGCTAATGTGAGCATGGTTTTATTACACCAATAGCTTGTTAATCCTAATTAGGAAATTCTTAATTTTTCTAAAAACCTTTCTAAACATATTTCCTTATGCTATCTTAGAATTAGACCATGACTAAGGATCCTTACATCAAATAAGGTAGGAATCAATTGGTATGTTTTTCATTTTTGCGTCCGATTGGATTGCTTAATAACAAAAATTTTTAAAATTGTCCACTTTTTTCTTTCTCTCATCCCCACACTTGGGATACAGTGTCCCTAATGTATGATATTTAGGTTAAATACACGTAATTTAATTCAATTTATCCAATCAATCAACATAAAATACGTTTCAACCGAAGTGTCCCGGACACAAATGTAACTATTACCAACATAAACTACTTAAACAAACGCACCAAAATAAAAATCAATTCTAGTTGCCTCCCAATTAGCGGTAACTTTTAGGTCTTCAGCCAGACCATACCTATGACCACTCATGGTGGTCTAGTAGGATGCTTCCCATTGTATTATCCAAATGTTTTTTCTTCCAATGATTGATAGGTCTTCAACTTCATCGTATTTTGACCCAAACATCAGTGCCTCAACTCGAGCACTAATAGGGCCAAGTAGATCGCCGACTTTTTTCTTCGTCTTTGGCTTCTCATTCTTAGTATCCACCTTTATTATCGATTTTTTCTTTCCTTTTAAATCCATCAATTTCTTTAAGTCCACATGTTTATCCCTATCATACTCAAAATCATTCTCAAAAGTGATGTTTGTGGGTATATGTGAAATGTAAGAAGAAACACAAATGTTAGTCACATTTTCCTCTTACATTTTATCATCAATAAATAATTGACCGACTTAGGAACACATCAAAACATAAATTATGGGTTTCATAGGTCATGTCAATTGTTCCGCCCCAATAGTTAATTTGAGCATTTGCAGTTGCAAAAAATTGTCAACCTAATATGATATTCGGTTTCTTGTTTGTCCTCACAAGTGCACAATCAAGCACCATAAATTTCATCGGGTAGTAAAATTCTCCCAACTTGATTATAAATTCTTTACCATCCCCTAGGGATATTTTGAGTCAAGTCAGTTAACACCATAATGGTGTCAACTTCCTCTAGTGAACCAAAGTCATACATATCATATAACATACCTAGCAAGATACTAACTATTGCTCCATATTCCAAGACTGCTTTTCTTCTTCTTTAGTTTTCCTATTTTGATTAGAATAATGGGTGCTCCTAGGTCACTCTCTTCCACTATATCTAATTTTCTTCTCTGCAACTTGTTAGGGAAAAGAAGTTTAGTCATTATCAATAATTTTAGAGTATGAAAGGATACTAACCGAATTAATATGAACATTTATGATGTTTTTCGTGTTGGTCCTTCATGTTGAGGATTATCATGGTACCACTTGGTAGTTTCCCGGTGTTCCTCTTAACCTAGGCTATGTGTTGAGCAAGTTAACCTACTTGTTTATTTAAATCTTCATAACTTTTGTCTTTGATTTTATTTTACTTCTTATGTTCTTGCATATTCTCCTTCATCATGATCATCAAAGCATTCAACTTTGCATTTGTAGACTCTTTACCACCAACTATTCTAGATTGAGAATTACTGTTACAACCGACCTCTAGGTCATAATTCTAACCTTTAACATTCTATATCATTATCCATACAATTATTATTAATGTTAATATCATTATTAGTATTATTAGTAGTGTTATTATTGTTACTGCTACTATGGCCATTCTTATTATTTTATGTGCTATTTGAGATGATTTAGTCAAACTAGCCTTAGCATAGAATAACTTCGCGTTCCGGGAAAACACAATTAGCACCCTAATAATTCTAGAAGTTAATTGAAACAATTAAAATGTGTGCATACACACATAATTAATGGTCAAAACATGCATATACATGCATAATACTCTTTCCTCTCCTTAGGAGATTAATGACACTTCTTACGATGATCTTCTTCACTCATCTAAGATCTATTCTTCACTATCTCCTTTTCATCCTCTTCTTGAATGGGGTCTATGAGGGGAAACTCATCTTGATAAGTTCCATACCTTAAAGATCTTACAGATAGTAGAGTGTATGGATGAGCTATCTTAGTATAACCTAGATCCTACTTATTCTGATAACAAATCTTTGCATGCAAGGATGAGGATATAATGTTCTTAAAGGTCTCTTCTTCATGAACATATTTTCTCTTGGCTTAGCTTATCATAAGCTCAGCCTGATATTTAGTTAACTTGGTAATGAGATCTTTGATTTTAGTTATGTAGTTGATATGTTCATACTTAAGAGTTGAAATAGTTTTCTCTAGATCTTTTATCGTAAGTTTATGCAGGATCGGTTAATGTCACTTAACACTTAGTTTTTTCTCTTAAACTCACTTTGAACAACACTCGGATGAAGACAGAGTCAATAAGAGTTGGTCACAATATAGTAACTAATAAAACACAGAAAGTAATTTTCAAGGTCCTTCCATATATTGCTTCTCAACTCAAATATTACAAGACTCTTACAAGCTTATCTTTTTGAGTTACAATGAGAAACTATATATAATACTACCTACAGTCAGATATACTTTGATACCAGCTGGATCCTATAACTAAAGCCTATACTACAAGACTATAGTTTAAGGTATCTCAGATAATGTTTTATTTGAGATATGGTAGTCGGGACATGTCCATGACTTACCTTTTGTCACCAACTAAAGTTGGTAACATGTACTATCATAAAAGGTGAAAAGTGGAATAAAGTATGGTCAACTACATGGCTCTTTGAGAAAACTCCATACAATATCAGAGGTCTGCAGCGAAGTGTCAAAGACCATACTTATGTCCACTAGTTCATAGATGTGTCTCCCTAAGGTTAAATGGCTTCGGAAGAACAAGTACTTCCGAAGCCACTTATACTTCGAAGAGGTTGCTTCTTTTAAGGCTTGGGAACTTCTTCTTTTCTTCATACTTTGGAAGTAGTCTTCCAATTGCTCTTCTAAGACTTGATCTTCGGAAGCATGCTCTTGACTTTGGAAGTAGAGTTCTATATTCAGAAGTCGATCTTTCACTTTATCTTCGAAAGAACTCTACAACCATCAGAAGTTCCATGCTAAGCTTCGGAAGCCTTTGCATGTAGCACCAAAATTATCTAAGTGATGTGGTGCTGAGAAGTTTGTACAAATCCTTGGTAGACAGTAAGTCCAGTCTGTCACCTTGGATGATGTGTATCCTCTATTGTTGCCCTCTGAAAAGAGTTAGTTGATGGGAACTATAATCATATTCCCATCTAACTATAGGTTCCAGTTCAGGACCCTTCACCGTTTGTAGAAAGGCAGCGCCCTTGGTAGGAGGTCTTTCCTTGTCTTCTTGTCTTCTCAACTTCAACTCCTCTTCAATCTTGGCTTTTGTAGTTAGCTTGGAGAGATGAAGACTGCTGAGATGATTTCTAATGGATGCAGCAGTTTCAGAGTTGGAGGGGTTGGAGAATGGCTTCTCTGCTAACTTAACAATATCAAATCTGCTGTAGTGTAACAAAGAGGTTGCATTAAATTTGTTGACTTCACCACTCCCCCTTTCCATAACAAAGTTGTGAGAAGTTTCATCAAACCTCCACTGGATTATTCTCTTTCTAGGCACAAAATACTGGATAGGAATCTTGTCCTCTTTCTTAGTATCCAGTAGAGTCACCAGTTTCCTTCTAAGTTTCTTCTCTTCATCATTTAGTGAATCTAAGTTGAGGCTTAGAAGTCTAGCAGCCTGGTCCAATGTTCCTCTAGGGAAATCAAGGAATTGTTCTCTTGTAGGGAACATGAAGATCCATCAACATAGGTGATATTCATAGAGTCTTCCTCACATGAGACTTGATTGCCTTGAACTCCTCAAGAGAGAGATGTTAAGAAGGATGAGTGGATGATTTGGATGGTTGTTGGGTAGGTTGAGGTTCAGAGGTTCTGGGAAGTGTTTTTGGTTAAAGAATGGAAGTTTGGGTGGTTAGGTGATGAAATGGGTGAGGGTAAGGATGTAGATTCAGAGGTGAAAGGCTCAGTTTTGATGGTGAAGGGTTAGGGTGAGGGATCAGGTTATGGTTGATTAGTTGTAGTGAAGGTCATCCGCTTTACTCTTCTATACATCTCTTTTCCCTTTCCCAAGCTGATGTCAACCTTGATTTTGCTGACAATCCATTGAGTGTCCTTTCTGACATAGGACCCACCTGCCTTCCAGAGAAGCCATCAGCTCGAAGATAGTCCTTCATCCAGGCCTTCTCACTGAGCTTCCTGGTTGCAGTGGCCTTTGCTTCTTCAACCTTCTTCTTCCATTCCTTTAGCTTTTCTCTTGTAGCCTTTCTTCTCTCTTTCTCGATTTGATCCTGCTCTTTGTTGTAGAGCCAGAGGATCGTTTCATTGTTGTGTGCAGAGAGTTCTTGAAGATTGAACCCTCTAGAGATTAGGAACTCTATCCTATCTACCCTCTACTGCAAGTCAGCCTCCTTCTGTTCTTCTTCTTTCTCTTTCTCTAAGGCCAACCTGGCTGCTTCTTGTTGTTTCTCATGTTGCAGTCTAGTTGCCTTTTCTACTTTCACTATCTCCTCTAGTGGTAGCAGGAGTGTTTCTTCATTGGCAGCTCCCAATTGGATTAG
This sequence comes from Flaveria trinervia, assembly GCA_025506515.1. Taxonomy (NCBI): domain Eukaryota; kingdom Viridiplantae; phylum Streptophyta; class Magnoliopsida; order Asterales; family Asteraceae; genus Flaveria; species Flaveria trinervia. The sequence goes on along the minus strand of CM046450.1, from coordinate 74,414,676 downwards.
CTGATAAATTATCTCTTCTTTCCTTTTGTTGTTGACAGCCTCTTGGTTGGCTACGACCACTTTTGTATTAGCAGCTAGCAACTTCTCAGTTGGAAGTCTTCTTTGTTCTTTAATTTCTCAATCTTCTCTTCTTCCTAAAGCTTTTTTGCAGTCCTCTTCCTTTTCCCATTGTTATCTTTTGAAGAGCCTGACTGTGGTGGTTCTTGGTGAGTGGATTCTGATTGTGAGAGAGGCAGAAGGGTGTCTGGGATAAAGGTAGATTCAGAAAGTCCTCACTGTTCACCTCAGATGCCTTTTCTAGGATTGCATCTATGATGATCAATTCCTCGGATCTCTTGAATAGTCCTTCCGCAGCTTCCATTTCAGCTTCGGAAGATTCAGCTTGTTCTTCCGAGGCTTTAACTTCAGCTTCGGAAGTTTGAGGAGATGCAGATTTTGTCCCGACTGTTTTAGTTGCTGGGCCATCAGTCCTTATTTCCCTTTCGAAATGAATCTTAGGTTCCATGTGGACCTTAGGTTGACCAACTTCTTCCACAATGGTAGAAGGTGCAATAAGCCTCTGAAGCTCTTCAACTCCAAAGTAAATCATTGCAGCATCTGGGCTTGGCTCATCAATAGAGGATCTCAATAGAAACTTGGTGAAGTGTCTATCGAGATCTCTAAGCATCTTTTGGTCGAATTTAAGTACAACTTGAGATGGCTCAAACAAAGTGATGACAGGAGTAGAAGATGTTGAAGTTGAAGTATGAACTTGTGGGTCCTCAAGTGTGTGTCTTTGAACATTCTCCCCCTTTTTGGTAGCATCATCTTGAGAGCTAGATGAGCTGGAGGAAGAAGTCAATGAGACCTGAACAGGTACATGCCTAACAGATCTCTCGGTCTGTTTCTCAGCTAGTTGAGCCTTGAGATTGTCAATCTCAAGTTGTTGAGTGGCGGACCTTTCTTCTAAAGTCCTAACCAAGGATTTAAGGTTTGAGACTTTAGACAGAAGGTCTTTTATGAGGAGTTGCATGCTTCCCTCATCTTCTTTGAGGAATCACGGGGAGATGAGGTAACATACCTTGTATGTTCAGCCTCACCACCAGATGTGCTTTCTTGGCACCCTGGTTTCCTATGCTTAATGATGTCTCTTTCAGAGCCATCAAAAGGCATGGTTGCTGCAGATTCAGTCTCAGATATGTTACCACTGTCCATAATGTCCATTGAGGCACCTTGTGTAGTGGCAGCTGAATCTGCATGAGTCACCTCCACATCAGTGGGACTCACCTCAGTTATAGGTTGCTGATGGGGGCTAGAGATAAAGGATCTCTCTGGGCTCTGTTGATCTTGGAGAGGGTGTTGTAGATCAACTTCATTGCCGTGGAGAGATGTTATCTCTTCATCATTTTAAAAAGAAGGTCAGTGAAGGATAGGGATGTTAAGCCTACTGACCCGGGACTTTGGTCAATGTCTACAAGCATTGAGCGTTTAGTGGGGTTGTCCCTTGTTGGCTGCTCAGAAGAGTGTAATACTCATCCTGAGGGCTGTTGGTTTAGGTGTTAGGCTCATGGTTTGAGACTAAGGAGACTCAAAACCCAAATTGAGGTCAAAGGAGAAGGATGGTGAAACCTCAGACTGAGTGGGAGCCCATGTTTCCACTCTAGTCTTTTTGGATTGAATAGGAGGTGCTTGCTCAATCAAAATAGATTGAACAAGGGTTCATTTAGGGCATCTCTGGTATGTGATGGTGATGGGAAGAGAAGGCAATGTTGGCATTGTGGTGGTGGTTGCTGGTGTGGGTTCATCACCTTTGGGGGAATAGAGATGTCACCAGGAGTTATACGCTCAATCATTCCTTGAAGTAGAGATGTGTACCTTCCAATGAAGTTGTGGACACCTTCTTCAAAGTCTTGAAGATGGTAGGCCTCATGTGAGGAACATTCAGAGTAGCTACACAGACAAGCTTACTCTATTCCAACTCATAGTTGATTATGTGTTGAATGAATCCGGATACATAAAGAATGTCTCCTTTGAAGATTCCCAATCAGATTGGTGAACACAAATCTTGAGTAATTGAAGTGGAGGCCTCTCACCAATCCATGAACTAAGCATCCTAGTTCACACGGGATTTGATCCCATCCCCCAGATTTGTTTGACAGATAGTAGAGAACAACGTGCAGGAGGAACTTCCAGTTGTAGTAGAAGTTGTACTTGTAGACTGTCGACCTGCTCACGTATCCACCATATCCCATAAGGATATAAGTGCTGTCTAAATCTTCTTTAGGGAATTTAGTAGGAACTCCTTCATCATGAAGCTCAAGATGCTCACTAATAAGTTGTTTAGTAATGACCAACTCTGTCCCCAAATTCTGGACCCTAGCACACGAATCCCGTTAGGGTTTCGACTTGACCATTTTCCCAAAATTCAGTCATTTGATTGGAGTAAACTGTTGGATCTAGAAAGGCTGGTGCAACCAAAACCAAGTCACTTAGAAGATTTTGGTACAACAAATAAAGGACTTCCGAAGCCAAGTGTGGAACTTTCGAAGGAAAAAGGAGATCTTCCCAAGACAAAGTGTAAAGCTTACTTCCGAAGGAAAAGTTCCAACTTCCAAAGACAAAGAACTTATTTCCGAATATGACTTAGAAAGAAAGATCTGAAGTCAGCTTCCGAAGTACAGAAGTCCTCAAGCCTCGGAAGTATAGAAGCCTCTTCCGAAGTATAAGTGGGTTCGGAAGAACTTGTTCTTCCGAAGCCAACTTACCTTCGGAAAATACTGCTATTATCCAGTGGACATAAGTATGGCCTTCCTGACACTCCACTGCAAATCTCTGAGATACTGCATGGTGTTTTCTCAAAAGCCATGCAGTTGACCATACTTTAATCCACTGTTTACCTTTTTATGTTAGTACAATTGCCATCTTTAGTTGGTGACAAAAGGTAAGTCATGGACATATCATGACTACCATATCTTAGATAATACTTTATCTAAGATACCTTAACTTTAGCATTGTAGTATATGCTTTAGTCTTAGGTTTCCAACTGGTATCAAAGTATATCCGGCTGTAGGATCTAGTATATATAGTCTCTCATTACAACTCATGTATCATGCTTGTAAGAGTCTTGTAATATCTTGAGTTGAGAAATAATATATACAAGTGCCTTGAACATTTATTTCTGTGTGTTCACTACTTATTATATTATTATCAACTCTTGTGAAAGATTTTACTTCATCTGAACTAAGTGTTTGTATAAGCAAGTTTGAGAGAAATTCAAGTGTTTCTGTGACAAACCCGATCCTGCAATTGGTATCAGAGCTTTTTAGGATCTTGATTGTGAGTTCTTACCATCCTAATCAACCTGTTTTTCAATCCTCCTTATACCTCACTCAATGGCCCTCAACAAATCTGAAGTAGAGATGGGGACGATGACCAAAGCACCCATCACCACCCCTGAAAACTTCACGTCTTGGAGCTGAAGAATGGAAGGCTTCATGAGATATCAAGACAACAAAATGTGGCAATCCATTGTCAATGGCCCGTATAAGCCAAAAGTAGCTGGTGGAAACGGTGCCATGATCGAGAAAGCTGTTGAAGATTATTCTGATGAAGACTGGAAGAAGCTTGACATTGACAGCAACACTATGACTGTTCTGATGACTACAATTCCAAACTCTATCTTGGTGGAGTTTGAGCACTACCGGTCATCCAAAGAACTGTTTGATGTGCTTGCTCAAATGTACTCAAGCTCAAATGATTCCAAGAAGGACACACTGAAGCAGCAGTTCGAGAACTTCACCCATGTTGCTAGAGAGACTCTTAGCCAGCAATATTTTAGGTACATGGATCTCATTTCTGCCCTTCAATCTGTGGGAATTGCTCATGAAGTCAGAGACCTTACAAGAAAGTTCATGAGTGCATTACCCAATGAGTGGACATTTTACTGTGTCTCTATCAAGAGAATAGAAAATCTGAATACACTCACCATGACCGAACTCTATGGGATCATTGATGGATACCGTTTGGAAATGGAAAGTAAGAGGGGTCATCAGACAAGCAAACCCTTGAGTCTTCCTGCTAGCAACGCCTTAATGGTTGCTAAAGGCTCAGAAATCTCCCAGCCTAAACAATACCTAACTTACACCCAACATCCATCTTGTTCTTTTGGGCCATACATCACATTTCCTGAGACTCCAAGGTCTCAACAAGCTCAGCAAAGCTCCTTTCAGGATAGCTGTGCTTTTGTCTCAGGAAGTGGACAATCAAGTGATTATCAATACTGCTTTGATGATCTAGAGTGTTTTAGCCCGGATGACGTGGAATACGTGGACATAGTCCAACAAATGGCTCTCCTAACCAACAGAGCAAAGAAGTTCTTTAAGAGAACTAGAAGACAATTTTCCCATAACCCAATCAATAGCAAATTTGGGTTTGACAAAACCAAGGCCAAATGTTACAACTGTAACCAACTTGGTCATTTTGCAAGGGAATGCAAGGCTCCCAAGTGCAACTCGGGAACCCCACAGGCCTCCACGCATCCCTCAACACCAAAGCCCACCGGAAAGTCAACTGAAATAGCTGCAATGGCTCAAAAGTTGACTGGAGCTTCATGGTACAGGATGTGACTCCTGCTCAAGCACTCATGGCCGGAACATATGAAAATAAGGTATATGAACATCTCTGTACTCCTGCCTGTATCGCTAAGGTTAAATTGTATCAGGACTACAATATGGAGATTAAATCTGATATTGAGTCTTTAAATGTTTTGAAATATGATTTTAAAAGGGCTGAATCTGACTACCAAAGAAAAATTGAGGAGTTAGAGAAAACTGTGTCCCTATTAAAACATGAACACACAAATTATAAGACTCAAATAAAGGATTTAATATCCAAATTGACTGAGGCTCAAGCCCAGCTTGTCACAGCTGAGGCTCAAGCCAGGAAGTATGCTATTTCGGAGCAAAACTTCCAAGCCATTCTTGCATCATCCTCTCAATCAAAACTTTGTTACCAAAACAAAGGAGGGTTGGGAACCAATGAAATTGCTCCACCACACTCTTATGAGTCTATAAGATAACCAAGATATGGTACTGAAGAGTAAGAGGTTCCATCTGCTGACCCACCTTATCATGAGTCAAAGAATGATACAACTATGGAGACCATCACAGGGAAGAACCAGGTAATTATGCCCTCCCCTACCAATGATGATCAAACATTGACTAGTAAAGCCAAAAGAAGTAGAGCTAAGGAAGCTAGAAAAACTGCCAAGAAAGTGGCCAAGTCCAAGCTAAAGATAGACCCAAAGCAAAAAGGTATATTCATCTCAGCTGGATTCCAGGTGGTTGGAAACTTTGATTCAGGAAAGGGGTGTAGTACCAGCACTCCTGTCCTACCAAAGGATCGGAAGTTAAAGGGAAAAGTTGCTAATGAAGATAAAAAGAACAAGAAACAGCAATCTTCAAATCCCCAAAAGGTTAAAATTGCATGCATAATGTGTGGTCTGCAAAACCACATGACTAAATATTGTTATTACAATCCTAATAGCACACATTATGCAAATAATGTTAAAATGGAAGGAGTCAGGGAAGGTTTCTCATTTGGACCGTATCAAATGCTTCAAGTGATGGAAAAGGGAAAGCTTGTTTCTGAAGCAAGGCTGCTTTCGGAAGAAAATCCTCCTTCCAAAAGGAAAAAGGCTTCGGAAGCTAAAGCTATCAAGACTCAGAAGAACAAAAGAGTTCCCTTGAAACCATCCCAAAAGAAGACTGCTTCGGAAGAAAAGGTGGTGAAGACTTCTTCCGAAAAGAAAGAAGCTTCGGAAGAATGCCAAGTTACAAATGCTTCAACAAGCTCATCCTCCATGATCAACCAAGGGATGGAATGGAAGATCAAGGAAGATGCTGTAGCCCAAACCTCTTCTTCAACGACATCCATTGAAACCCTATGCATAAATCATGGTTCAATTATGTCATTATCTTAGGAAGAACCCAAGACCAATAAAGCTTGGTTTTCCAATTAAAACTAATCATCTCATCTTATGTGCAGGGACATCCATTTGACAAGAATAACAACATTTGGATTGTAGACAGTGGATGCTCCAGGCACATGACAAGAAACAGATCTCTCCTTCAATAATTTCAACATTATGATGAAGGTCCTTTCTAGTTTGGAGGTGAGGCCGGAGGATATATTTTTGGCAGAGGGAGTATATCTAATGGTATGTTAATAGTTGACAAAGTTAACTTTGTCAAACAGCTTTAACACAACCTGTTAAGTGTTTCTCAATTCTATGATCAAAAGCACCAAATGCTTTTCACAGAACAGGAGTGCATTATCCTCAAACCAGGGATGACAATTCCTCTGGAATTGGTGCTTCTTAGATCTCCCAGAAAAGGGGATATGTACAAGCTTGAACTGAACAATGCTTCCCCAATGGGTGAAATATCATGCTTTGTTTCCAAAGCTGATACTGATGAGTCAATACTATGGCATAAACGTATGTGTCATGTAAATTTTAAGACAATGAATACATTGGCTAAAAATAACTTGGTACATGGTTTGCCTAAAAAGGAGTTTTTCTGCAAAGACAACTGTGTTGCATGCCTGAAAGGGAAACAACACAGGACGTGTCATAAATCCAAATGTATTAACTCTATCACTACTCTATTGCACTTATTGCACATGGATCTTTTTGGTCGCATAAGTATAATGAGCATTGGTAGGAAATCATATTTCCTTATGATAGTTAAAGATTTTACAAGATTCACATGGGTATTCTTTTTAAGAACTAAAGATGAAACCGCTAAAACATTAAAATCTTTTATTCTTAAAATAGAAAATCAAATTGATCACAAGGTTAAAACTATTAGAAGTGATGAAGGGACTGAGTTTAAGAACTTGTTCTTGACTCATTCTCTAACTCAAAAGGGATTGCCAGACAATACAGTGCTCCCAGAACTCCTCAACAAAACGGTGTTGCTGAGAGGAGGAATAGGACACTTATTGAGGCTGCTTGAACTATGTTAGCCGATTCAAAGCTACCTCTAACATTCTGGGCAGAGGCAGTCAGCACTACATGCTATGTGCAGAATAGAGTTCTTGTAGTTAAGCCCCATGGAAAAACCCCTTATGAGCTATGGAACAAGAGGCCACCGTTCATTGGCTTTCTAAGGTCCTTTGGCAGCAAGTGTACCATACTTAACACAAAGGACAATTTAGCAAAATTTGCTGAAAAGTCGGATGATGCTATCTTTATTGGATACTCTTCTAGCTCAAAAGCTTACAGAGTATACAATATTAAGAATCAACAATTTGAGGAGCCATCCAATATAGTTGTTAATGAGCACACTCCTTGTGTTAGGGGGAATGGACCTGATCACATCTTTGATATAGAATTGTTTCCAAACTATTCTAAACCCTCTTGTGAGAATGTTTCAGCTGGAATAGGTGCTCAAAATGATGTTGATGCTGCTGCTAATGGTCAATTTTTTGAGCTTCCTAGGCCTAGACCAAATTCTCCAAGTGCTGCAATACATCAAGCTTCCACTATTCACAGATCCGATAGTTTAACTATATCAAGGAATAGTGAAGCTTCAACAAGTGAGTCACCTACTGAGCCTCAAAACTCATCGGGTGATCCATTACAACACCAGGCAGAAGGAAGTAGTATTTTGAAGGAATAGGCAATTGTTAATACTACTTCACAGCCAACTGTTGATGATGTTTCTCCTTCATTCAATCAGTCCTCATTAATGACTTTGAAACAACAGCTGGACAGAGTTCTTGAGTTCCTGAGCAGAATATGTCGAACCTAGATCTATCTCTGCAACTGGAAGTGATTCCTCGTCTTAGGATTCACAACACTCATCCACCTGAGAACATCATAGGGAATGTCTCTAAGGGTGTGAGAACAAGAGGACAGACTCATCAAGGGAATGTCTGTTTGTACTCATGCTTTCTATCTCAGATGGAACCCAAGAAGGTAGAAGATGCCTTGAAAGATAGTAGCTGGATAGAATCGATACAAGAGGAGCTACTTCAATTCAAGAGACAGAAGGTATGGAACCTATGTCCGCTACCATCTGGTCAAGTACCTATAGGCACTAAATGGTTTTCAGAAACAAGAGAGATGATAGAGGCTTGATCATCAAGAATAAGGCAAGACTTGTGGTTCAAGGATACACTCAAGAGGAGGGAATCAATTATACTGATGTCTTTGCACCAGTTGCAAGACTTGAGGCAGTTACGATCTTTCTTGCTTATGTTGCATCCAAGGACTTCACAGTATACCAACTTGATGTCAAGTGTGCTTTTCTATATGGGGACATAGATAGGGAAGTCGATGTATGCCAACCTCCAGGATTTGAAGATCCACAACACCCCAACTATGTGTGCAAATTGGATAAAGCTCTATATGGGCTGCACCAAGCACCTAGGCTATGGTATGAGACTTTGTCTCAGTTTCTTCTGAAGAATGGCTATACTAGAGGTACCATTGATAAGACTCTCTTCATTAGAAAGTCTGGAAAGGACATTTTGCTCGTACAAGTTTATGTTGATGACATCATATTTGTTCCTCAAATGACCAAATGTTCAAGGACTTTGAGAGCATTATGAAGAAAGTTTGAGATGAGCTCCATGGGAAAATGACTTTTTCCTTGGAATTCAGGTAAAACAACTGAACGAACGGTTCTTCATTAATCAATCTAAATATGTCTCTGACATCTTAGAAAGATTTGAAATGAAGGATTGCAAGCCTGCCAAGACACCCATACCCAGCAACCATAATCTTTGTACTGACCTCGAGGGCGAGGATACTAATCAACATCAGTATAGGGCAATTATTGATTCTCTGATGTATCTAACAGCCAGTAGACCTGATATCATGTTTGCTACTTGCATTTGTGCAAGATATCAGGTTGTTCCTAAGGTGTCTCACCTAGCTGCTCTTAAGAGAATCCTTAGATACCTGAAAGGAGCACCTAAACTAGGGCTCTGGTATCCCAGAAACAAGGATATCAATCTTTATGGATACTCTGACAGTGACTATGGAGGCTGCAATATTGACAAGAAATCAACATCAGGAGGATGTCAATTTCTTGGTGGAAGGATCATCTCATGGCAATGCAAGAAACAATCTTGTGTCTCTACATCAACTGCTGAAGCTGAATACATTGCTACTGCTAGCTGCTGTGCTCAACTGCTATGGATTCAAAATCAGATGTTAGACTATGGATTCAACTTTATGAGTACTCCTATCCATATTGACAACAACAGTGCTATCTCCATTATTGAAAATCCAGTGAAGCACTCCAAGACTAAGCACATTAACATCAGGTATCATTTCATTAGAGACATTCATGAGAAAAATCTAATCAATTTAATCAAAGTTGATTCAAATAAATAATATGCTGATCTGTTTACCAAAGCTTTTGATGAACAAAGGTTTAAGTATCTCATAACAGCTATTAGGATGATAAACATTGATTAATCTGATCTCTTTTGAAAACCTTTTAATATGTAAGTCTTGTGTCAATACAATTAAGCCCTGTTACAAGAAATTCTCTTTGAAATTTTCTAAGTGTAAATTCCTTCCAAAGAGAAATTAACCTTGGAAGACATTCTCATATCTTCCGAAGCAAATTTTTCAAAGGATAACTTTCTTCCCGGAGGAATTTTTGGACTCGGAAGAAGCGATTAAATGTATATCAGATCTACTTCCGAAACGTACAAATTCTCTATTCGGAAGCAACTCTAACCTTCGGAAGCAAAGTTTTGGCTTCAGAAGTAAGAATTGCCTTCGGAAGACAAGTTACATTCGGAAATGTTTTACACTCGGAAGAGAGATTTCACTGTGTAACGTAAATTTCTTGGCCCCACAATGTAAAAGCAAAGATTTTGTTAATGATGTTGGATTATTTAACTGATTTTAACCTTACCGCCACTGTCATTTCATCCACTAAACCATCACATCATCTTATCCTACCCCCATACCGCCATTCCACAATCTTTTAAATAATCTCGACTATTCAATTTCACTCTCTTACTTGGAAATTTTACTGCCCTAGAAATTTCTCCTACTCAACTTTACCCAGCTCAAATCATCCCCATTCACCTTTCCAAATGGTCTTCAACCCTCAGCACAACCAAGTCGTACTTCTTGATTCTTCAAGAGATGCTGACTTCTCAGATATCATCTCCTTTCTAACCCAATCTTCTTACTACACCGCTATGACTGTAAATCCCACAATTTACTCAAACCATAAGTCTGAATTTTGGGCAAATGGTCAGATTGAAACCCTAAATGGGGTTCGTGTCATTCGATCGAGCATCTGTGGCTAGGAGTTGGTCATTTCTGAACAGATCATCAGGGAGCATCTAGAGCTTCATGATGAGGGCGCTCTAACGGAATTCCCCATAGCAGATTTGGACAATTATTATCTCCAAATCGGATATGGTGGAGACGTTAGCAGGTCAACTGTCTACAAATTTAACTTCTCGTATAAAGGGAAGTTCCTGCTACATGTGGTCCTTCACTGCTTGTCGAACAAATCTGGGGATGGGATCAAATCCCATATGAACTCGGGTGCCTAGTTCATGGGATGGTGAAACATCTCAACTTCCACTATTCAAGATTTATGCTGACTAACCTCATGGGAAATCTTCAAAAGGACACATTCTTCATGTATCCCAGGTTTCTCCAGCACATAATCAACTGCAAGCTGGACCAGAGCAAGCTTGTCTGTGCAGCTGTCCTGACTGCTCCTCAAATGAGGCCGACCATCTTCAAGACTTTGAAGAGAGTGTCCACCAACTTCTCAGGAAGAGATACTGCACTTCTTCTAGGTATGACTGAGCCAATGGCTCCGGGTGACATCCCTGTTAACCCCACAGGTGATGAACCCACACCAGCAACTACCTCCACTTTGCCAAATCTACCTTCTCCAACCATTACCTTTACTTCTCAGAGACATCCCAAACGAACCCTTGTTCAATCTTCTCTGATTGAACAAGCTCCTCATGTTCTACCCAAAAAGGCTAGAGTGGAACAAAGGGCTCCCACTCAGCCTGAGGTCCAACCATCCTTCATAATTGACCTCAATATGGGTCTTGAGTCTCCTCAGTCTCAAACCCATAAGCCCACAACCCAAGCTGAAAGCCCTCAGGGTGAGTCTCTATACTCCCCTGAGCAGTCAAAAAGGGACAGCCCTATCACAGGCTCAATGCCTTTAGATATTGATCAAAGTCTCGGGTCATTAGGTTTCACTTCCATATCCTTTACTGACCTTTTAATTGGAATTGATGAAGAGATTATGTCTCACAAGGACAATGAAGTTGATCCACAACACCCTCTCAAGGATCAACAGAGCCTAGAGAGACCTCTTATCTCAAGCCCACATCAGCAAAGCTTTACTGAGGTGAGTCCCACTAATCTGGAGGGGACTCATGTAGATTCAGCTGCCACTACTAAAGGATTTTCAATGGATCCTCAGGACAGTGGTAAGATCACTGAGACTTAATCTACGACAACTATGCCCTTTGTTGACTCTGAAAGAGACATCTTTGAGGAAGGGAAACCAGGGTGCCCAGAAGCCATATCTGGTGGTGAGTATGAACATACAAGGTATGTTACCTCATCTCCCCATGATTCTTCACAAGAAGATGAGGGAAGAAAGCAACTTACCATCCACGACCTACTTTCTAAAGTCTCAAATCTTGAATCCAAGGTTAAGACTTTAGAGGATAGGTCTGCCACTCAGCAAATTGAGATTGAAACTCTCAAGGCCAAACTAGCTGAGAAACAGATTGAGAGGTCTGTTAGGTATGTACCAATTCAGGTCTCCTTGACCTCTTCCTCTAGCTCATCAAGCTCTCAGGATGATGCTACCAAAAAGGGGGAGAGTGTTCAGAGACAAAGTCCAAGACAAGAGGAAACCCAAAGTCAAGCTCTCACTTCCTTGAGATCAAAATATCCTGTGCAAAAAGCTTAAATCTTCACTGAGCCTCCTCCAGTTGTTATTCAAGTGGATCAAAGGATGCTCCAAGATCTCAATAGGTTCTTTAACAAGTTCCTGTTGGAATCTCTCATAGAACAGCGAAGCCCTGATATGTCTGTGATCTACTTTCAAGATCAAGAGCTTCAGAGGTTAAATGCACCTTCTACCACTATTGAGGAAGTCTGTCAACCTAAGGTCTGAGTGGAACCTAAGATTAACTTCGAAGGGGAAACAAGGACAACAACTGAAACTGTTGGGACAGATAGTGCATTTTCACAGACTTCCGAAGCACAATTCAAAGCCTCGAAAGAACAAGTTCAAACTTCCAAAGCTGAGATTGCTACTGCGGAAGGACTATTCTCCGATGATCTAATAGTCACAGATGCAATCCTAGAACTCGCATCTAAGGTTAATAGAGAGGATTTTCTCACTCAACCTTTAGCTCCAACATCTGCATTAACTCCAGCTCCCATCTCTACTACTCAACCTGAATCTTCTATCCAAGAACCTCCGAAGTCTAGTACTTCCAAAGACATCAAAGGAAAGAGGAAGATGACTTTGGAACAGCTTCAGGAGGATGAAAGGTGGACTGAAAACTAGAAAACTATTAGCTGCAAGTACCAAAGCAGTTGCATCCAACCAGGAGGCAGTCAACAACTGAAAAAGGGTAGAGATCATCGATAGACTTGTCAGTCTAGAAGCTGCAATTGAGGATGTACTCCTACTACCAGTAGAGGAGTTAATAGAGCTAGAAAAGGCAACCTTGCTTCAAAAACAGCAAAAAGAAGAAGTTGCAAGGCTAGCCTTGGAAGAAGAAAGGATGAGGAAGGAAAGAGAAGCTGATCTACAGCTCAGGAGGGAAAGGATAACTTTCCTAACCTCCAGAAGCTTCTCTCAAGAAGAATTATCTCCACATAACAATGATACGATCTTATGGCTCTTCAACAAAGAGAAAGATCAAATGGAGAAAGAGAGAAAGAGAGCTGAAAGAGAAAAGCTTTTACAGAAGAAGAAGAAAGAAGTGGAAGCTGGACTGACCGCTGCCAAGAAAATAAGTGAGAAAACCTGGATGAAGAGCTATCTCAGAGCTCATGGCTTCTCTAGCAGGCAGGTGGGTCCTATGTCAGAAAAGACTCTCTAGCGACATGTCAGTGATATTAAAGCTGATATTCGCGCGGGGAAGAGAAAGGAGATGTACAGAAGGGGATAGGGGATGACCTTCAAGCAAGCACTCAACCCAAACTCCAAACCCAACCACAACCTAAAACCATACCCTTCTCATTCCCCATCAAAACCAAACCAACCACTGAACCATACACCCCTGAACCTACACCATCACTCCTACCAACTCCTTCACCTCAACTACTTAAAATTCCCATCCTCCAACCTAAAACTCTAGCCAGAACCCATACACCTTAACCTACCTATCAACCCATTAAACCATCCCCTCAGTCTTCTAAACATCTCTCCTTAGAAGAATTCAAAGCAGTCAAGACAAAGCTCATAAAATGCATAACTCTGAGCGATATCTCATGCGAGGAGGATTCTGTCAAATTGACCTATGTTGACGAATCCTCAAGTTCCCTAACTAGAGATCAATTTCTTGATATGCCCAGAGGAACATTGGACCAAGCTGCAAATCTCCTTGGCCTTAATTCAGACACTTTGAATAAGGAAGAAAAGAAGTTAAGGAGAAGGCTGGTGACTCTACTAGATACCAAGAAAAGCGACAGGGTGCCAAGACAACCTCTGCACCTAGAAAGAAGATCATCTGGTGGAGGTTCGAAGACTCTTCTCACAATTTGTTATTGAAAGAGAGAATGGAGAGCTCAACAGGCTGAGTGCCTCATCTCTGCTACACTTAAGCAGATTTGATATTACTGAGTTAGGAGAAAAGACATTCTCCAACCCTTCAAACTCTGATGTAACTGCCCATATCAGAAATCATCTAGGCAGCCTTCACATGGCCGAGCTACCTGCTAGAAGCAAGGTTGAAGCAGATTTGAAACTGAGAGAGGAGGAGGAAAAGAAAGGATCAGCAACCCAAGGCAAAGCCTTTTTACAAATGGTTGAAGGTCCTAAACTTGAACAAGAAAGGGTACATGTCATTCAGTGTGATAGACTGCATCTCTTATCCACCAAGGACTTGTACAAGCTTCTCAGCACCACTTCAGGGAAGAAGAAAGAGACAGACAAATATCTTTTGTCCGTGGTGCTGAAAGCTTTGAGAAGCAGGAATGAGTGAGGTTTTTAGCATCAGCCTAGGGGGAGTTTTTTGGATCTATAAAGGCTAGTGCAACCAAAACCAAGTCACTTAGAAGATTTTGGTACAACAAATAAAGGACTTTCGAAGCCAAGTGTGGAACTTCCAAAGGAAAAAGGAGATCTTCCGAAGACAAAGTGTAAAGCTTACTTCCGAAGGAAAAGTTCCAACTTCCGAAGACAAAGAACTTATTTCTGAAGTTCATGACTTAGAAAGAAAGATCTGAAGTCAACTTCCGAAGTACAGAAGTCCTCAAGCCTCGGAAGTATAGAAGCCTCTTCCGAAGTATAAGTGGGTTCGGAAGAACTTGTTCTTCCGAAGCCAACTTACCTTTGGAAAATACTGCTATTATCCAGTGGACATAAGTATGGCCTTCCTGACACTCCGTTGCAAATCTCTGAGATACTGCATGGCATTTTCTCAAAAGCCATGCAGTTGACCATACTTTAATCCACCATTTACCTTGTTATGTTAGTACAGTTGCCATCTTTAGTTGGTGACAAAAGGTAAGTCATGGACATATCATGACTACCATATCTTAGATAATACTTTATCTAAGATACCTTAACTTTAGCATTGTAGTATATGCTTTAGTCTTAGGTTTCCAGCTGGTATCAAAGTATATCCGGCTGTAGGATCTAGTATATATAGTCTCTCATTGTAACTCATGTATCATGCTTGTAAGAGTCTTGTAATATCTTGAGTTGAGAAATAATATATACAAGTGCCTTGAAAATTTATTTCTATGTGTTCACTACTTATTATATTATTATCAACTCTTGTGAAAGACTTTACTTCATCTGAACTGAGTTTTGTATAAGCGAGTTTGAGAGAAATTCAAGTGTTTCTATGACAAACCGATCCTGCATAAACAATGGGCTTAACGATAAGGGCTATGTAGTAAGATGATTGGGTGAGAAAGGAGATGATTTCAGAGAAGTCAGCATCTCTTGATGAATCAAGAAGTGCGACTTGGTTGTGTTGAGGGTTGAGTGCCATTGGAGAAAGGTGAATGAGGATGAATTTGAGCTTGGGTAAAGTTGGAGTGGAGAAAATTTCTAGGGCAGTAAAAATTTCAAGTAAGAAGATGAAATTGAATAGTTGGGATTATTTAAAAGAGGGTGGGAAGGCGGTAATGGGGGTTAGGATAAGGTGATGTGATGTTTAAGTGAAAGAATGACAGTGGCGGTAAAGTTAAAATTAGTTAAATAATCCGACATCATTAACAAAATCTTTGCTTTTTACAGTGTGGTGCCCAAGAGATTTCCATTACACAATAAAATCTCTCTTTCGAATATAAAACATTTCCAAAGGTAATTTGTCTTCCGAAGGCAATTCTTACTTCCGAAGCAAAGAGTTGCTTCCGAAGGTCAGGATTGCTTTCCGAATGGAGAGTGTGTGTATGCTTCGAAAGTAGATCTGATATGAAATCAATCGCTTTTTTCGAGACCAAAAACTCTTCTAAGAATAAAATTATCCTTTGAGAAATTTTGATTCGGAAGATATGAAAATAACTTCCGAGGGTTAATTTCTCTTCAGAAGGAATTATACTTAGAAAATTTCAGAGAGACCTTTTGTAACAGGGCTTAAATTGTATTGACATAGACATTACATATTAGAAAGGTTTTCAAAAGGGTTAAGCTAATCAATGTTTATCATCCCAATAGTTGTTATGAGATACTTGAAACTTTGTTCATCAAAAGCTTTGGTGAACAAGTTAGCATATTGTTCATTTAAGTCAACTTTGATTAGCTTAATCAGATTTTTCTCATGAATATCTCTAATGAAATGGTGCCTGATGTCAATATGCTTTATCTTGAAGTGCTTCACCGATTTTCAGTAATGGAAATAGCACTGTTGTTGTCAACATGGATAGGAGTACTCATAAAGTTGAATCCATAGTCTAACATCTGATTATGAATCCATAGCAGTTGAGCACAACAGCTAGCAGCAGTAATGTATTCAGCTTCAGCAGTTGATGTAGAGACACAAGATTGTTTCTTGCAATACCATGAGATGATCCTTCCACCAAGAAATTGACATCCTCCTGATGTTGATTTCTTGTCAATGTTGCAGCCGCCATAGTCACAGTCAAAGTATCCATAGAGATTGAAATCCTTGTTTCTGGGATACAAGAGACCTAGTTTGGGTGCTCCTTTGAGGTATCCGAGGATTCTCTTAACAACAACTAGATGAGACACCTTTGGAGCAGCCTGATATCTTGCACATATGCAGGTAACAAACATGATATCAGGTCTACTGCCTGTGAGATACATCAGAGAACCAATAACTGCCCTATACTGATGTTGATCAGTATCCTCCCCTTGAAGGCCAGGACAAAGATTGTGGTTTTTGGGTATGGGTGTCTTGGCAAGCTTTCAATCTTTCATCTCAAATCTTTCTAAGATGTCAGAAACATACTTAGATTGATTAATGAAAAACCCTTCCTTCATTTGCTTCACCTGAATTCCAAGGAAAAAATCCATTTTTCCCATGGAACTCATCTCAAACTTTTTCTTCATAATGCTTTCAAAGTCCTTAGACATTTGGTCATTTGAAGAACCAAATATGATGTCATCGACATAGACTTGAACAAGCAAAATGTCCTTTCCAGACTTTCTGATGATGAGAGTCTTGTCAATGGTACCTCTAGTGTAGCCATTCTTTAGAAGAATCTGAGACAAAGTCTCATACCACAGCCTAGGCGCTAGGTGCAGCCCATATAGAGCTTTATCCAATTTGCAGACATAGTTAGGGTGCTGTGGGTCTTCAAATCCTGGAGGTTGGCACACATAGACTTCCCTATCTATATCCTAATATAGAAAGGCACACTTGACATAAAGTTGTATTCAGTGAAGTCCTTGGATGCAGCATAAGCAAGGAAGATCCTAACTGCCTCAAGTCTTGCAAAAGGTGCAAAGACATCAGTATAATTGATTCCTTCCTCTTGGGTGTATCCTTGAACTACAAGTCTTGCTTTATTCTTGATGATCAAGCCTCTATCATCTCTCTTGTTTGTAAAAACCCATTTAGTGCCTATTGGTACTTGACCAGATGGTAGCGGACATAAGTTCCAAACCTTCTGTCTCTTGAATTGAAGCAGATCCTCTTGAATCGATTCAAGCCAGCTACTATCTTTCAAGCCATCTTCCACCTTCTTGGGTTCCATCTGGGACAAAAAGCATGAGTACAAGCAGACATTCCCATGATGAGTCTGCCCTCTTGTTCTCACACCTTCAGAGACATCCCTTATGATGTTTTCAGTTGGATGAGTGTTATGAATCCTAAGGCGAGGAATCACTTCTACCTACAGAGATAGATCCAGGTTGGACATATTCTATTCAGGAACTGGAACACTTGGTCCGGCTGCTATTTTAAAATCATTCAATGAGGACTGATTGAATGAGTGAGAAACATCATCAACGGTTGGCTGAGAAGTAGTATTAACGGTTGCCTATTCCTTCAAAACACTACTTCCTTCTACCTGGTGTTATGGTGGATCACCTGATGAGTTTTGAGGCTCAGCAAGTGATTCACTTGTTGAAGCTTCACTATTCCTTGATATGGTGAAGCTGTCAGATCTGTGAATGGTGGAAGCTTGATTTATTGCAGCTCTTGGAGAATTTGGACGAGTTCTAGGTAGCTCAGATAGTTGATCATCAGCTACAGCATCAGCATCATTTTGAGCTCATGTTCCTACTGAAACATTCTCACAAGAAGGTTTAGAATAGTTTGGAAACAATTCTAAATCAAAAATATGATCAGGGCCATTCCCCCTAACACAAGGAGTGTGCTCATTAACAACTATATTGGAAGAATTCTCAAATTGTTGATTCTTGATGTTGTGTACTCTATAAGCTTTGGAGCTAGAAGAGTATCCAACAAAGATAGCATCATTCGACTTTTCAGCAAATTTTGCTAAATTGTATTTTGTGTGAAGTATGGTACACCTGCAGCAAAAGGACCTTAGAAAGCCAATGAACGGTAGCCTCTTGTTCTATAGCTCATAAGAGGTTTTTCCATGTGGCTTAACTACAAGAACTCTATTATGCACATAGCATGCAGTGCTAACTACCTCTGCTCAGAATGTTAGAGGTAGTTTGGAATTAGCTAACATTTTTCGACCGGCCTCAATAAGTGTCATATTCCTTCTCTCAGCAACACCCTTTGAGTTACAAAATGAGTCAAGAACAAAGTTCTTAAAATCAGTCCCTTGATCACTTCTAATAATCTTAACCTTGTGATCAATTTGATTTTCTATTTTAATAATAAAAGATTTTAATGTTTCAACAGTTTCATCTTTAGTTCTTAAAAAGAATAGCCATGTGAATCTTGTAAAATCATCAACTATCACAAGGCAGTATGATTTCATTCCAATGCTCATTATACTTGTGGGACAAAAAAGATCCATGTGCAATAAGTGTAATGGTGTAGTGATAGAGTTAACACTTTTGGATTTGTGAGATGTCCTATATTGCTTCCCTTTCAGGCATGCAACACAGTAATCTTTGCAGAAAAATTCCTTTTTAGGCGAACCATGTACCAAGTTATTTTTAACCAATCTATTCATTGTCTTAAAATTTGCATGACACATACGTTTATGCCAAAGTGTTGACTTATCATTATCAGCTTTGGAAAGAAAGCATGATACTTCACCTATTGGGGAAGCATTGTTCATATCCAGCTTGTACATATCCCCTTTCCTGGGAGATCTAAGAAGCACCAATTCTGAAGGAATGGTCATCCCTGGTTTGAGGATAATGCACTCATGTTCTGTGAAAGCATCTGGTGCTATTGATCACAGAATTGAGAAACAATTAACAGATTGTGTTCAAGCTATTTGACAAAGTGAACTTTATCAACCTTTAACTTACCATTGGATATACTCCCTCTGCCAGAAATATATCCTCCGGCCTCAGCTCCAAATTGGACAGGACCTCCATCATAGTGTTGAAACTATTAAAGAAGAGATCTGTTCCCTGTCATGTGCCTGGAGCATCCACTGTCTATAATCCAGACATTGTTGTTCTAGTCATATGGATGTCCCCACACATAAGATGAGATTGTTAGTTTTGATTGGAAACCCAAGTCTTGCTGGTATTGGGTTCTTCCAAGGATAATGACATAATTGAACCAAAAGATATGAATGGGGGTTCAATAGATGTCTTTGAAGAAGAGGTTTGGGCTACAGCATCTTCCTTGATCCTCTAGTACATCCTTTGGTTGGTCTTGGAGGATGAGCTTGTTGAAGCTTTTGCAGCAAGGCCTTCTTCCGAAGCTTCTTTCTTTTCGGAAGAAGCCTTCACCACCTTTTCTTCTGAAGCAGTCTTCTTCTGGGATGGTTTCAAGGGAATCTTCTTGTTCTTCCAAACTTTTGTAGCACTTGCTTGCGAGGCCATTTTCCCTTCAGAAGAAAGAGTTTCTTCCGAAAGCATCCTTGCTTCGGAAACCAGCTTTCCCTTCTTTATCACTTGAACTGTTTGAAAAGGTCCAAATGCGAAACCTTCCCTGACTCCTTCTTTTCTAACATTATTTGAATAATGTGTGCTTGCAGGATTGTAGTAACAATCTTTTGCCATGTGGTTGTGCAGACCACACATTATGCATGCAATGTTAGTCTTTTGGGACTGTGAGGGTTTCTATTTCTTAGGCTTTTTCTCTTCATCAGTAACTTTTCCTTTCAAATTCTGATCCTTTGGTAGGACAGGTGTGCTGGTATTACACTCCTTTCCCAAATCAGAAGCACCTAACACTTGGAATCCAGCTGAGTAAAGACACCTTTCTGCTTTGGGTCAATCTTCAGCTTGGACTCAGCCACTTTCTTGGCAATTCTTCTAGTAGCTTTAGCTCTGCTTCTTCTGGCCTTAGTGGTTAGGATTTGATCCACACAGGAGGAGATGGGTACATCTACCTGTTCCTTCCCTGTGGTGGCCATTATTGTTGCTTCATCCTTCAACTCTAGTGAGGAAGGGTCAACAGTTGGAACCTCTTGCTCCTCAGTACCACATCGAGGTTGTCTAATAGACACATAAGAGTGTGGTGGAGCAATTTCATTGGTTCCCAACCCTCTTTTGTTCTGATAATAGAGTTTGGAGTGGGAGGATGATGCAAGAATAGCTTGGAAGTTTTGCTCAGAAATAGCATGCTTCCTGGCCTGAGCCTCAGCAGTGACAAGCTGGGCTTGAGCCTCAGACAATTTGGATATCATATCCTTGATTTGAGTCTTATAATTTGTGTGTTCATGTTTTAAAAGAGATATAGTTTTCTCTAACTCCTCAATTTTCTTTTGGTAGTTAGATTCAGCTCTCTTAAAATCAAATTTTAAAATATTTAAAGACTTAATAGCATATCTGATTTCCATATTGTAATCCTGATAAAGTTTAACTTTAGCTATACAGGCTAGATTACATAGATGTTCATATACCTGAGTATCATCTGTTCCTACCATGAGAGCTTGAGCAGGAGTCACATCTTGTACCATGAAGCTCCAGTCAATTTCTTTAGCCATTGCAGCTATTTCAGTTGACTTTCCAGTGGGCTTTGAGGTTGAGGCCTGTGGGGTTCCCGGATTGGTCTTGGGAGCCTTGCATTCCCTTGAAAAGTGACCGAGTTGGTTACAGTTGTAACACTTTGCTTTGGTCTTGTCAAACCCAAACTTGCTGGTAGTTGGGTTTTGAGGGAATTGCCTTCCAGTTCTCTTAAAGAACTTCTTCGCTCTATAAGTTAAAAGAGCCATCTGTTGGACAATGTCCACATACTCTACATTGTCTGGATTAAAACACTCAAAATCATTAAAACAGTATTGAAAATCACCAGAGTGTCCACTTCCTAAGACAAAGGCACAACTTTCCTGAAAGGAATTGTGTTGAGCCTGTTAAGAACTTGGAGTCTCAAGAAAAGTGATGTAGGGTCTAGAAAAGCAGGATGGCTGCTGCTAAGTCAGGTAGTGTTGAGGTTGTGCGGGTGCTGAGCCTTCTGCAACCATTAAAGGATTGTTAGCGGGAAGACTCAGAGGTCGGCTTGCTTGGTGGCCCTTCTTACTTTCCATCTCTAAACGATATCCATCAAGGATGTCATGAAGTTTAGTCATAGTGAGAGTGTTCAAGTTCTCTATCCTTTTGATAGAGAAACAGTAAAATGTCCACTCGTTTGGAAGAGCACTCATGAACTTTCTCGTGAGATCTCTGAGTTCAGGAGTGATCTTCACAGACTGAAGAGAGGAGATAAGATCCATATACCTGAAATACTGCTGGCTGAGGGTCTCTCCAGCAATATAAGCGAAGTTCTCTAACTGCTGCTTCAGTGGGTCCTTCTTTGAGTCGTTGGAGGTTGAGTACATTTGAGCAAGAGCATCAAACAATTCCTTTGCAGACTTACAATGGTCAAACCCCACCATCATGGAGTTCAGTATTGCAGTCATGAGAATGGTGATAGCATTGCTGTCGATGTCTAACTTCTTTCGGTCCTCGTCAGAATATTCTTCAACAACGTTTTCTATCATGGCACCGTTTCCACCAGGTGATGCCACCTTTGGCTTATACGGGCCATTGAAAATGGAGTTCCATATTTTGCTGTCTTGGT
Organism: Flaveria trinervia; assembly: GCA_025506515.1. Classification (NCBI taxonomy): domain Eukaryota; kingdom Viridiplantae; phylum Streptophyta; class Magnoliopsida; order Asterales; family Asteraceae; genus Flaveria; species Flaveria trinervia. The sequence continues at coordinate 74,392,857 of CM046450.1, read as the reverse complement.
ATCTGAAGAAGCCTTCCGTTCTTCTGCTCCACGACTAGAAGTTTTCAGGAGTAATGATAGGAGCCTTTATCATAGTTCCCATCTCTACTTCGGATTTGTTAAGGGCCATTTTGAGTGAGTGAGTTATAGGGAGGAGTGAAAAAAGAGGTTGATTTGGATGGTTAGATCACACAATCAAGAGCCTAAGAAGCTATAATACCAATTATAGGATCGGATAAGGTCACTTAACACTTAAACTCACTTTGAACAACACTCAGATGAAGATAGAGTCAATAAGAGTTAATCACAATATAGTAAGTAATAAAGAACATAGAAAGTAATTTTCAAGGTACTTGCATATATTGCTTTTCAACTTAAATATTACAAGATTCTTACAAGCTTATCTTTTTGAGTTACAATGAGAAACTATATATAATACTACCTACAGCCGGATATACTTTGATACCAGCTAGGATCCTATAACTAAAGCCTATACTACAAGACTATAGTTTAAGGTATCTCAGATAAAGTTTTATCTGAGATATGGTACTCAGGACATGTCCCTGACTTACCTTTTGTCACCAACTAAAGTTGGTAACATGCACTATCATAAAAGGTAAACAGTGGAATAAAGTATGGTCAACTGCATAGCTCTTTGAGAAAACGCCATATAGTATCAGAGGTCTGTAGCGGAGTGTAAGAGACCATACTTATGTCCACTGGTTCATAGTAGTGTCTTTCGAAGGTTAAATGGCTTTGGAAGAAAAGGTACTTTCGAAGCCACTTATACTTTGGAAGAGGCTGCTTCTTCTAAGGCTTGGGAACTTCATCTTTTCTTCATACTTCAGAAGTAGTCTTCTAATTGCTCTTCTAAGACTCGATCTTCGGAAGCATGCTCTTGACATCAGAAGTAGAGTTTTGTCTTCAGAAGTTGATCTTTCATTTTATCTTCGGAAGAACTCTACAACCTTCGGAAGTTCCATGCTAAGCTTGGGAAGCCTTTGCATGTAGCACCAAAATTATCTAAGTGATTTGGTTTTGGTTGCACCAGCCTATTTCTTGATCCAACAGTTTATAATCATTTTCAGCTTTTTTAAAATCAACTTTTAAGGTGTTTAAAGACTCAAGATCAGAACTTATTTCTAAGTTGTAGGAACTATATCTATTAACTTTAGCAATACATTCAAGGTGCAAATATGTTCCAATACCTTAGCTTGTTAATGATCAGTCATCAGTGCTTGGTTGGGAGATGCACCTTTCACTTGAAAGCTTTAATTAAAACCTCCTTCTTAAATAGCAACTACAGCTTTCTGCTTGGGCTTCTTAGTTTATGGACATCCATCAATGTCATTTGATCTTGTTTGTGCTTGGCCACCATTTGTTCTTGGTGTCTTGCACTCTCTAGTAAAGTGTCCTAATTGGTTATAGTTGTAACGCTTCACTTTGCTTTTATCTATCCTAAACTTTCCCCTACTTGCATTGCTGGGGAACTTCATGCTGATCTTGCAAAATTTCTTGGCTCTATGAGTGAGAAGAGCTGTCTACTGGACTATCTCCATGTACTCCAGATCATCTGGATGGATACAGTCCCAGTCTTCAAGAGTGAAGAGAATGTTGCTACTATTTTCATCGGTAGATACAAAGGTTTGAGAAGCTAATATGTTGTAATGGGCTTCCTTGAATGTATCTCTCCCTTGGTGTCTCTGAGAAGGTGATGAAAGGACCCTTTTGTGAGTTTTCAGGGTAGCAGATGAGATGATATTATGGTTCTCTACAATCCCTTTCAACCACATGAAGGGCTAAACTATGTTGATTGTTGGAACTCCCAGGTTCTATGATTGTTAAGACTTTCTCCCCCTTTTAAGTACCATCACTCTCTTGCATAGGTAATATAGGAGTTAGTTTATCACATCCACAGGTTCTTATGTTCCTGGATGAGCTCTCCTTAAAGGTCTCCCAGCAAGTTTCTCCTTGAGATAAGAAATCTAAAGTTGCTGATCAATGACCTTATTTTGAAGGGTAGTTACCTGCGATTCCAAGTGAATAACCTTAGAGACGAAGTAAGTGCATGTTTTTGCACCTTTAGTCTTAAGTTCCACTCATCTTTATCAGAAGAATCATAGGGGGATAAGAAAATAGGACAAAAGTCTTCTTCCTTATCACCAACATATTATTCTTGGCTGTTGGATTTCCCCTGCTCAATGACAACTTTAGGTGAAGTGTCAATGGGATGAGGTGCCATTGTTGAGGTCTTAATAATGTATTCACTTGCAAAAATGAAAGTCTCCTCCATATGGACCTCCTAAACAGGTTTAGGTACATCCACCTCAGTGATGGGTGAATGATGTGGGCTAGACAGGGTTGAGACAGGAGTAGTCATCTCTCTTTGAGTGTGGGATGAGTAAAGAGACTTATGATACTCATTGAACCGCAAGTATTCATCATTGTATAATTCATGGTTGGGAATTGATTGGTTGAGATCAAGAGGCTGGGGATGGTAACTTTCCCTTAAAGGCTAATCATTAGAACTTTTAGACTCTGAGTGAAGGCTTAAGTTGTAGGGCTTGTGAGCTTATCAGACTGAGCATTAGGAACCTCAACACTGATCATAGGTGAGATGGGAGTGGTTTGCTCCTTAGGATAAGTGGGAGGTCCAACGTCCACTTCTTCCTGCATGGGTCAAGATATGGGGCCCTGCACAAGCTTAGTAGATTGAGGATGGGTTTGTTTGGATTTTCTTTGGCAGGTGTGGATGATTTGTGGCTGTTTTAGTAGTTGAGTAGTAGAAGGTGTAGGTTCAACACTAGCTTGTGCTGCTAAGTTTTGACCTTGAGCAATGAGCTCTAACAATTTTTAGGACAAGGGTTGTTTCTACCCTAGGAAAGCCAACAGTTGGCTTCTTCATTGCTGTAAAGATGCCGGGCTTCTTAGTCCCAGATTAAAAATATTACCTGTCCCCCTCAACTGTGAGCCCAGTTCATATTTGAGAATGTGTTGAACATATCTAGGGAACATTTAATACTCTAAGGAGTCTAAGTAAGCAAGTAAACTATTATACACAAATTGTGATTACCTAAACTTGACCCCCTGAACCATCCTATGAATTATGTAGGAGAGATCTTTAGGAATCTGGTCCCATCCTCCATGCTTGTTAGACAAGCTATGGATAACCACATGAAGTACATACTATTGGATTCTTTATGCCCAGGACACATAGATATGATCCAAGTCGGGTCATACCCAATAACAAGCTTAGAAAACATCAATTAATATTTAATTGATGATATTATCATGGAATTAAATAATCACACCAATTTAGAAAATGGGTTTTCTAAAAATATTGTATACGAGATGGAACAACTTATAAGGATATTTTGTTCATGAGTATTATTTGTAATGTTATTTAAGTTAGTTAAATAACATCACATAATAATAGAGTGTATGAGTTTTACAATTAAAAGGTTAATTTCATAACTCAATTAGTGACTAGTTAAATTAAATTGAGTGATAAAAATTAGGGGGAAACCCAATTTTAAAGCCCCCATTAGGCCACCCCCTTTCAGGAGTTGTTTCATTTGAGATCTTGGGAGTAGACACATTTCACTTCTCCCACACTCAACCTCTCACTCTCTCTTACGTGCAAAGGACTAAGAAGAACAGAACTCTCTCAACTCTAGAGCATATTCACGGCTGAAAAGGGGGGTTTTTAGCAGCTTCTTTGGTCATTTTTGGTGTTCAAATCCTAGCACTAAGGTCTTTGCTTGATGCTTGTGGGTATGGAAGCTTGAGGACACCTTTCCTTGGTGTTTTGGTTGTTCAAGAACATCATCATCTTCCTCATATCTCATGTTTTTGGCAGCTCCTGAACGGTAGTTTCATGGGTGTTGTTTTGGTTCTTATTTCTTCTTGATACTTAGTTCATACACATATATTTGATCCTATGCTCTTGGGTTTGTTGTTGCTATATAATATGCCTTGATTTTCTATTTACAAAACATAATATTAAGGTTTGTTTCCACTGCGTTTTCATGTTTAAATGGTTAAACAACTTTGATAATGTGTTCAACAAACCCAACACATACTTCCACTGAGATGAGACCTTCCTTTCCTAAAGGTCTTTAGAGAGGAATCTCCCTCTTGGCCATCTGCTCTAAGGCATGGTTAACAACAGATTTTGAAAAGAAAAATTCAACTTCTACATCATGCAACTAAAGATTTTGGTTTATGGTGGCTGGTGTGATGAAGATTGTCCTCCCCTGCACTGGTAGGGACAAAGAGGTCCATATGTAATAAGTTTAGGAGAGTAGTGATAGAGTTTCTTTTTTCTTTGGCTTGTGAGATACCTTGTGTTGCATCCTTTTGAGGCATGCAACACAGTGGTCATCACTTGTAAACTTTTTATTTGGCATTCCAGTTACCAAATCATTCTTAATCAATATATTCATGTTTTTAAAGTTTACTTGGCACATTCTTTTATGCGAGAGAAAAGATTCATCATTATTTTCTTTAGATAGAAAGCATGAAACTTCTCTTGAAGTAGATTTATCTTGAAAGTCCATATTGTACATGTTCCCTCTCTTGAGGGCTTTAAGCAGGATATGCTCTTGAGGAATAACCACTCCGGGCTTGAGAAGAATGCACTCATGCTAAGTGAAAAGCATGTTATGTCTCTGATCACAAAATTGAGATACACTCAAAGGATTGTATCCAAGCTCATTGACAAAGTTTACCTTTTCAATGGTGCTCTTACCATTTATGACCGTACCCCTTCAAGTAATGTAACCTCTAGCATCTCCACCAAAAACAACTGGTCCTTTATCAATTTTCTCAAATTTTGGAGTAGAGACCCATTGCCTGCCATGTGCCTGAATAGCTACTGTCAAATATCCATACATTCTGTTTGCCTTGAGTTGTTCTTGCACAAAAAAAGATGGTTAGCTACATTTAGTAATCCAAGCCTAACTGGTCTTGGGCTTATCAAAAGAAGTTGAAGACAATGCAATAGTAATTGATCCTATTGTAATATTTGGAGGATCATTTGCTAATGTTGATGGAGAACTTTCCATCACATGGTCTTTATTTGTATTCCACATCACCTTTGGAAGCTTAGACTTGACCTTCAATGCTTCGGAAGTTTCTACAACTTCGGAAGTTCTTACAACTTGGAAAGTTTTTGAACCCTAAACCTTTAAAAGATCTTGCTAACACTGTAGTAGGCTTCTAATTCGGCAGTATTCCTTTCTTCCGAGACTAACTTTTCTTCCTAAGGCAAGTTTTCACTTGTCTTCATCTTCATTTTTGAGCTTTCGAAGGAAGGAGATTTTTTCCTTCTAAACTACTTTTTCACTTTTCTTCCCTTCTCAGAGTTTCCCCCTTGTCATATGGACAACTACCTTTTGGATGTAGAAGCAATCCTTTGCAACATGAGAAGTACTACCACATATAACATAGGCCATTTTCTTCCATTTGGAAATCTTCCTTTGAAACAGGCTGAACTTGACATTTTCCTTCTCCATCTTCATCTTTGCAGAAGATAGGCAATTCCTTTAGGGGAGAACTTCTTTGGAGTTGGATTGTTAGGATCAGTGATCTACGTTTGATTGATTAGAGAGTATAGCAGCGGAATTCTAACACTGAATTAGCCATTCACAAGAACGAAACGATATTCAATGAAGAACAAAAACGGTTATAGAAGAGAGAATTCTGCAAATATATTTCATTCAATATTCGCTTTCGTGGTAACGAATGTCACAATTACAATTAGGTCGACACCTTTATAAGAGATGTGACGTCTGCTGATGTCACTTGATAGTGACATCTAACAGAATTATTCCAACTGAAACACAACTACTGAAGATGTCAAAACCTGACATCTCCTTACAAAAATACTAAGTGTTATCAGTTATTATAACTACTGAAAAACATAAAACTACTGAAACTACAACGACTGAAGAACAAGCTCTTCAGTCGTTTTACAAAACTACTGAAAGTAAAAACATAAAACTACTGATATCACAACTACTGAAAAGTACTCTTCAGCTGTTGTGACAAACTACTGAAACTTCAGTACTTGATCTTCAGACTTGAACTTCAGACGTTTCATCAGCTGATGACTTCAGTAGATATCATCAGCTGATGTCTTCAGTCTTTGTCTTCAGACTTTGTACATCAGTTGTTGATCTTCAGCACTTGTAAACTCTTCAGCTGTTGTACTTCAGTACTTTGGTCTTCAGCTTCAGCACTTGTGTTCTTCAGCTGTTGAACTTCAGCACTTTAGTCTTCAGCTGTTGAAGTCTTCAGCACTTGATCTTCAGTTGTTGGAGTTTTCAGCACTTGTCGAACTGCTGATGAATCCTCCAGCAGTTGTTGTGATATCATGTGGGACTTAGAGGTTTTCTGATCTTGGCTCATTGGTTCTTTTGGTCCAACAAACTCCCCCTGAACCAATGCAGCCAAAACCTCTAATTTATTTATTTTCCCACTTATTGTTGGCAAAAAGGTTGGTCTTTTTCCTTCTTGATCAGTAGAGAAGATGACCCATATAAGCTCCGGCCTGGGAAGAAATCTCAGATATTTGTTTGGCAAGATATGAATGGGAACTCTGTTTTGGGAACTGGACACAGAGTTGTTATCCCATTCATGAGATCTACTTCCCGTGTATAAGCCTGTAGGATTCTCTGGTGTATGCTCTGAGAAACATGATTTGTTCTTCCATGGTCAGGTTCTCGGCTTCACCATCAACAATCCTTCTCGCCCATACAGCTCTGAGATGTACTTGGCCTGTTTACCATTTTTGAGCTCAACTGTTGTAATTTGTCTGTATGCAAACTCATCAGGATGAGTCCCTTCAAGTAACAGACTGAGCTCATTTTGTTTGAAGTTCTCAAGCCTCTTGTAGACTAACCCCTTTTTAATAATTCTGTTCTCTAACATCTTTTGGGGTGGTTGTTTAGTCTCATAGGCCTTCTTGAAGTCTTCGACAATCTCCCAGGGTGATACTACAAGGGCCACTGTGATCTCTTCATCTACGATCCTTTTGACTTGGCCCTTGTATCTCGAAGGAATGTCTTTCTTTACAATCCTGTGAGCCACCCTAGGATCAGGCCATACTCTCACCTTTTCCTTCTGATATTGAAATGTGTTGGCGAGAGTGTACAACCTCAGAGCTTCTTTCTTCATACTAATAATTGATGACGAAGCAGCATAAGTTTTGTCAATGCTTTTCAGCATTTCATCATCATGAAGCTTTTGCTGCTGTTCTTCTTCAATCTTTACTTCACAGCATCCATCTGTGAGGTGGGAGTGATGGGCATGGGTTTGGCTTTCGCCAATGTTAGAACTGCAGACAGAGGCAGCCTATCTTCTTCCACATCATCCTCTTCTTCTTCTTCTTCTAGCCTCAACACCCTTCTCTTCTTTTCTTAGGTGCATCATCGGCTGTTGGTTTAGATGGTAAGGGAGTTGGTTTTGTGGGTTGTGGATGTTTGGATTTGGGCTTTGAGATTGGTTTGGAGATTTGAGGGGTAGGCTGTTTTTGAGTGGGTGAAAGGGAAGGTTGTCCAGCATTTTGGTTGTGAGTTTAGCCTTTGTAAGTCTTGCCATTTCAAACCTTTTTCCAGCCCCAGCCTCATCAAGGGCTTCAATGATAATCCCCTTATGGAATTGCTCAGACAGACAGATTCTGGTGGCTATAGCCAGAATACTGTCTCTGGTCCATGACGAATCTCCATCAAAGATCTTCCTAAGTATTTGGCAATGAAACGAATCATGATCTCCAATCTCTCTTTTTCCAGTACATCATACCCAGCCCATCTGGTTTGAATCTCCTCCACTTCCAACTTCCTGATCTCACTATCTAATGTGGTTGTATCAAAACCTTGCTTGAAGAGTTGCTGAATGATTTTGTCCATGGATCGGCTGTGTGTGTCATCTGCATCTTTTACCAGCTCTTCCAAGGATTTTTCTTCAGCAGTAGGTTGATCACCAGCACTTTTCTTTCTTTCGTAAGTGATCAGTTGTTGTTGCTTTTCTTTTTCCAACTCCTGGATTTGTTCTTGTGCCTTCTCATCCTCAGTTCTTTTCCTCTTCTTTTCTTTCACTGCAGTACTCTCCCCCTTTTTGGATGCATTGGTGGTAGGGGTTTGTACCGCAGAAAGTTTCTTTTGCACAACATTATCAATCAGTGGTTGTAGAGTTGAGGAAATCCTCTCATCAATGGCTTTATAACAATGTCATTGATAATGGGAGTGATGAGAGGTAGGATTGTTGGAATACAGCAACCATCTGCTCTGGGGGTTCTGTCCCGAGAGATAGTGCCAAAAGCAGAAGCTGGAGGCTCATTGGAGTGAGAGGGTGAAGTGTTTGGGGAACCTTCAACTGAAGGTGCCATCTGTGGGTTGGTGGGGCAGATGGTCTTTGTTCCTTAGAAGTTTTGGCAAGAGCTCTTTGAGTCTGCTCACCTCCTCCTCCAGGATGGTGTTTTGGGCGATTACATCGTAAAAGAAGCCCAGGTCATCATCAGTAGATACTGAATCACCTGACCTCCTGATAGGATCAGGATGAACATGCACTGAGTGTAGCTCAGTTGTAGCATGTGCCCCTTTGTCTTGGAACTGGGGACTTCCTGCCTCAGGACTATGTCCGTCATCAGCAGTTGCCTCTGGTAAGGTCTTAGTAATGGTACCAACTACAACCTGATCATATGCTGACGCAGGAGAAGTGGCAGCCTCACCAGAAGTTCCAATCTCCATTGCTACACTAGGAGAAGGAACATTGTAACCCCTATGCTGTGGGTTCTCAGCTGCACTTTGGTCCTCCCCCTCAATGGTAGAGGTGTTCCCAGTAGTAATTGGTATCTGGGGAGGGGGTGAGGAGTGCAACTGAGTCAGCACTTGTGCAACAAGCAATGTAGGACTTTGGGGGGGGTTGCATGGGGAGATGAGGTAGCAAGTGTGCACCTGGGGAGGATGGTGCTCTTCAATGGCAATCTCCTCAAGTGAGGAAGATCCCAGATGTGTGGGTACCCCTTGTGTGGTTGCTGCAGGCTCCTTTTGAGAGGAATCCTGAGCGGCTATGGCTGGAAGAGTCCTTATATCCACTAGGGGGTTATAACCAGTGGATATAGCCTGCGTTTTTGTTGCAGGGGCATCCTCAGGGGACTCATTCCCTGAGTAGCCTTTTTTGTTTCTTTTTAGTGGGTTTGGTGGGGACTTTTGATTTGGAGGTGGTGGCTGGGGGTTCCAGCTGCGTGGGTTTGCGCAGCTTGGCAGCCATTTTGAGTGATTGGTCAGAGTTGTGCCGGGAGTATACTTCAGGCAAAACAGCCATAGCAGGGACTCCCAGGCCAACAAGTCCCTCAGCTTGAAGCTGGTTTGTAATTATGGCCATTATGAACCGCGGATATAATATCCAACGGTTAGCAGTTGTTTTTGAGCCATATCCTTGAGCTCTGAAAATATTATTTCTGAAAAATTTAAAGGCTGTTGCTCAAGAATGGAGTACATTACCTGCTGCCACTTTGTAGACATTTGATCCCAAGACGAAGTCTTAGGAGCCAAACAGACATTTACCATGTGAAAGATTAGACGTTCAGCGTCATGGAAATGTTTCTTCAGTATGGTGGAGGCACTAAGGTTTCCCTGATATCCATGGTGGGCAAAGGATAAATCATTGTGCCCTTTGGATATCCAGCAGGAGAAGTGGCATCATCCAGGTGTAGAGTTTGACGAAGTATATCGGGAGTGATGACCACTTCGTGGTTGTTGACGACCGACCGAAGAGACATGTGTTGTTCTCCCCAGTGGTGAGGGTGACGTTCATCCAAAACTGGTTAAGGGATTCGGCATGAAGGATTGGATTGAGAAGAAAGGCCGTTTTGTAGGGTGACTGGACCATAAGATCAATAGCATTATCGAACTTAGCCCAGAATGGCGATTTGGTGAGGTAAGCTACACAGTTGTGTCGCGTTTGAGTTGCATGGACGCCATTTAGGAGAGAGAAGTTTTGGAGAGATGAACGTTAGGTTTGAAGAAGATGAAGCTCTGAAGGATTAGGTCAGGGATATTTATAGGGTACGGGTTAGAAATGACTGAAGGATTTGGTGTTAGTCATCAGTAGTTTTAAACGACTGTTGACATGGTATTACCCTTTCAGACGTTGAAACAGCTGAAGTCGTGGTTTTAGCATCAGTAGTTAGAAAACTACTGAAAGCCATGGTTTTGACTTCAGATGATGAAACAACTGAGGACTTGGTGTTTGTCATCAGTAGTTGTGAAAACTACTGAAGACAGTGGTTTTGTCATCAGTTGTTGTAAACAGCTGAAGACTTGGTGTTAGTCATCAGTAGTTATAAAACTACTGAAGACATGGTTTTGCTTCAGTTGTTTAGAATGAAACAGCAGTTGTAGAAACAACTGAAGAGAAAGTTCTCTTCAGTAGTTTTCGTCAATTCATAGCCTTTCAGCTGTTTCATACTGTCCTCAACACTTACTCATCAGACTTTGCATCTGCTTTTCAGGTGTTTCATAGGACGTCAGTACTTATCTGTTTGTACTGATTTCAGTAGTTGTAACTACATCAGTAGTTGTAACTACATCAGTAGTTTGGAACAGATAAAGTACTTCAGTACTTGTGAGGCATTTAGCCGTCAGTAGTTATAAAAACTACTGAAGGTGAAAGGACTCATCAGTACTATATGTGACATGGTTACCAATGATCACCAGTAATTATTACTGAAATCATCAGTAGTTGTCACTTATTCTAGCTGCAGCATACCAAGCCTTAACACAAGGTTTTGGAAAGTAGAACTATCCAAAGGCTTAGTAAAAATATCTGCAAGCTCATCAGCACTAGGCACAAACTTAGGATCAATCAGACCTTTTTCAAAACAATCCCGAATAAGTGATGTCTGATCTCTATATGTTTGGTCCTAGAGTGCTGGACTGGATTTTTGACAATACACAGAGCTGAAGCACTATCCATTAATAATGGAGTCTTAGTCTCTGTAATGCCATAATCCAGAAGTTGGTTCTGAAGCCAGAGTACCTGAGAAGTACAACTTGCAGCAGCAATGTACTCGGCCTCAGCAGTTGATGTAGCAACAGATGTTTGTTTCTTACTCTGCCAAGAAATCAAACAGTTGCCTAGGAATTGACAACCACCAGAAGTTGACTTTCTAGTTAACTTGCACCCTGCATAGTCACTATCTGAAAAAGCAACTAATTTGCAAGAGTGTCCAGTGGAATACCATAAACCCAGAGATTGTGTACCTTGCAAATATCTAAAGATTCTCTTGACTGCAATCAAATGAGACTCTTTAGGAGCAGCCTGAAATCTAGCACAAACACATGTAGCAAACATAATATCTGGTCTAGAAGCTGTTAAATACATCAAGGACCCAATCATACATCTGTAAAGTGTTTCATCAACAGCTTTACCTTTCTGATCAGCATCCAGTTGTGTGGTGTTGCACATGGGAGTAGAACAGGGCTTACAGTTTTGTAAATCAAACTTATTCAAAAGATCTTTTGTATATTTTGACTGATGAATAAAGGTTCCATCAGCCTTTTGTTTAATTTGCAAGCCTAGAAAGAACTGTAATTCTCCCATTGCACTCATTTCAAACCTCTTTTTCATTAATGTTGTAAAATCATCACACAACTGGGGATCAGAGGATGCAAAAATGATATCATCAACATAAATCTGAACAAGTAGCTTATGCTGATCCACCTTCTTAATAAACAAAGTTTTATCAATGGAGCCTCTAGTGAAATTATTCTTAAGAAAAAAGTAGAGAGTGTCTCATACCAGGCTCTAGGAGCTTGTTTCAACCTAAAGAGCCTTATCAAGTTTATACACCCATTCAGGATGTTTATTATCCTCAAAACCTGGTGGTTGACACACATAAACTTCTTCCTTTATTTTACCATATAAAAATGCACTTTTGACATCCATTTGAAAAACTTTAAGATTGTGGAATGCAGCATAGGCTAAAAACAATCTGATTGCCTCTAGTCTGGCTACAGGGGCAAAGGTTTCATCATAGTCAATACCTTCTTCTTGTGAAAACCCCTGTACAACCAGTCTAGCCTTGTTCTTAACAATAAGCCCATTTTCATCAGTTTTATTCCTAAACACCCATTTAGTGCCTATTGCACACTTACCTGGGGGAAGAGGAACCAGTTCCCACACTTGCTGTTTCTTGAACTGAAGTAGCTCAAGCTGCATAGCTTCAACCCATCCATTGTCTCTCAAAGCAACATGGTAGTTCTTTGGCTCTAGCTGACTGATGAAGAGAGCATAGAAGCAGAAGTTAGACAATTGACTTCTTGTTGAAACACCAGCATTGATATCACCAATAATCTGAGACATGGGGTGATTCTTCAGTTCTTGATAAACAATGAGATCTGTGCAAGTGTTTGTAAACCTTCAGCAGCAGCAGATGTTGATGCAGACTCTTGAAACCAAGAATTAGATGGTAACTCAAAAGATGTAGAGGAAACAGAGATCTCATCAGCATTTGTTGTGGATGGAACTGCTGAAGCTACAGGAACATCAAATTTAGCAGACACAGGCAGTTGGTCACTAAACTTGAATAGGTGAGTATTGATATTATCATCATCATCATCAATACCACCAGGTGGAAGACATGCTGCAGAAGATGATTTATCCACAGGATCTGCAACAGCTGGAGGTTGATAAGGAACATATTGCAGTATGTCCAAATCAAACAACTCCACAGGGTTTTGTGGAATCTTGTCCAAAGGAGATTCATTAAACTTCACATGCAAAGTCTCTTCAACTATCTTTGTTCTGCAGTTGAAGACTCTGTATGCCTTGCAAGTAGATGAATAACCAACAAAATACCCTGCATCCACCTTAGGATCAAATTTATGGAGTTGATCCTTTGTGTTGAGAATAAACAGGGACACCCAAATGCTTTGAAAAATGAAATTAGAGGAGCCAAGTGATGGAGAACTTCATACGGAGTCTTCATCAACCTCTGATTTACTAAGACTCTATTCTGCACATAGCAAGCTGTGTTAACAGCTTCAGCCCAAAAGGTCAATGGCAAAGCAGAGTCAGCCAGCATGGACCTTGCAGCTTCAATTAGGGTCCTGTTCTTTCTCTCCACTACTCCATTTTGTTCTGGAGTCCTTGTATGCTAAACTGCCTTTTGATTCCCTTTGAAAGATAGAAGTCATCAAGTGTATGGTTTCTGAATTCAGTTCCATTGTCACTCCTAATACACTTGACTGGAAGGGAATACTGCTTCTCAAGGTACAACACAAAGTGAATAATCTTCTGAGCAACCTCATCCTTTGAATGTAGAAAGAAAGTCCATACAAATCTGGAGTAATCATCCACAATTACCAGACAGTATTTCTTCTTTGCCATGCTCATTACTCTCACAGGACCAAATAGATCCATATGCAGTAATTGCAAGCAGGCAGTGGACTTAGGCTCTTCAATAGGAGGGAATGCGACTTTGTGCTGTTTTCCTTTTAAACAAGCAGTGCAGGTTTCATCACAGTGGAACTCCTTTATTGGTAAGCCTCTAACTAAACTATTGTGGATAGCTGATTCATGTTTTTGAAATTAACAGACCCAGCCTTCTGTGCCACAGTTTAGATTCTTGAGAAGAGGCTTTGGAAAATAGGCAAGGATTGCCTCTGAGATCTATTTTCTTGGAAAGATCTAAGGCATACACTCTTCCTGTCCTGTTGGCTCTCAGGAGAGTGTGATCATCCAACACCTTATCAATCAAATGCAGAACTTTGGATGACAGAATCCTACAGTTCTGACTGGTGAAAAGAGCAACATGGCCTTTATCACACATTTGACTGACACTCAAGAGATTGTACTTGAGATTTTCCACATGATTAACATCATCAAACTTGATTTCTCCATTGGAGACAAAGCCATTTCCAATGATGTAACCCCTAGCATCATTGCCAAAAGAAACAAACCCTTCTTTCCTTGAGAGTAGTCATGAAGAAGAGAGTTGTCCCAGTCATGTGCATAGATCCCCCACTGTCTACATACCAGATGCTACTTTGGCATGTTGGAGAACCCTGCAATAATAAACAATCAGTTAGTTTTGGAGACCCAAACTTTTTGGTTTTGGGCCTGGTCTCATCAACAGATGGTAAACTAACAGGTTATTGGAAACAACAGCCTGAGAGGAAGAAGATGGTGAAGAAGAGGAATCCTTTGGCTTGGACCTCCTTTTCTGTGGTTTCAACATAGGAGCATCTAATTGGTTAACTCTACCCAATAGATGTTGAACCATCATAACCAGCTGTGTCTGATTTTGTGATAAAGCTTTCAGCTCATCAGACACATTGCCAGTGGAGTTTGATAAGTTCCTATGTTGCACCTTCTTCTTTGAGCAATCTCAGCTGTCACCTGTTTAACCCCTTCCTTTTTGGATTTCTTTGAGGACTTAAGGGTTACAGGATTTGATGTTGCTGATACAAATGTGGTCTCAAACTCAGTTTTCATTTTTACCATTTTCTCTTTAATTTCTCTTTATGTTTGAGTTTGGAACCTCTTTTGTACCAGCAATCATCTGTAAGATGATTGAACAAACCACATACTTCACATGGTTTCTTCTTCATCTTAGGTTGATCATCAACTAAAAGGTGAAGCAACTGAAGACTTGCTCTTCAGTGCTTTGGAAGCATTGTTTGCTTTCTTGACTTCTCTTTAGTAGTCTTCAAACTCTTTCTACTGACAGTTTTCTTCTTTTCAGTACTGGCAGTAGTTGGAGTTTGAACTTCAGGTGTTAAATCCTGCTCTCTAGTCCTTTCAGGACTTTCAGAATTAACTCCTGAGTTGATCAACTCATTGATCATGTGAGTGTCAGCAGTGGAACCATCAACATCAGCTGATAGGTTCTGAGAGGGCTTGGTGCTGACTTCTACTTCTGATTGTGCTGTATCAGAAAGTAGATCACATGATGAGATGGATTGGTTATTACTCTCACCATCAGATTCTACCTCTGCTCTGGGAGTAAAATCTGTAGGTGGAGCAGTGTGATTGTAACCAATGCCAAACTTCACATTGGAAGCAGATTGCTTACTAAGAAGCATTTCAAAACCTTTGCATGATTGTACCCATCTATCACACTCTACCTGGGTAACTGCAAGGGTTTCTTTGAGATCTTTATACTTCTCTAGAAGTATCTCTTCCCTAGCCTTATCATCAGTTATTTGGCATTTAGTTTGTAAATCTCATCATTCTTATCATTAAGCACAGACTCAAATTCAGCTTTGCTTTTGGAAATTATTTGTTCTAGCTCAATGTTCTTGTTGATTAAAGCTACATTTGCTTCTCTAATAGATGCAAATGCTGCTATGCATGTTTCAGAACATAATTTGGCTTTTGCCTCAGAGGATACCTGTGATACCTTTGGTGTAGAGGCATTAGTGGATGAAGTATCAGCAGAATCCAAAGCCATAAGAGCTAGATTTCCAAAGGGACTTTCACCACCATGTTGACCAGCACCTGAGAACAGTTGTTCATGACCAGACAAGTCATCTGGTAAACTGCTCCAGTCAACAACTCCTGGGGTGAAGAAGCTGTGTTGTTGAGGTTGAGTTTGTTGATGAGATTGGGAAGGTTGTGGTTCAGGCAATGCTTGTGGTTGTTGTGCAATTGGAGCTTGAACAGGATTTGGTTGAGGCATATAATAGCAGGGATAAGGATATGACATTTGACCCTGGGGAACAAAGTATGCAGGAGATCTAGGATGTGAATGATGACCAGAACCAGCAGGATGTTGCCCTCTGTTTTGTGGACTAGTACTAGGAAAAGTCACAAAGGGTGCAGAAGAGTTAGATCCAGTTGATCTACACTCTCTTGCAAAGTGTCCCACCTTTGGCATTTGTGACACCTCAACTTACTCTTGTCAAAACCAACTTTGGTTTTGCCAGAGAGTCCAGGAAATTTCCTGCCAGTTCTCTTATAGAACTTCTGAGATCTGATATTAATCAATGCCATTTGGCTCAGAATATCCATCTCTTCTAGATCATCATCAGCTATTCCTTTCAGATCATCCATAATGAAGCATAAATTGTCACTATTACTGCCAGAATGACTCTCAATACCAACAAATGCATGATCAGAACTATTTGAAGAGAAATCAATATGCTCATCATAATTGCTTTCAGATGCAGCATATTCTGACTCATGACCAACCAAGGCAGTATTCCCTGGTACAAAGTCATCAGTGAGCTTTCCTGATGAGGACAGTTTCCTCTTCTGCTCTATCTCTCTTTCGAATGTAAGCAGTTTCCCATGAAGTTGGGTGAGAGATAGGCTATCCAGATTTGCACTGGAGCGTAGGACAATAGTGTATGTGTCCCATCTCTCAGGCAGTGATCTGAGGAACCTGTTGTTCATCTGGCTATTGGTGTATTCCTGTTTCACCATTTTCAGCTCAGATATCAAGCAGAAAAACGCTCAAACTGTTGAGTCAGTGTCTCACCCTTTCTATGAGAGAATGTCTCATATTGTTGGGCAAGGATTTCTCTATTGTTTGCTAAGACCTCATCTGTGCCACGAATTGTTCCTTCAGGGCATTCCAGAGATCATGAGCAGTTTCATGATGCATAAGCCCTGAATAGATTTCATTAGGCAGTGCCATGGCCAGAATTCCATGGGCTTTAGCATCAATCTCAAACAGTTTCCGATCTTCATCAGAGTATTGTTCTTCTTCTTCGGAACCATTTGATTGGTTTCCGGATTGTTCACCATAGGCTTATGTGGTCCATGTACCACAGATGTCCAACAACCTGAACTGTTAACAGACAGGTGATGAAGCATTCTTCGTTGCCATATGTTATACTCGGTCCTAACCAGCATCGGAGGCTTGGTTGAGGAACCGGTATTGTGAGGATCATTAGAAGGAGTAGTCATCTCAGATTCAATCAAATTCAATTAAGCTAAAACAGATTTAGAACAAAACACAACAACCAATTGAACCAAGAGAGATCTCAAAATGAACGAAAGCGACAGAAATTCAATAATCTATAACCAGTTCTTGCGAATATGCTAATTC
Source organism: Flaveria trinervia (assembly GCA_025506515.1). NCBI lineage: Eukaryota > Viridiplantae > Streptophyta > Magnoliopsida > Asterales > Asteraceae > Flaveria > Flaveria trinervia. Next base: position 74,375,816 of record CM046450.1, on the reverse strand, counting down.
AATCAAACATAGATATCAATTAGCAGTTTCAATGATCAATTGTTAGATCGATCAATGATTAACCGCTCTGATACCACTTGTTAGGATCAGTGATCTACGTTTGATTGATTAGAGAGTATAGCAGCGGAATTCTAACAATGAATTAGCCAATTCACAAGAACGAAACGATATTCAATGAAGAACAAAACGGTTATAGAAGAGAGAATTCTGCAAATATATTTCATTCAATATTCGCTTTCGTGGTAACGGAATGTCACAATTACAATTAGGTCGACACCTCTTATATAAGAGATGTGACGTCTGCTGATGTCACTTGATAGTGACATCTAACAATTATTCAACTGAAACACAACTACTGAAGATGTCAAAACAGCTGACATCTCCTTACAAAAATACTAAGTGTTATCAGTTATTATAACTACTGAAAAACATAAAACTACTGAAACTACAACGACTGAAGAACAAGCTCTTCAGTCGTTTTACAAAACTACTGAAAGTAAAAACATAAAACTACTGATATCACAACTACTGAAGAAGTACTCTTCAGCTGTTGTGACAAACTACTGAAACTTCAGTACTTGATCTTCAGACTTGAACTTCAGACGTTTCATCAGCTGATGACTTCAGTAGATATCATCAGCTGATGTCTTCAGTCTTTGTCTTCAGACTTTGTACACCAGTTGTTGATCTTCAGCACTTGTAAACTCTTCAGCTGTTTACTTCAGTACTTTGGTCTTCAGCTTCAGCACTTGTGTTCTTCAGCTGTTGAACTTCAGCACTTTAGTCTTCAGCTGTTGAAGTCTTCAGCAATTGATCTTCAGCTGTTGGAGTTTTCAGCACTTGTCGAACTGCTGATGAAGCCTTCAGCAGTTGTTGTGATATCATGTGGGACTTAGAGGTTTTCTGATCTTGGCTCATTGGTTCTTTTGGTCCAACATGGATGGTTTATTTGTGTAGCAGTGTAAAACTTACCAGCCTCTTCATGAGGTTTGTGATGATTTGAACAAGAATTAGCACCTCTTGGTACAGGTTTCAAAGTTTGAGTCTTCACCCTTAACCACCAAAAACCTATAGACTGAAGACTTGTTTCTTTATAGAGTTTAAAGGTGGCCTTGATCTCTTGATCCTTCTTGGAGTTTTTTTTTGCCTTTCTAGGTCAAGTTCTTCCTTCTAGACTTGGTCATTCCAACTCATTTTCTCTCCTCAAGAGATAGTGACCTTCTTAGGATGTCGTTCATCAGTCTTATACAGAGTCACCCTTCACTATCTTCACTTCATCTCTTCAATTTATTAGATCTAGGATGGGAAGCTCATCTTTATAAGTTTCACACCTTGAGATCTTACAGATAATATTGTGTTTTTTTAGGAGCTATCTCAGTAGATCCTTGTCCCTGTTTATTCTTGAACAAACTTTTGTATGCAAGGTGAGGATTATATCTTGAAGTCTCTTCTTCAAGAACACATTTTTTCTGCCCTGGCTTTGCTGATCAGAACCTCAGCCTGGCATTTAATCAACAAAGTGATGAGATCTTTTATTTGAGTCCTATAATTGTTTTGCTTATGTTTATGAGTTGAAATAGTTTTCTCTAAATATTCTATTGTAAGTTTGTAATCATTTTCAGCTCTTTTGAAATAAGATTTTTATATATTTAAAGACTCTAGATCAAATCTCATCTCTAAGTTATAGAACCTATATTTGTTAGTTTTAGCAATACATTTAGATGTATAGAGATGTTCCAATACCTTGGGTTCATCATGGTCAACCATTAGTACTTGATTTGGAGATGCATCTTCCACCTGAAAGCACAAGTCAAAGCCTCATTCTTCAAGTGCAACTGCAGCTTGCTGCTTTGGCTTCTTATTCTGGTGGCTTTGTTAGTGTAGTTTGTCTGGTCTGTGCCTGGCCACCATTTGTCCTTTGTGTCCTAAACTCCTTAGAAAAGTGTCCTATTTGATTATAGTTGTAACATTTCACCTGCTTTTATCTAGGCCAAACTTTCTACTAGCTGCATTGCTAGGAAACTTTCTCCCTATCCTCTTACAGAACTTCTTGGCTCTATGAGTGAGAAGAGCCATTTGCTGAACTATCTCCAAATACTCCAGATCATCCATATGGATATATTCAAGCTCTTTAAGGGTGAAGAGAAAGTTCCCAGTGCTTTCATCAATAGACACAAAAGCTTGTGAAAATCTTGTCTCTTGGAATGGACTTCCTTGAGTGTAACTCTCCTTTGGTGTCTCTAGGAAGGTGATGAAAGGACCCTTTTGTGACTTATCAGGGTAGCAGATAAGATGATGTTTTGGTTCTCTACAATCCCTTTCAACATATGAAGGGCTGAACTCAGTTGATTGTTGGAATTACCGGATTGATTTTGCATCTTCATCTCCATCTGGTATCCACTAACAATACCATAAAACTTTGTAAGAGTGAGAGTCTTAAGGTCCTCTGTTCTTTTGATAACAACACAATAATGTGTCCATTTTCTAGAAAGAGAGGAAATGAACTTCCTTACAATGTCTTTATTTTCAAGAGTTACTCTGACATCCATTGGAGTATCCATAATCTCAATATACCTGAAGTATTGTTGAGTCATGGTTTCACCTATTTTGAAGGTGAAGTTCTCAATGCTTCAAGAGGTCCTTTTTGTTCTCTTTTGGTTCAATGGACCCCTCGTACATGAGCTTCAGTGCATCCCTTAGTTGATTAGTAGTTTTGCACTTCTTGTAGTCCTTGTATATGGAGTTTAGAAGAGAAGTTTGGATGGAAATCATGACTTTCGGATCTATGTCTATTATCTTTTTGTCTTTTTCTAATAGTCAGCCACCTCCTTTGGAATCATTCCACCCCTAGTAGCAGCTTAAAGAGTGCTTGGTATGTGAGGTCTAGAGACAATAGATTCCCACATCCTAGAGTATTGAGACTTGATAAGCCTTCCACTCTTTGACACCAAGTGCCAAAATCTTCCGGAGTGATCATTGGGGACTTTGTAATGGTTCTAGTTTCCATATCAGCTTTTATGAGAGCTAGTATTTGAGATGTTAAGTATTTTATGAGACTAAGGGTCTAAGATGGTGAGATCTTACAACTTAGAGCCTGGAATCCTTTGATACCAATTGTAGGATCGTTTAAGGATGGTCAATACACTTAGTCTCATAATGTGAAGAGTGTTAGAACACTTAATAGGTCAAATAGGGAACCTAGACTTGATTATGATAATATGAACACAAGTAAAACAAGAGACGAAAACTTAAGACACAATCATAGAAATATTGGTTTTCAAGATTGCAGTATATTATTTTTCAAGTTCTTTTACAAGTGATACAAAGCATGAAAATAATTACAAGGACTTGAGATACTTTATACTAAATCCTGCAGCCAACCATACTTTGAAAGCCAGCTAGAAACACTAATCTAGACAACAACAAGATTAATGTAAAGTCAAAAGACAAATTTATCTTTTGACTAGTCACTATGACATGCCATAGCTCACATCCTAATATATTACAAAAAGGATAAAAGTACATAAAGTAGAAAGTTACAGACTCAAGACCTTAATGTATAGTTACAAAAAGCATGGACCTTTCACTAACTTGTATAAGTTGGTGAGTGTTCAGAGTTGTAGCGCAAAGTTGATCAGCTTTATGAAAAGTACATTAGAGAAAGCATGTTCTTCAAAGTCTTTGAAATAAATCTATCTTCACTTCATTTGGCTTCGGAAGACTTTGTCTTCCAAAGCAGCTTATATGCATGTAGGAAGCACTTGTGTTGTTTTGGATGCATTAGCCTTTCTATAAGCCTTACACTACACATATCACAGTTAAAGGGAATCAATTATCACCGGTCTGCATATTCTTACACTTACTGTTAGAGGTTGGTTTCACAAAATAAATATCCAACCACGTTTACTGAGAGAGACTTGAAACTGATTGATAGAGATCAAAAGGCATTTTGAGCCTTAACTTTGTGCCATTCCCCTAAAATTTATAACCGATTTGTTGAACATGAAAATGCCAAGTCTCTGTATGATGCTTTATGTGAATTCCATGATGGCAATGCTAAGTTAGTCAAAGATAAGGGATACAGGCTGAGAAAGAGTTACATTTATTTGTGGGATACAAGAATGAAAGTCTTACTGATCTAACAAATTGATTTTTTATTGTCTCAAGTACACTAAAGAAATTTGATGAAAGGCTCACAAACAGTGAACAAGTGAATAGGCTGTTGGATTCACTTCCACCTCAATGGAGTTTATAGGTTAGAATTTTTAAGCAAGAGAGAGGGTTCATTAACTACAAGCTCATGGATTTCATCATCAAGTTGAAATCATTTGAACTAGATTTGACAAGGAGAGAGTTCAATCAGTGCATGATGCCATCATCTGGATTTTCTCAAAAGTTGTATTAATCTCATCCGCTGCAAGCTCATGAATACATGCATCAAGGCATGGTGATTCAACTACAAATGTTTCATATGATTTGTGAAGTAGTTGTGGTGGTTCATCTACTAATCAACCAAATTCAAAGGCCATTTCCGCTACACCAATTCCATCCGACAAAATGGCATTATTTGGTATGTTTGTCCACACCTACGAAGCTCTTGTAGCTAGTGAATTGAAAGGTAAAGGGATGATTATGGAAGATATGTACCAAGTTGATCCAGATGACTTAAAGGAAATAACCATTCAATGGCAGATGGCCATGTTAACTCTTCAAGCTAGGAGGTTTATGGAAAGAACGGGGAGAAAGAATTTTGGAGGTCAAAGTTCTAATTCAAGATTGGGTTTTGATAAATCCATGTTAAGATGTTTTAACTACAAGAAGTTAAGACATTTCAAAAGAGAGCGCCCTTTGTCGATCAGGACTGATCCAAGCAATTCATGTTTTAAGAAGGAAGAGAGTAAACCAAAGAAAGAAATGGCTTTGCTTACTATTTTTTATTGGAATGCTGAAGTTCAAGAGACTGAAGAAGAAATCAACCAAGCTTCGGTTGCTGAGGTCATTGATGAAAAGGAAAGTATTGAAGAGTTTGATCATTTCAAAGCGTTTAATGGTGAAGATGAAGTTACTCAAACTCTTGTCTCTAGGGTTGTTAAACAATCTATTGCTAATGCAATTAAGATGTGTGAAAAGAATAACTGTTGTAATGAGGCTGTGACTGTTGATAAGTGTAAGGCCCCATTCCTAAGACACTTACCAATTAGACATTCATAGCATAAACAGTTAAAATTTAAACACTTTGTAGTGGAAAATACATATATTTTCATTAATAACAAAAATTTTGTCAAGCAACATATCATTGTTTACATTCTGAGGATAGTACTAATACAATATCATTCAAAAATTTAGATGCAAGACTCAAAACATTACTAGTAGCTTATGCATCCTTACCCACACCTCCTCACCATCAACAATTAGCTGCCAACTATTATGCATACAAAAAAAACGATGCTGATTGAGTTTTAGTTTTAATAAAAATACTTTTCTTTCGTTTAAAAAATTTCCTTTATTTTCGCATGTGATCATACATCATACATACACATAGATAATAATTATTATTATCTTTCATCATCATTCTTTGCATACGTATCGCACATTTTGTACTTTCATCTTAGTCATTCACTTTCATCTAGACCAACGTCATTGCTATACCCTAAACATTATGCACGAAGCTGGTGCTAGGGCGAAGTCTATAAATAGACCCCTAACATTATGTACAAAGCTTACTCTGGTACTGTGGCAAGCGACAAAGGTCCCATTTTATTCGGTCAATCACATGGATTAGAGTAACGCCCCGAAAATCCAAAACGAGCCAATTAATAATAATGGGCTTAGTTGGGGGTTATTTAATATTAAAAAAGAGGGAAATGGATTATGGACCAAGTTAACCTTAAGGGTTATGTGTTAGACGAGTTTAAGGTCCTGTTAAATCCTGTTATATAATACAAATCACCCATATTCTTTCTCATTTGCATCTCAAACAACCAACCTTCTAAAGAGAGAATATAGAGAGAGAAAATAGAGAAAAGTGAAGATTTGGGGCTTTATGGATCAAAGGATTGAAGTTCTATGTTTTCAGGCATTAAACAACAAGAAATAGCAAGAATCTAGGTAAGAATCATCATCCAAATGTCCCTTTTAATCATACCCAGATTCTAGGGTTTTGGGGTATTGAAAAGTTGTAAAGAATCAACAAAAAAGTCACATTTTTATCCATGAAATCATGTAAAAATCTTAGATATAAGTTCATGGATAAAAACAAAAGGAATGAATGTAAAAAGTTGAAATTTGGGTTAAAAACGGGTTGGATCATCATTTATATGCGTTTGGAGAAACTATGAGTTCGTCTAGAGAAATTACAAGTTCGTTTAGAGAAACTATCAGTTCGTCTAGAGAAACTATCAGTTCATCTAGAGAAACTATCGGTTCTTCTGGTGAAATTGTGGATTCATCCAGCGAAACTATAGTTTCGTAGCCATGCATTCCAACAAAAGATGAGCGAAATGCCATGCGAAACTTGCTACGAAACTTGTAGAGAAACTGTGTAGAAAATGACCTGTTTGTATGTTAACTCATATGTAGACTATGTATCATGACCATACTTTAGGTGAAGTTATTTGTGGAGGCCAGGTGAGTTTTAGGTCCTCTTTTTCACTGGTTTTCAATGGTTTTTGGGGCTATTATGCATACCTTCATGATGTTAAATTCTTAAGTCTATGACTTTTGAGATGTTAGCCGTAAGTTGTATGATTACTATAGGACAAGTATGATGAATAGTTAAGTCAGTGCTCGATATGCTAAGTGATACGAATGTGCCTACTTATTTAGAGTTTATAGGTTTATCTTGTGGGTTTTCTCTAGACTTATGTCTAATCTAGGAAAATCTCATCAAGGTTTCGATTCCATGAACCTAAGAAATATTATGTGACACATAGACACCCGTATTATAGTTTTCCTGGCAAAAATCCTTCATGCTAAGGTAAGCATTTTGCATAAATCCTACAAGACTAGTTATGCTTACCTGGAGATTTCTAGGATGAGTGATAAACTATGGTCAACATACACAAGTTTCAAAGGCAAATGGGTCAATTTACCTTGATGTATCAACGATTCCAAATGGAAATGCGTTACCAAAGGGAATCACTCCATGTGCCTTACAACTCTTGATTTATCGTTGTTTAAATTATTGTCTTTTTTATCCATATTCATGTGGCGAAGTCATCATATCGACTGGCACCATCAGAAATGCAAGAGCTAGTTAGTCAGCTTCAAGAACTATCCAATAAGGGTTTATTCATCCTAGCCTTTCACCTTGGAGTGCACCTATTCTATTCGTCAAGAAGAAAGATGGATCATTTCGTATGTGCATCGACTATCGTAAACTTAACAAGCTTACCATCAAGAACCATTAACCTCTTCCTCGTATTGATTATCTTTTTGACCAACTTCAAGGAGCTGCCGTATTCTCGAAGATTGATTTATGTTTAGGTTATCATCAATTATGAGTCCACGATGATGATATCCCAAAGACTCTGTTCCGTACTCGTTACGGGCATTATGAGTTCATGGTTATGCCTTTTGGTTTAACAAATGCTCCTGCTGTCTTCATGGATCTCATGAATTGAGTATGCAAGCCTTATCTTGAGAAGCTTGTGATTGTCTTCATTTATGACAATCTTATCTATTCCAAGTCTAACACCGATCATGAACTTCATTTGCGACTAGTTCTTTAGTTGTTGAAGAAAGAACAATTGTACGCGAAGTTCTCGAAATGAGAATTTTGGGTTGAGGAAGTCAATTTCTAGGGCACGTGGTTAATAGTCAAGGAATTCACGTTGACCCTGCAAAGGTGGAAGCTGTGAGGAATTGTTGTGTTCCTACAACCCCAACCGAAGTTCGTTTTTTTCTTGGTCTTGCTGGTTATTACCAGCAATTCATTACCAACTTTTCATAAATTGAGTAGCCACTTACTTCTTTGACATTAAAGAATAAGCCATTCGAGTGGGGTCCGAACAAGATGAAGCTTTTGAAGCTTTAAGGCACAAGTTGTTGCAATGCTCTTTTCTTGACCCTACTTGATGGAAACGACGATTTTACCATAGATTGTGATGCATCTAAACAAGGCCTTGGTTGTCTTCTCATGCAACAAGGAAAAGGTCATAGCCTATGCATCAAGACAATTGAAAGTCCATGAGGTGAATTACACGACACATGATCTCGAACTTGGGGCTGTGGTCTTTGCCTTGAAGATTTGGAGACATTACCTTTATGGTACATAATTCAAAGTCTACACCGATCACAAAATCCTTCAAAACATTTTTAATCAAAAAGATCTCAATATGAGAGAATGTCGTTGGGTGGAGTTGATTAATGATTACGATAGTGACATTCGTTACCATCCTGGTAAAGCCAACGTTGTGGCCAATGCACTGAGTCGAAAGGTTCACAACAAGACGATCTCGTTTCAAGAGATTCGGTATTGACGTTAATGGTTTGACACTTTGGAAGAGTTCGATATCGTGATTCGTCTAGATGTCAATGAGACTACCGTACTGCTCCAAAACTTGAAGATAGAAAGTGACATTGAGTCTAGTATCCTAGAGGCTCAACAAACGACTCAACAAGCAGGAAGAACGAAGGATGATCAGAGCATAACCTTCTAGCTCAATTGGAAATGAAACCCAATGGGTTGTGCGACATCCGTCACCACAAGGTCCGTCAATTAACGTGATTATTCGTTAACTTTTCCTTGATCGTTCATTCCTCATCTTTATTAACTCCTTGTATGGATATCCTACTTTCGTTATTATCTTTGTGCTTGTGTTTCTTTCGTGAACGTGTGCTATGCTTAAAACTTTTACAAATTTCATCATTATTATCATTAAATATATCGTTTTTATATAATAATATTATTATTGATAAAACTGTTTTTAAGTACAAATTATCATTTATCACACTCCCATCAATATAACAAACTCTTTTACAGTCTTTTTCAACCAGAACAAACTTTGGGAACTCGGGGGCTAAGTGCAGTGACTAAAATTAACATTTTGCAAACTTGGGATGGGTATAAAAACCCCCATTTCCAGCCATTCTTCTTCTTCATTCTTCTTCTTCAATTCACATCTTCTTCTTTGCACCAAAACCGCCCCGTTTCGTCTCGTTTTCGTCGTCTAGACTTTATCTACAACCTAGTGTACTCCATTCTTGCAGGTAGACAACCTTGGTTGTCCCTTTCTTGGGCATTCTACTTTTGTCCATTTCTAGGGTTTCGGGTGTTCGGGTCCAACCCAAACACATGTGGTCGCGTGGGTGCGTGTGATGTCTTTCTGCATGTTCTTCTTGCTTGTGTGTGTTTGTAGTGTGTTTGTTGTCTGTTTCTAGAAGTCCTGGTGGTGTAAAACCCGTGCACAGAGCAGCCGGAGGCAGCTCTGCATTTCTGCAATCGCGATTCGGCTGTTGGGCGACTGGGCCGATCATGCGACTGAGCAGTGCGACTAAGTGAGTCATGCGACCGAGTCGTGCGATTGTGTGTATGTGTGCGATTGAGTCAATGCGGATGAGTGATGCGTGCGACTGAGTTAATGCGGATGAATGAGGTGTGCGATTGAGTCAATGCGGATGAAGGAGGTGTGCGATTGAGTCAATGCGGATGAATGTGTGCGATTGTGCGTGTATTGCACGACTGAATGCCAGTCACACGAATGGAGGTTCAGTCGTACGAATGAAGGGTGATTCGTGCGTATGAAGTTGAGTCGTGCGATTGGGTGATGTGTGGTACGACCAAAAGCTAGTCGTGCGAATGAAGGTTCAATCGTACGAATGAAACTTATTCGTACGATTGAGGGTTGATTCGTACGAATGGAGTGTTGAGTCGAGCATCTGGTCCTGTCGTGTGATTGATGATGTTGTGTGTGTGAATTTCCTTCTTGAATGTCATGTGATGATAAGGTAACATCAACACAAATGTCATTGCTCGACCACAAAGATTAAAGTCAACGCTATCAAGGCCACAAATAGTATTCCAAATCAAATCAACCTAACATTTTACAATTATCAACAACCCATTTATGATTACTAATATTTAACAAATACTTCTCTTATAATAACGGATCTTTTACACAATATCACCGCCAATGTGACGATTTCTAGTACTTGGATCTACATAAGATCTAATACGGGTGTCAGCTTGTGTGTGTGTGTTATGCGCGACCGAACCGATATAACCCGAATTGGCTGAACATTACTATTTGCTGCATACATATCATTAATGCTTAACAATAACTGTCAATAGGTGTTTGGCCGTTCATTGCATACAAGACTTGGGAAACTTTGATCATTCATACTTACCACTTAACAAGTGAGTTTCACGGTACCTATTTATGCTTATACAACTTTTCAATCAATTACAAACATGGGGGAAAAGTATGCTCACCCGTTTTCTATGCTGTATAACTTACATACAATTTACATACTTGGAATCAACGTGATACTATTTTGTGAGTACTTATCTCATACATGCTGGGGTCTGCTGTGTGGTTCTTTCTTTACAACCATTTAATTCCAGTGTGGGAACCGACGGATAGGTATTGATAGTACTACTGGGTTGACACCCCCACCCTTGTTGGTTGGTATACTAGTTAGTACCAACCCTAGCCAGGAACGGGCCTTAGGTGAATATATTCCGACAAGATTCTTTGTGTATGTTGTTAGGTTTGGTTGTAAAGGTCATGTCATGTGATTTTGCTTACTTATAACTGTATTCATGGTATTCCACCACAACTTTTATACAACATCAATTACTTATTTACATTCAAACCTACGACCTCACCAACAATTTTGTTGACCATTTTGAGCATATCTTTTCAAGTGATCATGCCAATTGAAGATCTAGGTGTGCTACCTTAGTGGAGACCCTAGGATGCATTTTGAGGCTAAGCATTGTCTTTTGGAAAACATTGTTGTAGTTTGCTTTAAACAGCATCATACTTTTGTAACTGGTTCCTGGGTTGTGGGAATTGCATACAATGTTATCGTCTTTGTTTATGTTAATCATGTATCATGTAATGCTTAGGCTATGTTGTCCTGAATATTGACCAAACACGACACAAGTCCCCTTGTTGTCGGGTGTCGTCATGACACGCTTGTTATCATTTATTATATTGCATCTCTATCGGTTACCATGTGTTATGACGATCCCGTCTCGTTACATCCCCGTGTTTCTGCTCTTAGCGGGGCTGTGACAGGCTGGTATCAGAGCCATTGGTTATAGAGAATTAGGCAATTCATTTGACCTAGACTATAACCTAGGAACCTTCATGTTGATTTGCATGCTAGGGCTGTGTGCATTTTATATCTCGTGTATGTGTTCCACTTGCTTTATTCGTTTATCTATATGTTTCATGATATTTTCACCCTATGAGAGAGCCTTGTGCTCACTCATTTGGGATGCTTTTATTAAATCTTCCGTTCCCTCTACGCGCCGAGTTGGTTTATCAAACCCGAGTATTAAACCTGAAGAGATCTTCACAGATCATACTATTGCGCTTGACCTTGGACATTGAGAATTACCCTGAGGAGGTTATGTCTGAAACCAAAAGTGGAGAAATGGACAACCTTTGCTAGACTAACGTTATTGTATGCATGGGTTGCAATTATTATGAAGGATTATTGTTGGACATTATGATTCATGGTGTGAGAATTACATGACTTGTATGTGATGTGTGGTAACCACATGTGTGATATTAACTTGGAATGCTGGACTTTGATGAGTAGTATGGTCTATATGCTTTGAAATGGTTAAAGTTTATATGTTTACTACTTCTATGATTAGAAAATGCCGCCTTAAAGAGTTACACGCAGAAACAGTGGCGGAAGTGAAGCCCCAAGGGGCAGAGGCTGAGGTAGAGGTAGAGCACCAAGAACAAATGATTCCCTGCCAGCAACAATCAGGAAACAGGAAACACTGATGTGGCAGCTCTGATCCCTCAACAGCTGGCCGCACTGATCCCGACTATTATGGCCCAAGTGAGAGATGCTCTTCAGAATCACCACCACCACGGGGATGGTGGCAATGACAATGAGGATAATGGGAACCCGACTGGAATGAGATTACCCAGGAGACCGGGATTGGTGGTACAGCCTGTAATCAGACTGGGGTTGTTAATGAGACTAGGGTTGTTAATGAGACTGGGGTTGTTAATGAGACTGGGGTTGTTAATGAGACTGGGGTTGTTAATGAGACTGTGGTTGTTAATGCTAGAAGGGGGTGTTCGTACAAGGACTTTATGGCCTGCAAACCTAAAGAATTTGATGGAAAGGGCGAAGCTATAGCCCTGACCAGATGGCTTGAGAAAATGGAGGAAGTAATTGACATCAGCGAGTGCCTCGATAGCTAGAAGATCAAGTATGCCACGTGCTCACTACAGGGCAAGGCACTAACTTGGTGGAACACTCAGATATAGGCTAGGGGAAGAGAAGCGGCGATGCAAATGTCATGGGATGAGTTTGAGGCCTTAATCACTAAGGAACACTGCCCCCTCAACGAGATGCAGAAATTAGAGAATGAAATCTGGAATCATGCTTGGTGGGGACTGGGCACGCAGCTTACACTGATCGTTTTCATGAGTTGGCAAGATTGGTACCACATCTGGTCACTCCGGAATCAAAGAGGATCGAGAGGTACATTTGGGGACTTGCGCCTCAAATCCAGGCAATGGTAACAGCAGTTGCTCCTCATACGATTCAGAGTGCAATTCTGAAGGCTGGTGCTCTAACTGATGAGATGGTGAGAAGAGGGGTATTGGGAAGCGGAGTAGAGAAGAGAAAAGATGTTGCAGAAACGAGCCGATCGAGTGCCAGGAAATTTGATAAAAGGGCCAAGACAACCAGGAATTTTGTGGCCGTGACACAAGGTAGGAGAGAGTATGTTGGGCCGCACCCCAAATGTGATAGGTGCAATTTCCATCATCCCCCAGCAATGTTGTGCTGGGTGTGTGCGAACTGTAGACGCCCGAGGCATCTAGCAAAAGATTGTAGAACGGCGCCGAACCTGGTGGCACCGATCAACGCGGTTAACCCCGCCAGGAATGCATGGGGCTGTTATGAGTGTGGAAGCCTGGATCACTACAGAAACATGTGCCCCAGACTGAATCGGGCGCCGGGTCAACAAGGGAACAACCAACAACCAGTGATGGCCATAGCTGGAAATCAAGGCCCGGGAAATCAAGGGAATATAGCTCGGGGACATGCATTCGACATTGGAGCCACCGATGCCCGTCAGGACCCAAACGTTGTCACGGGTACGCACTTACTCAATATCATTTCGCATCTATATTGTTTGATACTGGAGCAGACAATAGCTTTATATCTTCTAAGTTTGTGCAATTGCTTGATTTGAGTCCTAGTAGGCTAGAAACTAGCTACTCTATAGAAATGGCCAATGGTAGGATTGTTCAGGCTGATGAAATCATTAGAAAGTGCTCGATGATATTAGAGGACCATGCCTTCGATATAGATTTGATACCCTTTGAGTTAGGAAGTTTCGATGTGATTGTGGGAATGGATTGGCTGTCGAAACACGGAGCTGAGATTGTCTGTCGGGATAAAGTAGTACGAATCCCCATGCCAATGGGGAGGTTCTCAGAATTCAAGGAGAACGACCGGGAAGAAACCTAAAGCTTATCTCCTGCATGAAAGCACACCGAATTTTACGGAAACAGTGGTACGCTTTTTTGGCTCATGTGGTAGAAAAGAAGGAAGAAGAGAGGAAATTGGTAGATATTCCGGTGGTACGGGACTACCCAGATGTATTTCCCGATGAATTGCCTGGTTTCCCTTCTCCACGACAGGTGGAATTTCGTATAGAGTTGGTTCCTGGAGCTACACCAGTAGCAAAGACACCATACCGGTTAGCACCGTCTAAAATGCAAGAATTATCTAGTCAGTTACAGGAACTACTGGAGAAGGGTTTCATTTGGCCGACTCACTCACCATGGGGAGCACCAGTGTTATTTGTCAAAAAGAAGATGGGCCGTTCCGAATGTGTATCGATTACCGTGAGTTGAACAAGTTAAATGTGAAGAATCGGTATCCTCTCCCCAGGATCGATGATCTGTTTGACCAGCTGCAAGGCGCGTCGTATTTCTCCAAGATCGACCTTCGTTCTGGATATCATCAACTAAGGGTTTTTGAAGAGGACATACCGAAAACAGTGTTTAGAACTCATTATGGGCACTATGAGTTCTTGGTCATCCCATTTGGTCTGACTAACGCGCCAGCTGTGTTTATGGACCTAATGAATCGGGTGTGTAAACCTTACTTGTATAAGTTTGTGGTCGTATTCATAGAAGATATACTTATCTACTATTCATTGAAAGAGGATCATGAAGAACACCTTTGGGTAATACTGGAACTGTTATGGGAAGAGAAACTTTTCGCCAAGTTTTCGAAGTGTGAATTCTGGTTGCGGGAAGTGAAGTTTTTGGGTCATGTAGTTAATGAGGATGGGATTCATGTAGATCTCGGTAATATTGAAGCATTGAAGAAATGGGATACACCCCAGACGCCTTCAGAGATACGACAATTCTTAGGATTGGCCGGATCCTATCGTCGTTTCATCGTGAATTTTTCAAATATCGCCCAACCATTAACACTGCTCACTCAGAAAGACAAGAAGTTTGATTAAGGACATGCACAAGAACAAGCATTCCAAACGTTGAAAGAGAAGTTGTGCAATGCACCGATATTGCCCCTCCCAGACAGAACTGATGATTTTGTGGTATACTAAGATGCTTCACATCAAGGATTGGGATGTGTACTAATGCAGAAGGATAAGGTGATTGCCTACGCTTCGCGACAACTTAAGGTGCATGAAAAGAACTATACAACCCACGATTTAGAATTGGCGCTATAGTATTTGCACTTAAGTATGGAGGCATTACCTGTATGGAACCAAATGCATCATCTACACTGATCATAAGAGCCTGCAACATATCCTGGATCAGAAAGAACTTAATATGCATCAACGACGTTGGGTAGAGCTTCTTAGTGACTACGATTGTGAAATCCGGTATCATCCGGGGAAAGCTAATGTGGTGGCTGATGCTTTAAACCACAAAGAACGCGTGGAAACCACTACGTGCTCGAGCGTTGGGATTAAAGATTCAAACGAATTTGAAAGCCCAGATCCAAATTGCACAAAGTGAGAGGTTGAAATAAGAAAACCTCGCGGGAGAAAAATTCCGAGGGTTGGACAAACAAATGATATGCAAGGATGATAGTGTATAGTACTTCATAGATTGTATATGGGTACCTAGATGGGGAGGTGTACGTACCCTGGTCATGGATGAAGCACACAAGATGCAATATTCTATTCATCCTGGTGCAGACAAGATGTACCACGATCTTAAGGATCTGTACTAGTGGCCTGGCATGAAGAAAGACATTGCTATGTACGTAAGTAGATGCTTGACATGCTCGATAGTTAAAGCTGAACATTAGAAACCATCGGGATTATTACAGCAACCTAAAATTCCAGAGTGGAAATAGGAGAACATAGCTATGGATTTTTTTTACCAAACTCCCCAGAATGAGCAGTGGGCATGATTTGATATGGGTCTTGGTGGATCGGATGACGAAGTCAGCTCATTTCTTGTCGATCCTAGAAGACTACAAAATGGATAAATTGGCGAGATTGTACATAAAAGAGGTTGTGACAAGACACGGAGTACCAATGTCGATCATATCCGACCGTGACAGCCGATTTACCTCACAATTTTGGCAGACACGGTAGAAAGGAATAGGCACTCGATTAGATATGAGCAAAGCCTATCACCCTCAGACCGATGGCCAAAGTGAACGAATTATACAAACGTTGGAAGACATGTTGAGGGCGTGTGTAATCGATTTTGGTGATAGTTTGGATACTCATTTACCGTTAAATGAGTTCTGTTACAACAACAACTACCATACGAGCATTGGATGTGCTCCATTTGAAGCGTTGTACAAAAAGAAATGCAGATCTCCCGTTTGTTGGGCCGAGATTGGTGAAAGTCAGGTAACAGGCCCAAAGATCATTCAAGAAACAACCGACAAGATTTTTCAAATCAAAGACAGACTAAAAGATGCTAGAGATCGCCAAAAGAGTTATGCCAACAACCGTCGGAAGCCTCTAGAATTTAACATTGGAGATCATGTTTTACTCAAAGTCTCTCCTTGGAAAGGAATTGTTCGGTTTGGAAAGAAAGGGAAGTTAGCCCCAAGATACGTAGGACCATTCGAGATTACAGAAAGAATTAGTCTAGTGGCTTACCGATTAAGGTTACCACAAGAACTCAGCGGCGTACATGATACTTTCCACGTGTCGAACCTCAAGAAGTGTTTGGCTGACGAATCACTTCACGTACCAATTGAGGAGATCAAGATTGACGAAAAGCTTCATTTTGTTGAGGAACCCATTGAGATCATGGATCGAAAGGTCAAGCAATTGAAGCGCAGTAGAATACCAATTATTCGCGTGAGATGGAATTCAAAACGAGGGCCAGAGTTTACATGGGAACGGGAAGATCAGATGAAACTTAGATATCCACATTTGTTCGAGGATGACACTCTTGGACCTAACTCCAACTGAATTTTGGGATGAAATTCTCTCAACTGGGGGATACTGTGACATCCGTCACCACAAGGTCCGTCAATTAACATGATTATTCGTTAACTTTTCCTTGATCGTTCATTCCTCATCTTTATTAACTCCTTTTGTGGATATCCTACTTGCTTTATTATCTCTGTGCTTTTGTTTCTTTCGTGAACGTGTGCTATGCTTAAAACTTTTACAAATTCATCGTTATTATCACTAAATATATCGTTTTTATATAATAATATTATTATTGACAAAACCGTTTTTAAGTACAAATTATTATTTATTACACTCCCTTCATTAATATAACAAACTCTTTTAAAGTCGTTTTCAACCGAAACAAACTTTGGGAACTCGGGGGCTAAGTGCAGGGACTAAAATTGACATTTTGAAAACTTGGGATGGGTATAAAAACCCCCATTTCCCAGCCATTCTTCATCTTCTTCACTTTCTTCTTCTTCATTCTTCTTCTTCACTTCACATCTTCTTCTTTGCACCAAAACGGCCCCGTTCCATCTCGTTTTCATCATCTAGACTTCATCTACAACCTAGTCTACTCCATCCGTGTAGGTAGACAACCTTGGATGTCCCTTTCTTGGTCGTTTTACTGCTGTCCATTTCTAGGGTTTCGGGTGTTCGGGTCCAACCCAAACACATGTGGTCGCGTGGGTGCGTGTGATGTCTTTCTGCATGTTCATCCTGTTTGTGTGTGTTTGTTGTGTGTTTCTGGAAGTCCTCATGGTGTAAAACCCGTGCACGGAGCCGCCAGAGGCTGCTCTGCACTTCTGCAGTCGCGATTCTGCTGTTTAAGCGACAAGGTCGATCATGCGACTGAGCTGTGCGACTGGGTGAGTCGTGCGACTAAGTCGTGCGACTAAGTCGTGCGACTAAGTCGTGCGACTGTGTGTATGCATGCAATTGAGTCAATGCAAATGAGTGATGCGTGCGACTGAGTCAATGTCGATGAATGAGGTGTGAGATTGAGTCAATGCGGATGAATATGTGAGATTGTGAGTGTATCGCACGACTGGCATCGAATGAAGCTGTTTCGTACGAATGAAGGTTGATTCGTGCGTATGGAGGTTGAGTCGTGCGATTGGGTGTTGTGTGGTACGACTGAAAGCCAGTCGTGCGAATGAAGTTGATTCGTACGATTGAGGGTTGATTCATACGAATGGAGTGTTGATTGGAACGTCTGGTCCTGTCGTGTGATTGATGATGCTGTGTGTGTGAATTTCCTTCTTGAATGTCGAGTGATGATAAGGTAACATCAACACAAATGTCATTGCTCGACCACAAAGATTATAGTCAACGCTATCAAGGCCACAAATACTATTCCAAATCAAATCAACCTAACATTTTACAATTATCAACAACCTATTTATGATTACTAATATTTAACAAATACTTCTCTTATAATAATGGATCTTTTACACAATATCACCGGCAATGGCAATGGTTTCTAGTACTTGGATCTACATAAGATCTAATACATGTGTCAGCTTGTGTGTTTGTAACATTATTATTTGCCACATACATATCATTAATGCTTAACAATAACTGTCAATAGGTGTTTGACCGTTCATTGCATACAACACTTGGGAAACTTTGATCATTCATACTTACCACTTAACAAGTGAGTTTCGTGCCCCTTTTTATGCTTATACAACTTTTCAATCATTTACAAACATGGGGGAAAAGTATGCTCACCCGTTTTCTATGTTGTACAACTTACATACAATTTACATACTTTGAATCAATGTGATACTATTTTGTGAGTACTTACATGATACCTGTTTGGGTCTGCTGTGTGGTTCTTTCTTTACAACCATTTAATTCCAGTGTGGGAACCGACAGATAGGTATTGGTAGTACTACTGGTTGACACCCCCGCCTTTGTTGGTTGGTATACTAGTTAGTACCAACCCTAGCCAGGAACAGGCCTTGGGTGAATATATTCTGACAAGATTTTTTGTGTATGTCGTTAGGTTTGGTTGTAATGCTCATGTCATGTGATTTTGCTTACTTATAACTGTATTCACAGTATTCCACCATAACTTTTATACAACATCAATTACTTATTTACATTTAAACCTGCGAGCTCATTAACAATTTTTTTGACCATTTTGAGCATATCTTTTCAGGTGATCATGCTAATTGAAGATCTAGGTGTGCTGCCTTAGTGGAGACCCCTGGATGCCTTTTGAGGCTAAGCATTGTCTTTTGGAAAACATGTGTTGTAGTTTGCTTTAAACAACATCATACATTTGTAACTTGTTCCCGGGTTGTGAGAATTGCATACAATGTTATCATATTTGTTTAGGTGAATCATGTATCATGTAATGCTTATGGCAATGTTGTCATGAATATTGACCAAACACGACACAAGTCCCCTTGTTGTCGGGTGTCGTCAAGACACGCTTTTCATCATTTATTATATTGCATCTCTATCGCTTACCATGTGTTATGACAATCCCGTCTCGTTACATCCCCGTGTTTCCGCTCTTAGCGGGGGTGCGACAGGTTGATGTATTTGGCAAATCAAATTTGGGTTCCAAATCGTGATACCTTTATAATGAACATAGCTCATCAAACTCGTTATTCTATTCATCCTAGCTATTATAAGATGTAAATGGACCTGTGTGGTTAATATTGACGCCCTGGAATAAAGATGGACATAGCGACTTATGTAGCTAAGTGCCTCACATGTACGAAGGTTAAAGCCGAATATCAACGTCCAATTGGATTACTGGAACAATCCGAACCACTCGTGGACATGATAGCATATGGGTGATCGTTGAATGATTGACCAAGTCAGCACATTTCATACCGATACGTGACACTTACAAGACATCAAGGTTGGCTCGTATATATGTTGATGAAATTGTAAGTCGTCATGGGGTACCTTTTCATATCATATCCGACCGAGACGCTTGTTTCACTTCGCACTTTTGGTCGTCTATGCAAGAAATCTTGGGGTACTTAATTGGATCTAAGCACGACTTTCCATCCTCAAATCGATGGTCAAACCGAGTGAACGATCCAAACCTTGGAGGATCTGCTACGTCTTTTTGTTCTTGATTTTGGTGGTGATTGGGATACGCATTTACCGCTTGGTGAATTTTCATATAACAATAGTTACCACTTGAGTATCAATATGGCATCATTTGAAGTACTTTATGGTCATAAATGTCGTTCACCGATCTGCTGGACCGACATTGGTGGAAACTTCATCACTGGATCTGAACTTATACAAGAAACGACCGATAAAGTCTCTATAATTTGCATGAAGTTGACAAAAGAGCAGTGCTGATAAGTGACGCAAGCCATAGAAGTTCCAAGTTGGGGATATGGTTCTTCTTAAGGTCTTATCATGGAAAGGTGTTGTTCGCTTTGGAAAGAATAGTAAACTAGCTCCAAGATTTGTAGGACCTTTCAAGATTCTGAAAAGGATTGGGAAAGTGGCTTACAAACTGGAACTACCTTCCGACCTTAGTGGAGTTCACCTGTTTTCCACGACTCAAATTTGAGAAAGTGTTGGCTGACGAAAGTCTGCATATTCCGTTGGATGAAATCCAGATCGACGAGTCATTACACTTTGTTGAGAAACCCGTTGAAATCATGGATCGCATTATGAAGAAAACTAGAACCACGACTACCCCAATCATCAAGGTTCGATGGGAGAATTAGCGTGGAGCTGAGTTTACCTCGGAGCGCGAGGAGCATATGAAGAAAAAGTACCCGTTTTTCTTCATATAGTTTCATTTTTCTTAATTTCAGAACAAAATTCTTATAACTTGGGAAGACTCTAACATCTCATGTTTTTTGTTAATTTAAAGGTAATGTCGTTTATTCTTGTAAGGACCAAAGTTGTCAATTATGAAACTTATGGGATTGCTTATGCTTATTTCCTAGTTGCCTTTAATTCTTTAATTTGAAGGTTAATAGTGTAATTATGAAATTGAACATAATAGTAAGTAATAATAATATTACTTATAACACATTAATGATACTATTACTACTACAACAACAACTACTACTACTACTACTACTACTACTACTACTACTACTAATAATAATAAAATAATAATAATAATATAATAATAATAATAAAATTAATAGCAATAATAAGAACTAAGATATTAGTAATAACAAAAATAATAATATCAATAATTATAACAATTTATTAAGTTAGTAAACTTAGAGATGGTTCAAACTTAAAGTACATAAAGTTTAGGGTTATATTGTCAACTTAGAAACGTTAAATATAAGTTTTTACATAAAATATCAAAATGCAAACCACAGAGACCAAAGGTGTAATTAACTAAAACCCAACATCCCACCCACTTTCTCTCTCCCCGACTTTCCGGCCGCCGGTGAGGTCCAAAACATATTCAATCGCGTAAAAACGAACCCCAAACACTCCAAACCGGTTCGTGGAAACAATTCAAACACAACTATGAACTTCAATTGAGTTAAACAATGGTTATGAACCCCAAACAATCCGAGTAACCAAAACTTTTAATCATAGAACTGTTCGAACATTGAAACTCAATAATAATCAAATTAATTGAAACCTAATTAATGGATTAATCATTGAAACACACTCGAATACCACATCCGAATCTCGTCTTCATCATTGACCTACACCCAAGTCGTTCACCATCGTCTACACGATTAAAATCAATATTAATAGAGGGCTTTCGATCACCAAAACCCTTGGAAGCTTCCTGTACAATGAATTCGATTGTTATCCTCATTTTCAACCTAAACCAATTTTGATAGGTTCGCGACTTTTTCTTTCTCTTCCTCATCATCAATTCAACTTTAATCGGTTAGTTAAACACATAAATATATTCGAATTCACATGGGGTATCAAAGCCCCATGTCTATTCCAGTATTCGTTAATGTTTCAATGTTCAATTTGATCTGATTTTATTCTAGGGTTCTTAGAATTAAGGATACCTTATTAACTTGATTTTATGAATTAAGAATCGGGATATACCATGGCCGCAACCATGGTATACTAGTTACTCACCCACATTCTAAGCTTGAGGTCCTGGTTCTTATAATCTTGTAATCTTGTACACTTAGCTACTTGGTTAATCCAAGTACGTTTAGCTAATTGTTTAATCTTGTAATCTGTCAAGGTTTGATTGTTACATTTGTCGTACATCCCTAGTTACTTTGCTCACCAACCTATCACATGGATTGCCATCTTTTATATATACGTATGTATGAAAACTATGGAAAACTCACTAATGTTATGTTGACCCTTTATTTTTAATATGTTTCAGGAAATGCCCAAGCTTGAAATTATCTTTTGAAGTTTGCACAAATCTAGGATTTGGACCTAGATTAAAGAATAAAATGCTTGGGATTATTTTGTCTTATGTTTTGTTTAATTCACATTGAGACTATGATTGTAACTTGCACAATTGAAACTTATGATAATAATACTTTCATTTAAAGATAGCGTTATGTGCCTCTGAAATATCATAACCCTCACATCTTGATAATTCCGCCATCAAGGTTGGGGTGTGACAATATGTATGTAATGATGAATTATCACACACTAAATGTAGAGGTTTAGAAATGTATGAAAAACTATTTTGTTATAAAACTAGAACTAACTCAGCGTAGCTGACTTTGTGTGCATCATAGTTGGCAGGTATTGATGCAGTTGAGGAGTGCAAGCATGGATGAGATAGCTACTGGAACGATCCGACTCTGGCATTTTAATTTTGAGACGATGATTGTAATTGTCAAGTTTTTATGATATAACTATAAGAACAATGTTTAGTCATATATTTACAATTATATATGAACTCTAAATTCCGCTGCAAAAGGTCATGTTTTAAATGTTTTACGCTACGAATGACCAACTGTAAGTGTTCCAGAAGTGGGGTCTTACAAGTTGGTATTAGAGCCAAAGTTTAAGAGAATTGGATAAAATTAATTTAAAACCAAGACTTAAAATGAAAATGGGATGAAAGGAAAAAGGATTCCATTCCTAGTAGCTACATGCATGTAGGTAAATGTTTTATGTAAACCTTTTATGTAAATTAATGGTAAATGGAATTATGTGCGTGTGTTATATGAATTATGTGATTTTAGTATCTTTGGATACTAATGTAGTCAGGATACGAAATGCTTGGGGAATGAAGAGTAAAGTAAGTAGCTAATCACATCTAGCCACTGTGATTAGGGACTTACTGTACTTGCATTAATCTGAGCTATTACCTTGAATGATTGTTTTAGTATTTGAGTCTTATAAGATTAGAGATGGCTAGTGATAGAATTGGAAGGCCATAGGTGTCCTGCTAGACTATATACGATGGCCTTACGAGGATTTCATATTGTCCTAGAGATGGATTGGTTAGTGGCCTAGAAGGAAAATATCATGTATCGCAAGAATATGATTCGATTGATCGCACCCGATGGGAGTTTGGTGATGATTTATGGCGATATAGTTTGTCGGTACTGAAAGTAAATTTCGATGGTGGTGGCGCAGAAGTTCATGAAACGTGGATGTGGTGTGTATCCAGCCTATGTTAAAGATGTAGATCCGACTGTACCTTGGTTGTTGGGTGTACCGGTAATGTGTGATTTCTCAGACGTGTTCTCGGAGGATCTACCAGGTTTGCCACCTGACTGTGAGATTGAGTACTAGATCGATCTTATACCTGGCGCCCAACCTGTTGAGAAGGTGCCATATTGTGTAGCTCCCTCTTAGATGAAGAAATTGATGACTCAACCATAAGAGTTGCTAGATAAGAGGTTCATTTGGCCAAGTATCTCTCCATAGGGTGCTCTAGTTTTATATCTAAAGAAGAAGGACAGTACTATGAGAATTTGCGTTGACTACCGTAAGTTAAACAAGTTAATAGTGAAGAATTAGTATCCGTTACCTGGGATTGATGACTTGTTTTATTAGTTCCAAGGTGTCAGTTGGTTCTCGAGGTTAGATCTCCAATCCGGTTACTATTAGTTGAAGGTTAAGGAGTAGGATATTCTTAAGACAACCTTCCATATGCATTATGGATGCTATGTATTTCTCGTGATGTCTATTGGTTTAACCAACTCACCAGTTGCTTTTATGGACTTGATGAATCAGGTGTGTCAGCTGATCTTTGATTAATGCATAAAAACATTAAACAAAAAATGCCATCCAAAAAAGCCAAGTAGCCACCCCGTGCCATCTTCAGCAAGTTTACCTGTCAACTGGAAAATGCATAAAAAAATCAGCATTTCTGAGTGAGTTCTACTTTTATAATTAAACATACTATATCTTCCATTTATTACGGTTCTTTACTTTTGTATGTGGTCACACATCATACGTACACATAGATTATATCATTATTATCTTCATCATTTATTCATTAACTTCCATTCATTCATGCTTTGTTACTTTCATTCATACGTTCATCTTCACTTCTTTACATTCCATCCAAAACCATGAAACTTACCCACCGTTATGCATAAAGCGGGTACTGGGCCGAGGTCTATCATAGACCCCCCCCCGGTCATGGCGCTTAGTAGCCTGGCCACAGTACATAGGGTAAAATTCAGGTGTACCATTGTCATGTGCTATACCCACCGTCATGCATAAAGAGGATACTAGGCCGAGGTCTATCATAGACCCCTCGTCATGGTGCACAATAGCCTGACCATAGTACCTAGGGTAAGCGACAAATGTTATATATAAATGGTCGGTCATAAAGGCAGACCCCGGTGTGCTTTCTTTTGGGGTAGCTAACCCGCACACCGTTGAACTAACACCCTTCATTAGGCGTGTTTCCACATACAAGGCTTGAAAGACTTACTTTACTTTCCTTCGTTCACTAATGCATGCATTCTTACATTACATTCCACTTTTTATTATCTTCCGCTTTACGTTACATAATACTTTCATTTCATTTATTAACATTAAACGTAAAGCCACGGGTAAATAATCATACATAGCAAGAACATAAACATAAACATACAACATCACCATATAGGGCATCATAATACATACATAACATACATCATACCATCATGCATAGAGCATCAATCATACATCATATCATAATCATACAATGCCCATCACATCATCTATGACATCAAAAGTCAACTTACATGAAACCCCGGGAACCTCCCAAGTCAAAGCCTATATTTCACTTTTTCCCCAAGTCAGAAAGTATTCTAAGTCTTCATCCGCATTTCTTTTTGTTCATCCGTATTTTTTTTGTTCATCCGCATTTGTTTATTCGCATTAACTTTTGTTCATCTGCATTAACTTTTGTTCATCCGCATTTGTTCATCCGCATTTGTTCATCCGCATTAACTTTTGTTCATCCGCATTAACTTTTGTTCATCCACTTTTCCTTTTACTCATCCGCATTTCATTTACTCATCCGCATTTTCTTTTACTCATCCGCATTTCCTTTTACTCATCCGCATTGACTTTTACTCATCCGCATTTCCTCTTTACTCATCTGCATTGACTTTTACTCATCCTCATTTCCTCTTTACTCATCCGCATTGACTTTTACACATCCGCATTTCCTCTTTATTCATCCGCATTGACTTTTACTCATCCGCATTGACTTTTACTCATTCGCATATGTCAATGCTCATCCGTATTTGTCAACGCTTATCCACATTTGTCAATGCTCATCCGCATTTGGAACACTTAAGCAGTTATTTAGGGTTGGGCATATGAGCTATTGTTTGGGAGCATGAGCAGCCTAGGGCACACTTAACAACATAATTGGGTCCCCAAACACCATCTATCATGTTCTAAGCTTAAATGTTACATTCTAAGCCGTAGAAACACAACCATAACAGCATCAAACATGAACATAGACGAAAATCAAAGCCCACCCGCAACATACACACATACATACATACAGGTATGAAACCCAACTTTTATAAAATGTTCATACATGCATTTCTAGCCCCAAAATCAGTTAAAACATGTAAAAGAGGGGTTCTAGAACTCACCTTTGCAGCTCTTTGGTTAAGACTTTTTCAAACCTCTTTGCCAATTCAGCTCAAACACCTAAACCCCACCAAGCATATAAAACCAAATGCACACAACATACATAAGCACACAACCGAGGATGAAACCAGTTAAGAACGTCATAAACACACGAATTCTTACCTTGAATTTGGACTTTTCCTTCTTGTTCTTCAAACAACCAAAACTTTCTACTTCTTTTTCTTTCTTTCTTAAAAATACAAAAGATACAAGGTGTGTAGGAGGTGATGGGCGGCCGTCACCTTTTACTCACCAACTTTTCCACTTTTTGTCCTTTTTACACTTTTTACCCTTCAACTTGAGTAAAATATCTTTTCTTTCTTTTTCTTCACTTTATTCTTCTTTCTTTGACTTTTAAAAATAACCAGGTGTTACACTACAACAATAGAATACTTTTGAATAGCTAAAGACGAGATTGATTCATGCTCCTATCTTGATGTTTTCTGAATGGACCGAAGACTTGGTGGTCTATTCGGATGCTTCTTATTCAGAATTGGGTTGTGTACTGATGCAACAAGGGAGAGTTATAGGCTATGCATCTTGAAAGTTGAAGGTCCACGAGGCTAACTACCCTACTCATGATTTGGAGTTGACGGTTGTGGTCTTTGCATTAAAGATATGGAGGAACTACTTGTACAGAATGAAATGTACAATCTACACTAATCACAAAAGCTTAAAGTACTTCTTCGAGCAAAAGAAATTGATCATGAGCCAAAAGAGATGGTTGTAGCTTATCAAGAATTATGGTTTTGAGATCCATTACCATCCAGGCAAGGCCAACATGGTGGTGGATGTCCTTAGTCGAAAGGAGAGACCCAAGTTGATTTGGGTGAACGATTATCAGTTTATTATAACCTCTGATATGATGAAGCATGTCAAAGAATTTTAGGACGAAGCACTAAAAGAAGATCAGATTAACTCCAAAAGAATGAAAAGTATAGTCTTCGAGTTGGGGGAGAACACTTTTAGTGTCAGGACCCGATCGGGGTGGATATGGATTCCTTGATGTGGGGACCTATGTTGGAAGATCATGGATTAGGCTCATAAGATTTGATACTCAATTCATCCCAGTGCTAGAAAAATGTATCAGGATATGAAGAAGGATTCTTAGTGGCCAGGAATGAAGCGTGACGTAGCAGAGTATATGAGTAAAGGCCTTACCTGTTGGCAAGTGAAGGCAAAGCATAGGAAGGCATATAGGAAGATCTATTTCTTGGATATACCCGAGTGGAAACTGGAGCACATCACCATGGACCTAGTTACGAGGTTGTTACGTACGACAAGGGAATACGATGCCATAGGGGTGATAATTGATCGTCTAATGAAGAGTTCTCACTTCCTGCCAATCCGTGAGACGCATTCATCTGAGAGATTGGCGGATCTATTTATTAAATAGATTGTAACTCATCATGGTGTACTGGTGTCTATCGTGTCTGACCGTGACACTCGGTTTACAACTAAGTTTTGGAAGAGATTTCATGATGCGATGGGGACGAGGTTACATATCAGTACAGTTTACCATCCTTAGATAGATGGTTAGTCAGAGAAAAACATTCGTTCGCAAGAAGATATGCTTTGGGCATGCGTCATTGATTTTGGTGAAAGTTGGGATGAACACTAACCGTTAGCTGAGTTCTCATATAACAACAATTATCATGCCAAGCTTGGTTTGCCCACTTATGAGGTGCTATACGGTAGAAGGTGTAGGAAGCCCGTGTGTTGGGGTGATATCAGACAGAAGGAGTTCGGAAGCATTGAGGTTATCAAGGTTATTGAGTCTATGACCGAAAAGTTAGAGAAGATCAAGGCCTTTATGAAGGCAACAAAGGATAGACAAAAGTAATGCGTTGACAAAAGATGTAGACCGATCGAATTCAAGGTGGGCAATAAAGTGATGTTGAACATTTCGCCTTGGAAAGGGATCATCAAGTTTAGGAAGTGGGGAAAGTTAAACCCAAGGTATATAGGACCCTTCAAAATCATTACTGGGGTAGGGGAAGCAGGATATTGATTAGAGTTGCCTGATGAGCTAAGTGGGATTCATCTAACGTTCCATGTATCTAATCTGAGGAAGTGTTTAGCTGACGAAGATTTGGTGGTTCCATTTGAGAATATTGAGGTGGATGAACGACTCAATTATGTGGAGCAACTAGTGGCCATTATTGATAGAAAAAGAGAAAATACTAAGGAATAAAGTGGTTCCGTTGGTACGAATACAGTGGAGAGGCTTCGAGGAGGAGATCCGACAACATTATCCTCAATTGTTTAATGATTGACAGGTTTTGAGGATGAAACCTACATAAGTGGGGGAGACTTGTGACGCCCTGAAAATTCTAATGAGCCAATTAATAATAATGGGCTTACTTGGGGGTTATTAATATAAAATAAGAGAAAATGGATTATGGACCAAATTAACCTTACGAGTTATGTGTTAGATGAGTTTAAGGTCCCTTGAACTCCCGGTATATAAATACAATCACCCGTATTCCTTCTCATTTGCATCTCAAACAACCAACCTTCTAGAGAGAGAGTGTAGATAGAGAAAATGGAGAAAAGTGAAGATTTAGGGCTTTATGGATCAAAGGATTAAAGATCTATGTTTCTGGGCATTAAACAACAAGGAAATAACAAGAATCCCAGTAAGAATCATCATCGAAACGTCCCTTTTAATCATACCCGGATTCTAGGGTTTTGGGGTTTTGAAAAGTGGTAAGAATCAACACAAAAGTCACGTTTTTATGCATGAAATCATGTAAAAATCTTAGACATAAGTTCATGGATTAAAAATAAGGTTTTGGATGTAAAAGTTGAATTTTGGGTTAAAAAGGGGCTGGATCGTCATTTTTATGTGTGAGAAAACTATGAATTCGTTGAGTGAAACTGTCAATCATCAAGACAACTGTAAGTTCTTCCTGTCTAACTGTGGATTCATCCAGCAAAACTATAGTTTCGCAGCCATGTATTCCAATGAAAGTTGAGCGAAAATGCCACGCAAAACTAGCCCTGAAACTAGCAGTGAAACTAGTAAAGAAATTGTGTAAAAAATGACATGTTTGTATGTTAAGTCATATGCAGACTGTGTATCGTGAACATACTTTAGGTGAAGTTATTTGTGGAGGCCAAGTGAGTTCTAGGTCCTCTATTTTACTAGTTTTCAATGGTTTTTACGGCTGTTATGCATACCTTCATGATGTTAAATCCTTAATTATATGACTTTTGAGATTTTAGCCGTAAGATGTATCATCGCTGTACGAAAAGTAGGATGAATAGTTCAGCTAGTGCTCGATAGGGTAAGTGATATGAATGTGCCTATTTATGATGCTTTATGAGGTTGACGATGAATTATGATTCCTTAAGCTACTTTCTCTAGTGATGAAAAAGATTTTTATGAAAGCTTTACTTGAATGCTATATGTGTAATAAGTAAAGTATTATGTAAAGAGAAGGAAAAGATAATATTAATAAGTGGAACTTAACGAATGTTATCCGGGCTAGTATGATGATGAAATGTCGTGCAAGCACTATGATAGACTTCACTTATGTGAGTCTGATGCATGATGATGGATCCGTATTGATGAGTGGGCTATGTGCCTTGCAGTGTGGAATAACTATCAGGGGTTAGCTACCATGATGATGTGTACCAATAAGGATCGATATTTGTTGTCATTTATGATGAAGTGAAAGATAACAAAACGAATGATAAGACATGAATATGATGATATGTATGTAATGATGAATGATCACGCACTAAATGTAAAGGTTTTGAAATGTATGGAAAATTATTTTGTTATATAACTTGAACTCACTCAGCGTAGCTGACTTTGTGTGCATAATAGTTGGCAGGTAATGATGCAGTTGAGGAGTGCAGGCATGGATGAAATAGCTACTAGAACGATCCGAGTCTGGCATTTTATATTTTGAGGCGATGATTGTAATTGTCATGTTTTTATGATACAACAATAAAAACAATGTTTTGTCATTTATTTACTATTATATATGAAAACTCTAAATTCCGCAGCAAAATGTCATGTTTTAAATTTTTATGCTTCGAATGACCAACTGTAAGCGTTCCGGAAATGAGGCCTTTCATTGGACTCGTGTGTGCATCCTATTGGGTTAGCTAAACTACACACAGTTGAGCTAACATCCCCTCCATAAGTTGTGAACCTGCTTTCATTTTGTTTGAAAGACTTTCATTCATTCTTTGTGTTCCACTTTTCGTTAACATTATCTTCTGTTTTCATTACATAATACTTTACTTATAATCATACATATCATACCAAGTAAAGTCATTACGTAAAATATAATCATTTGAAAACGATTACAACAAAGATAACAAACACATACAACAGCATAACACACAAAAAATTAACTACAATACATGAAAAGGGTCTCACGCGAGAACTACCTATCGCATGAGAACCGCACAACTTACAAAATATTACAACTTAATACAAACGCGTGAAAAGATACCTATCACGAGAGAACTACATATCGTGTGAGAATCCCCTAAATTTAAATTTTGAACCGTGCATACACTGCTCACGTGAAAACTAGAAGCCTCATGCGTAGAAGTGGTTTTAAATCAGCTTAATCCCACAAACAACATCATCAAGCAAATAAACATGAAGGTTGGTATGCATAATAGCCCTAATCTCATAAATCTTGCGTAAAAAGGGGACTAGAAACTCATTTCATGATGTTTTAGCACAAATACAATCTTCCCGAAGCCTTCGTCATGCCAAACCTACACAGCCATGCGTTAAATCCATCAATAATCCATTTTTAGTACATAACATGGGTTACTACACGAGTTACATACCTCAAACGCTTCGATTCTTCACATTCTCTCTATAAACAACTACTTTCTCTCTAGCAGCAGTACTTTTCGCGTGAGTTATGTGTGAGGCATGCGTGTTGTTCATATTTCATACCCGGCTATTGGTTCAAACTGATCGAACCACACAACAATTGATTGAGAGAAACGTTCAATATCAATACCAAACACACAATAGAAGCAATTGATGATGAAGAATAGACAAAAAGTATTCAAAAGTAAACAATCAAATCCAATACAAAAATAGAATAAAATCTCAATAATATTTCAGTGAAATTCCAGCTTACAAAGTAGTCTTGCAACAATAATAACACAGATTAGGGTTTTGCAAGAGTTGCTACAATGAAACAAACAAACTATATATAAAGTTGATAGTTTCGCTGACGGTTTCGTTGCCAGTAAAACAATCATGCCCAAGCCTAGTTTCGTGAGGCTGAGAAACACAGTTTCACCTGGTGAAACTGACAGCTGACTATGAGTGAAACTATAGTTCGCTGGGTAGCAAACCTCAAATAACTAGAATTCTTACAAAAGCAATATTACATTTAACCTATTACAATTAAGCATAAACAAAAACTAATCTAAAGTGAGTCCAACCAAATCTTGATCTTCAATACTCCCCCTAGGTTAGACCTCACCCACTGGATCATCTTCAATAATAGCTCCAGCTCCAGATTCTTCTCTTGCCATAGATTTGCCTTTTGCTTTAGCTACTACTGTACCATCATCCTCATAAGTTTTAGCCAAAGATTCTTCTTCGTTGGTTCCTGCTATAGTAGCTTCCTTGGCATGCACACTAGCTTGCTCAAACTGTCTCTCCAAATCCCACGCATCCATCCTTACTTCAGCAGCCTCACGGATTTCTCAGCCAGCTCTCGTACTTCTTGACGGGTTCGCTAGAACACAAAATCCATGTTTAATCTTTTAAACATTCTGAAAAACGCAGCGGATATATGGCTTTTAAAACCAATTTTTAAAGCTGAAAATCTTATCTTCTATATGTTCATTTGTTATGAAAAACAAACCCAAATCATGAGGATCATTCTTATGTGAATAGACAAGCTATGTGAACATAAAAAAACAATATGGCAACCTCAAAGGGCTGCCAAAAACTACCTCCTTCCAGCAGTTAGATTGATGAATGAAAGGAGTTTGAAGGCTGAAATGTTGCTAAAGCTTCCAAGTTGGACGTCCTCTAACGTCGACTCCCACAAAGCTTTGAGTTACCTTCGCACTTGCTTGGATTTGGACCAAAAACACCAAATGTAAGCTGCCAAATTGAGGCTTCCAAAACCGTGAGTTTGAGCAGCAACTTTGATGATGTTAGAAGATAGAATCGACCCCAAAGTTTCAAGAAAGGAACCCTCAAGTGTTTTACCCCAATCCTTGTACAAACACCACTCTTGCTAGGTAGAGATACACCAAGATGAAGCTCCAAAAAAACCAATTTTCTGCTGCTTATTTCCGTGAACAAGAGGAGAGCAAGAGAGGGTTTTCTTTGTTGCATGTCAATTGAAAAAAAAATAATGGCTGGAACAAGTTCTTTCAAGACCCCTTAATTGTATATTGTCTTTTCAAGAAAAGTGGTCCAATAGAAACAAGGGGGGTGGCCGAAAATCTCATTTTGAAAAGGGTTCCCCCTTTTTTTTATTTAACACAATACACAAGTTGTGGGTCTTATAATTTGGTCTCTCTTAGAAAATGTATACAACTAACCAATAATTGTATAACATATATAGCCATTATAATTTGTAATGTCATCTAACTAATATAAATAACATTACAAATAATATCATTGAACAAAATATCCTAATAAATTGTTCCATGTCATATGCAACTTGTTTAGAAAACCATTTTCTAAATTGGTGTTAATATTTTATTGCATGATCATATCATCAATAAATATTATTTGGTGTTTGCTAAGCTTGTTATTGGGTATAACCCGACTTGGATCATAACGTACTAACCACATCAATATTCTAAGTGTCTTGGGCACATAGAATCCTACAATCTCCCACTTGCCCAAGATTCATAGAAGATTGATGCAAGCAGTAAATACCGCCTAACAACGGTTTACTACCCTTAATACGCATGACTTATAGCCATTCAATAACATCATCCCTTTCAAGTACCCTACTTGATATGAATTAGGTGAATTAATCATCTATCCTTTTGTTACAGATGTCATGTTAAATCCAAGGACACAGAATGATCATTCCTTGTTGATTTAACTTAATCAGGCCTTAGACATCTAACTCTCAACGAATAAGAGGAACAAATTCCATCTTGACTACATACGTTTCTCACAAACACCTCGTGTTATACCTGGACATATCCTTATGTACTGTCCACTATTTCAGGACAGTGAAGAATATGCTCAAGGTATAATACTTGGTGAACATCAAAACCCAATATGTATCTCAGGTCGGAGGATACCAAATGATATTCGCCTTTACTCAAATTTATTTATGATCAATCAATAAGATTCCATGTAGTAAAATTTGAGATGCGGGTTAGTCCAATATTTGTAACCCACAAATATCTATGAACCTTGGTAGCAACCCATTGCTCTATATTCATCCTTATGAATATCAACCAATCCAAGTTCATAATAGTCTTACGTTCAAACTTGTTCCCACAAGTATGAACGACTACGGACATTTAGAGTAAACATTTTATTCATGGATTAAACATGCTAAATTGGAATATTATTTGAAACATTATAACCAAATAATTTTATTCAAATAATAGAAAATTCCATATATCCAAATGCTAAATTTACAGATCATATCCAATCACTAGAATATCGAAGTCCCATGGCACAAGTATGACCTTCATGCTTTGCCTTTTCAAGAAGCTTCGTGAGAGGATCAGCAACGTTTTGATCCGTGTGAACTTTGCGAATACATATCTTTCCTTTTCAACTTCATCTCGTATGTAGTTGAATCTCCGCTCAATGTGCCTAGTCTTTTGATGAGCACGGGGTTCCTTGATTTGAGCAATCGCACCCTCGTTGTCACAAAAAATTTCTAGGGGGTCCTGAATGGAAGGGACAACCCCTAGATTGGCAATGAATTTCTTCAACCATGCAGCTTCTTGAGCTGCCAATGAGGCGGCGACATATTCTGATTCTGTAGTTGATAGAGCCACCACATCCTGCTTGGAGCTCTTCCAAGAGACAGCTCCTCCATTCAGAATGAAAATGTATCCCGATTGTGATCGTGAATCGTCACGATCGGTTTGGAAACTTGCATCCGTGTAACCTTTTACAACGAGTTCCTCGTCACCAGATCCATAGATCAGGAACATATCTCTTGTCCTCCTTAGGTACTTAAGTATGTTCTTAACTGCCATCCAATGACTGTTTCCAGGATTCTGCTGGTAACGGCTTGTCATGCTTAAGGCGCATGACGTCCGGTCGAGTGCATATCATTGCATACATGATGGATCCTATAGCAGATGCGTATGGGATTGCCTTCATTTTATCTTGCTCTTCCTTTGAGCTTGGACATTGAGTCGTACTCAATATCGTTCCTCTTTGAATAGGTACGGTACCTTTCTTAGAATTCTCCATCTTGAACTTTTCAAGATTTTATCAATATATGCACTTTGATTCAAACCAATCAATCGCCTTGATCTATCCCTATAGATCTTTATTCCCAGAATATAGGCGGCTTCACCAAGATCCTAATGGAAAAACAACTTCCAAGCGAGGTTTTTACACCTTCCAAGGTTGGAATGTCATTTCCAAATAGTAGTATGTCATCAACATACAATACTAGGAAAGTTATTGTGCTCCCACTAGCCTTCTTATACACACAAGCCTCATCAGCGTTTTTGATGAAACCAAATTTCTTTACTTCCTCATCAAAACGGTGATTCCAGCTTCTCGATGCTTGTTTCAATCCATAGATTGATTTCTTTAACTTGCATACTTTATTAGGATGTATTGGATCGACAAAACCTTCAGGCTGAACCATATAGACATCTTCCTCAAGATATCCATTTAGGAAAGCGGTTTTGACATCCATTTGCCAAATCTCATAATCATAATGAGCAGCTATGGCAAACAATATCCTTATAGACTTTAGCATCGCAACAGGTGAGAAGGTTTCATCATAATCAACCCCTTGAGTTTGAGTGAAACCTTTTGCTACAAGTCTAGCTTTATAAGTATCCAAGTTTCCATGCATATCGGTTTTCTTCTTGAAAACCCACTTACTTCCAACTATCTTGGAGTTAAGAGGTGGTACAACCAAGTCCCATGCTTGATTGTCATACATGGATTGCATCTTAACGTTCATGGCTTCAAGCCATTTGTCACAATCCGTGTTGGACATTGCATCATGGTATGTGGTTGGTTCATCAGAATCTATCATATAGCATCCATCCATGAAAAATCCATATCTTTCAGGTGGATTACTAGTTCTACCACTTCTGCGAACGTGTATGTGTATTGATCAACCACTTGATCATCCTCAACATCCTCATGTTGAGTGCTAGTTTCAACCAAACGTGCATCGGGCTGTGGTTCTTGATCTTCCTCAAGATCCACTGTTCTACTGCTAGCTCCTTCCATAAGGAACTTTACTTCTAAGAACTCACCCTTTGTGGCAACAAACACCTTTTCTTCCATTGGATCATAGAAATAATATCCCATAGAATCTCTAGGATATCCAATAAAGATACACTTGGTGGATCGGACATCCAATTTGTTTGGGGTGGGAGTCTTAACATAAGCCTCACATCCCCAAACCCTTAAGTACGATAGGGATGGAACTCTTCCATGCCATATCTCAAAAGGTGTCCTTTCCACCTTTTTGGTTGGGGCCATGTTTAGAATACGGGCCGCGGAGAGCAAAGCGAAACCCAAAATGATAGAGGTAATGTGCTTCTAGCCATCATAGATCGGACCATATCCAATAAGGTTCGATCTCCCTCAGACACACCATTATGTTGTGGTGTTCCAGGTGGAGTGAGTTGTGAGACAATCCCACAACTCCTAAGATGATCTTGATAGGCATCACTTAGGTATTCACCTCCTCTATCGGTGCGAAGAACTTTAATTGACTTGTTGAGTTGATTTTCTACTTCATTCATGAAGATTTTGAACATTTCAAAAGCTTCATCTTTGTGCCTTAATAAGTACACATACCCATAGCGACTATAATCGTCGGTAAAGGTAATGAAGTATTTTTCACCATTCCTAGTCGTTGGCTTAAAAGGACCACATACATCCGAATGTATGATTCCTAATAAATCCTTTGCCCTTTCGGTAGTCCCACTAAAGGCGCCTTAGTCATCTTACCTTGTAAACAAGATTCACAAACATCAAATGAATCATATTCATTTGTTTTAAAAGACCATTCTTTTGAAGTGTTTGTAAACGTTTCTTGTTTATATGGCCAAGACGACAATGCCAAAGATAGGTATCACTTAAGTCCAACTTGAGTTTCTTGGTGTTAGTTTGGTACAATGAACTATTTAAAGTATTTTCATGAACCAATTCATAAATACCACTAATGGGAATAGCTTTAAAATAGAACATTCCATTAAAAGAAACATGGATATTTTCCTCAACAAATGATAATACATATCCAAATTGTTTTAACAGGGCTACAGAGATAATATTCCTAGTAAACTAGGAGCATACAAAACATTGTTCAAAAATACTTCCAAACCATTTGGAAGTTTCAAGATGTAGTCACCACGGGCTTCTACTTGAACTTTAGCCCCATTGCCCATGTAGAGGCTCACATCCCCTTTCTCGAAGTCACTACTTCTTTTGAACCCCTGCAACAAATTGCAAATGTGAGTTCCACATCTGGTATCTAATACCCATGTGTTAGAGGATATCATGTTTAAATCAATATGGATCATGTATATTGTACCTGAGGTCTGCCTGGCATCCCTCTTTGTTTTCAACTCTTGGAGATGGACAGGACAATTCCTTGCCCAATGTCCAATCTCCCCACACTTGAAGCATGGGTCATTAGTAGCAACCTTTTGCTTCTTCTCTTGTGGTTTGGGAGGCACCCTTGCCACCCCTTTCCCTTTTCCCCAAGTAGGTCCCTTACCCTTGGCAACCTTTGCCTTGGGTGCGGGACGAGGCCTTTTATTGTTCCCACCTTCATTGATGGTGAGAACGGGTAAAACCCTTTTACCAATGGCCGCCTCGGCCGTTTTGAGCATTGAGTGAAGTTCACCAATGCTTTTGTCCCATGCATTCATGTTGTAGTTCAACACGAATGTCTCGAACCTCTTGGTAAGGCCATTGAGGATCAAATCCGTGGCCAATTCCTTCGAGACGGGACAATTAAGCCTCTCGAGGCGGTCAATGTGACTTTTCATCTTAAGTACATAAGATGAAACAGATTGGTTGTCGTCCATACGACATGCATGGAGCGCTCGAACCGTTTCGAAGCGCTCAACCCTTGCTTGCTGTTCGAACGTTTCCTTCAGCTGGGTTATCATGTCATAAGCCCCGTGGTGTTCATACTCCTTTTGGAGATCCGGAGTCATGCTCGCTAGCATGAGACAAGACACTTGGACGGAGTCCTCAGTGTATTTCAGCCAATCATTAAAGGCCTCCTCATCATCCTCGCTAGGTTGATCGGGGATAGGGTCGTCTAAAACATACGATCGTCTCTCTTGCTTGAGAACAATTCTCAAGTTTCGATACCAATCGATGAAGTTGTTATGGTTTAGACGTTCCTTTTGGAGGATCGCTCGTAGAGATTGGTTGGACGCGGATGAGTTATCGGAATTATCATTATTAGAGGCCATCTACAAAATTTAACAAAGTTTTATTTAGTATTTTCGATATTGTAATTTTAATAACAAATGTATTACAAGACCTTTTCATATTAAAATCTAGAACCCAATATTACATTTAAATTGTAGTTAGGTGACCTTTATCCCACGTTTTAAATTAATAAGGTGGTCAACGTTTGACGATTGCAACCATTTGCAACTTCTAGAGGTATGGGATCGACTTTTGAACATCACATGTAAAGTCGGCATGTAAATCCCATCAACACCATTTGGAAACCACATTTTAGGTGATCCATTCAACATGGTTTGCAAATCAAGTTACCCTACTTGCACACACATGTGAGTTTACCAATATAAGTGGTTAGGTGACCTTTATCCCACCAATGTGGTATTCCCTCCTTAAGTCACAAGTTCCCTAAAAATGGTTAGGTGACCTTTATCCCATTAAAAGTTTCCAAATGACTTAAGTGTTGTGCAAAAGGATGGTGTTAAACTTGTTAGTCAAATGTTTAGAGATTTCATAATTCTAGTTTAGAAAACTCTATGTACTTGTATTTGTTATGCTTTCAAATAGAAGATACCCTATGGTCCTTTGATTAAAACTATTTTAATCTTTAAAATCATTAAATCATTTTAATAACCTTTTATTACCTTCTAATGATTAAGAACCATTATTTTTATAACTTGTTAAGTTTGTTAATTAGTTTGTAATGCATGTTCAAATTCCAATCATACAATCAAATAACAAACATCCAAACAAGTCATAAACATAACAGCCATAATGTGCATGTGCATAACCATAGCATCTAAAGTGGTCCACACTTGTTTGCCATCACAAGTGTGGTCCATAGGTCTTTCCTAAGGGTCACAAACAATCACATGGAAAGCTTCCAAAACCTCCCACTTGAAACCGCATCCAAAATGCTCCAAGTTTCGCTTGTGACCTTCCTTTGTGCTTCCAATGTGTATGTCTTCATATTACAAGATATAAAGTCCTAATACAAGATATCTAGTAAAATGAAAATACACCTAATCTATTTATTACAACCCAATAATAAATAAATTACATTTGAAACAAACACAAACAACAAATAATAAACCCAATTGAATGAATGAATACAATCAATGCAAGCATCCAAACATCATAAGGTCAAAGGCTAGGTTATGCACACTATCATCAAATGATCATAACATCAAAACATATAATGAAACCCCTTTTAAAACCACCAAATTTCAGCCAACATAAACTGAAATTTTGGTTTTAAATATTGTCCAAACAATCAACATTCCATAATGTGTTCTTTCAAGGTCTAATCACTAGCATGTGTCATATAACCTTGAAAGTTGGGGAATCATTCAACCAAACTATAGCAGCCCAAAACCAGCCTATAACTAGTTTATTATCATGCTTTAAAACCAATTTTAAAGACAAAACAAGCAAGTCATCCACATAACCGGCT
The DNA here is from genome assembly GCA_025506515.1 of Flaveria trinervia. Classification (NCBI taxonomy): domain Eukaryota; kingdom Viridiplantae; phylum Streptophyta; class Magnoliopsida; order Asterales; family Asteraceae; genus Flaveria; species Flaveria trinervia. Next base: position 74,337,089 of record CM046450.1, on the reverse strand, counting down.
CTTGATGCCATTGACGGGTTTGCTAGAACACAAAATCCATGTTTAATCTTTTAAACATTCTGAAAAACGCAGCGGATATATGGCTTTTAAAACCAATTTTTAAAGCTGAAAATCTTATCTTCTATATGTTCATTTGTTATGAAAAACAAACCCAAATCATGAGGATCATTCTTATGTGAATAGACAAGCTATGTGAACATAAAATAACACAATATGGCAACCTCAAAGGGCTGCCAAAAACTACCTCCTTCCAGCAGTTAGATGTTGATGAATGAAAGGAGTTTGAAGGCTGAAATGTTGCTAAAGCTTCCAAGTTGGACGTCCTCTAACGTCGACTCCCACAAAGCTTTGAGTTACCTTCGCACTTGCTTGGATTTGGACTCCAAAACACCAAATGTAAGCTGCCAAATTGAGGCTTCCAAAACCGTGAGTTTGAGCAGCAACTTTGATGATGTTAGAAGATAGAATCGACCCCAAAGTTTCAAGAAAGGAACCCTCAAGTGTTTATACCCCAATCCTTGTACAAACACCACTCTTGCTAGGTAGAGATACACCAAGATGAAGCTCCAAAAAAACCAATTTTCTGCTGCTTATTTCCGTGAACAAGAGGAGAGCAAGAGAGGGTTTTTCTTTGTTGCATGTCAATTGAAAAAAAAATAATGGCTGGAACAAGTTCTTTCAAGACCCCTTAATTGTATATTGTCTTTTCAAGAAAAGTGGTCCAATAGAAACAAGGGGGGGTGGCCGAAAATCTCATTTTGAAAAGGGTTCCCCCCTTTTTTTTATTTAACACAATACACAAGTTGTGGGTCTTATAATTTGGTCTCTCTTAGAAAATGTATACAACTAACCAATTAATTGTATAACATATATAGCCATTATTAATTTGTAATGTCATCTAACTAATATAAATAACATTACAAATAATATCATTGAACAAAATATCCTAATAAATTGTTCCATGTCATATGCAACTTGTTTAGAAAAACCATTTTCTAAATTGGTGTTAATATTTTATTGCATGATCATATCATCAATAAATATTATTTGGTGTTTGCTAAGCTTGTTATTGGGTATAACCCGACTTGGATCATAACGTACTAACCACATCAATATTCTAAGTGTCTTGGGCACATAGAATCCTACACTTCTGCTCTAACCCCTCTAACCTTGTTGGAAATAGTCATAAAAGGTTTTCCTTTTTTCTCGTTTCAGCTCATGCCCTAGCTTTTATTTAATTTTCACACAACACCAACAAATCCACATCACATAATGGAAATATCTCCATTGGATCAAGAGTCTAAATTTAGTTCCATCCTTTAACCTAATTATCGCCTCCCCCATGTTGTTATCGTAGAACCACATCTCGAACCTCAGAAGCTTTTGGGGAAGGGGATCAAGTAACCTCACTCTACTCACAATCTTCAGGGGCTTAACCCTTAGCATGACCCTACCTTTTCCCGTCACCCAGTCTTTATCCTTATTTGATCTCCTCCTTTTAGCCTTCATGTATTTGAATGCCTCAAAATTATTGTATAGCCCTAGATAATTTCTTCTTATAACAGCTTGGCTCGCTCACTTAGATTAGAATCTGTCATGGGAATCACTGTCAACCTCCTCAACTTCCATTTAGGCAAGGTCTTAAACACCTTCCTTTTTTGCAGGTAAGTTATACTTCCCCCTCTCCTCTTTAACATAAACATTTTTAGGCCAGTGTTGTATTTCCAGCTGATTATTTTCTTGTCAGTCTCTTTCTTGCTTGGCCCCTACAAATTTTGGAATAATGGGGTTATCTGTTTTGGCTATTTCTCCCTAAGAAACCACTCCTCCTTCTCAACTTCAAATACATCACCATTAGCAGAGCCTTTCTTGACCACATAAGTCAAGGGTTGTTCATCAACTTCATAATACTCTGACTAGCAGAGCACTCCACTCTGAGTAATAATCCACAAACTATTCATCATCCTCCTCTTCATCAATAAAGCTCATCTCAATTGTTTTTTGTGCACCTGCTATAGTTTTCTCTCTGACTATCTCCTCACCTCCAAAGTTAGTGTCAACGTTCGGCCCAATGTCTATAAATCCTGCTTCAATCACTTCCTCCATATTCTCTTCATTCTCCTTCCTTCTAGCCTTGTTATCCGTTTCCTCCATATTCTCCACACCTAATCCTCCTGTAGTCTCCTTTGTTACACCATGTGTGCCCTCTCCTGGCTTGGAAGAGGTACCCATATTCAGGGTTGGGTACCTTGATATATCAGTAAGATCATCTAACTTAGATTGAGTTAGCTGATTAGACAGGCTAGCGGCAGCCTTAAGCTCATTAACCTCTGTCAACAATCCCTTAATCAAATTTTGTTGATCAACCAGCATGTTTGACATCCCTTCCAACATGTCATCCTTCCACTTCTCCATCAACTCTTGATTGCTTAGTTTTGTCTTTATCATGCTCAACACATTAGCAAGCGAAGCGTTGAGGTTCCTAATCACGTCCTCATCTAATTTTCCCCTCTCTTTTCTTCTCTGTGGCTTAGTAAATGTTTGATGCTTATGCTTAGTTCTCCTCTGAGTGTCACCATGATCAGCCTTTTTATTTAATTGTTTCTCCTTCTCAGCTCTCAACACCTGCTCCACCTCATCTCTGTCCTCCTCAAAGTCATAGTCTTTCTCCTTCGTATACCTCTTTCTCTTTTTCACTAACTCCGCTTGCTTCTCTCTCATTTCCTTAGCATGTTTATTCTCAGCTTCAATCACCCTCCTAATGTAGTTCCACCTTTTGGCTAGATACATGTTTTCCCACATATGAGTGATCTTCCTACTATTAGGTAGAGCAGTCATCATATATTCTTATGTTCATCTCAACTAGTCTCTTTATCTCTCCATGTGTAGGCATATTTGGTATCAAAGCATATATCCCCATCTGAGGAACCTAGGATATAGCAACCACCTATCCTTCTTTATTTCTATAACATTCTTAGCCATGTAGTCAAATATAAACTTAGCTATGTTAGCCTTCTGCCCTTTAAAAAAATAATCATGGTCTTGGCCCAATCCAAGTTTAGCACATCTAATCCACTTTTCAATGATCCAAATACATAATGAAAATGTGAGCAATATATCTCCACTCCTTGGACATGAAAAATTTCTTGATCTCTTTCCTTGTCTCGAAAGGAGGGGCCTCATATCCTATACTCCTAGAAGGCCTCAAACAGCTCCTAAGCAGATAACATAACCCCTTTTCCACAATCTTCTTGAAGCTTTATGTGAATACAAGGATAGCAACCCGGAATTACCAGTGTTATATTTAATCAAGTTAATGTTTGCGAAATCAACATTAACCTTGTTTAATAGTATGATGTAAAATATAATGATTGATGATTACGACGAACACAATGATATGAACACAATTAATGCAAAAACAAGATTTAATTCAAACGTTTTTCATTAAAACTGGTTAATGATTACAGATGAATAAAGAATAAATGCTCTAAACAATAAATTCTTTCAACGTGTTGATGTTGATGTGATGGTTGCTAGGGTTTATGTTTGTGTGAATTGATGTGAAGTTTTGGTTTTTCGTTAGGTTGCTTGTGTGTTTGTGTTTTTGTGTATGTTGTGTGTGCCATCTATTGTTGTCCCATTTGATGTAAAAGCTAGGATCCATATTTATAGGCATGTTTGCTTCAGTTAAGAAAACACCGGATCTCTTGGGATTTGCACAACTGTGTTGTTGACGTGTTGAGTTGTTGACTTGTAACACTTGTATTATTTAAATCCAAGTGTTAGGACTCTGCAAGTACATAGTCTTCCGTAGATGTTTGTTCTTCCCCAGGAATCTTGTTGTTATGAAGGTACTTTGTTCTTCCAAAGGTATCTTGTTCTTCCGAAGGCATTTGTTCTTCAGAAGATATGTTGTTCTTCCGAAGGCATCTTGAATTGTACTTCAGAGCTGTTTGTTCATCCGCCGAACATATTCGGATGATTGGATTTGTAAGAAACATATTTACGGAAAAACAAAAATGTTCATCCGTACATGTTTCTTACACTTAGTCAATTTCACAAATTGACCATGTTTTACCTGCAAACATACATAAGTCAACACAAATAAGAGTTAACCTATATACATAATGCATACATCAAAATAATGAATTATAATCATTCATTACAAGTATTGATTAAAGTTCTAAGCCTAAACAGATCTAGACCTATTGTTCCTAGATCTAACAATACTCCCCTTAGGCTTAGACACTTGTAATAATCTCTTCAAAACTTAAAGCTCCTTTATTCTTGACACCATCTTCTTGTTGAAGTATGACACTGCATCCTTTTGATCATCGTACTTGTACTTGATCTTCATTCTGCATATTTTTGTAGTGTCTCAAAGTTCAGCCCCAAAATTTCTTCTTCTGTTGTGAGAGTTTCCACAACACTTTGATTATTAACAATTTCAAGTTCATCTTGTTTTGACATTCTCAGTTCACATATAGGCATGCAGTTTATCAATCACTTGAATCATGTGCACATATAGGCATAGATCATGTTGAACTCTTTCATCAGTCAGCTTAGGAAAGAATTTGTCAAGCAAATATGAAGTGTAACTAGGGTGGAGTAGATTGATTTCTACTAGATCAAAACTTTTAACTCTCTTAGTTGCTTCATTCCTTAACAACACCAGCTCTTTGTTTCTCTCAACATATCCCCACTCAGTTATGGTAAATGTATATTGAGTACCTTCTATATGCTTGATTGTTGTTGTTGTTCTATTTGAATAGCCAACTCTCCTTAGAAATTCATCATCAATCAATGTAGAGGAGTTGGATTTTGATCTTCTCTTTTTACATTTGTTGTGCTTATCATCTTCTCCTGTTGCTTCTTTTAGCAAGTCATCCTTGAATTTTGTTTTTAATTTCCCAACAGATACTGAGAAATCTCTTTCTCTTAGGCTTATTGGATAGTTTGAGATGACTAAGCTCTGGAGATCATGTATATCAGTATCAGGAAGAATTAATACTATTTCAAGCCATGATAGTATTCAGCTCTTCTAGATACCCTCTTGATTAATGCACAGTCCCACTCTAGATCAAATTTCTAGGCCATAATCCTATTTTCCTCAACACAAGTGGGAGTTGTAATGTGATCAAACAACTGGATTAAAGAAGATTTTTATTTTAGTAATCTTTCTCATAGTTGTGCCCAATGGCCATACTTTTTCCAGGAATAATAACTCTTGGCTCTCTGATTAGTTTTTCTCTCCTTTGTGTTGATCTTTAGGTTCAATAGTTATAGGATTAGCAGGGAGTTTGCTTTGTTGCTCTTATGATGGATTTGGAGCTTCTGTTCTGAATCTTACTCTAGTGTCAAGCTCAACAGCCATTACATGTTCCATCATCCTTCTCAGCTCACCAACATTTCTTCCTATAAGCTCATGTGCCTTGTAGTTATGACCCTGTAGCCAACAAATCATATTGTACTTGCTAAGCTTTGCTGTATCATAGTGGCCTAGTTCTTTCTTGATTTTCTGAATGGCTTGAAATGCTATGAATGCTTCATAGTCATAATTTGGAATCATGAATTTGGCAAGCTCAAACTCTTTTCGCAGATCCTTCATTTTAGTCAAATTCATTCCTTCAACCATATCAAAAGGAAACCCATGGTTGATAAGGGTCATAAACATTATTGACTCTGGCCTTTCTTCTAATATGTCTTTTGTTGTCATCCGCTTCTCAACTTGTGATTCTTTTTGTTTTTTGAGAGACTCATCTTTAGTCAGCTCAATCCATTCACATCTTCAGTTACTACACTAGCTGAGCTTGAACTGGACTTAACAGCTTGCTCTGCTAGATCATGATGTGGTTGTTATTGTTGATGATGGTCAATGACTAGAGTGATAGGTTCAGTATCATTTGAATGGACAAGAGATTCAGTCTTGGTTGGAGACAGTTGAACTGTACTTGCTTATGAAGCTAAGACTAGCTCCTTAGTGTAAAATCTCTCAGTGGATTGATTTTCTGGAGTTGGATAATGATTTGGTCAAAGAGGGTAAATTGGAGAGATTGGTTGAGTGTTTTGGCTGGTTAGTGATTGTGGTTGAGGTGTTTGAGGTTGATATGGTAATAGGGGGTGGACTGGAGAGATTGGTTGAGTGTTTTGGTTGGATGGTGATTGTGATTGGGGTGTTTAAGGTTGTTGGTGAATGGGTGATTGATGAGGTGAAGGTGAGACTTTGACAGAGTTAGTAGATAAACTCTCTTGTGCTTCTTCCAATTTCAGTTCTTAGGAATGTTGGCATTGGGTTTAGCTACATGTGCAAACATAGGCATGTCTTCTCCTTCATACCTTCCACTTATCTTAATCAGAATAGATCTCCCTAGGTGTGCTTGAACAAACATATCACCATCTATAGCAATACTAGACAGATCAACATTGATGATTAACTGCAAGAACCTAGGAAACATATACATCTTGTTGGCCTTCAACACCCTAATTTGGTCACACAAACTACTGAAAATATACTTCGGGTCGTTGTATGTCCTGCCCTAAAAAATACCAATAAACCCAGAAGAAATGTGCCTTGGAAATTTGTCAAGCCCAGATTTCCTGTTAGAGATACACTTTAGGTAAGTGTGACATAGAAATCTATATGGCTTGCTTAGTCTTCCTTTCTTGATCTCCCTGTTTTCAAAGTCACCGTCATATTCCACTAGGTAGAATACTTTCTCTATGTATTCATTTTCGAACACATCAAGGTGACCAACTTCTTGTTTTCCCAACTCTAGAACCCTCCTGATGGTCTACTCATCCATTCTCAGTCTTTCATTCTTTACTTCTTCCACAATAACTTTTGATTCTCCATCCTCTTGTATTCATGCGGAGTTCAAGAAATCAATCATATGATCTTGATGAATCACACGCTCTGCTGATAAAGCATAGAAGAGCCTGGATCGTCGTAAATATCTTATAATGTTTCTGCATCCTTCCGACACACGGTCGTCTGGATTTAACAACGCACACACATTGTGCTCCCTTGCAAATCGATTAGCCATATGTTCATAAGAATGAAAATGAGTATGTTAGAACTAAGTCATCATGTTTTAATAATACGAAGAGTTTAAACAAAAATGATGAATCAATCAATTCACTACTGATGTTATGATATGATTTACCTTGAGATTAAAACTTGAAATCAGATTTAAACATTGTTTGATGCTTATGATTTGAGTAATTTTGAAATCAGACGAGGGAGGGATGAGTTTTTAACTAACGAACTTCTAGGTCAAAAAGGTTCTATAAAATTGAATAATGAATTCCAAGTCAAAAACATCATGTGTACTCCCTCATACACATCTATTTCATTTATTTAATGAAATGGGTCCTACTTTCTTATTATTCTTTCGTGGAATTTATTTGTTCCACAGATTTCAGTGTATATTGCATCCGTAGGATATCCGCGGATGCTTAACCTAAAACTAAATGTTTGACTTGAAATATGACTTGATTTTCCATAAGTTACCAATCTATGGAAATGAATTATACTTGTAAATATTAACTCATTCGTAGGTTACCAATCTACGGATAGACATATTTGACTCCCCTTTAAGTTTTACACCGGAGCTTCTACTGATGTTTACAATGCAATGTAGCTTCTAATGATGCTATGCACGCACTGTAGCTTCTGCTAATGCTAAGCATGCACTGTAGCTTGTGCTAATGTTTAAAAAACACTGTTTGAAACTTATTCTGTTGTATGGTTCTGATCAACTGATAGAACCATTTATTGCTATTGGACCTTGTTGACTTTGTATTCATGACACATGTGTACAAGAAGGTTTATATTTTAAAGACTTCATGTATCCAAAAGCCAAGTTGGTGCTCAGGTTCCATTACTTTATATTGAAAATTCATTTGACAATTTTTTTGTTTTACTGTTTTAATGATTCTACTCCAAGTAAAATTTTTATCACTATTGAACAAAAGCTTAGATATGATCATCAACAAGTCACTTGAATTTACTCTGATTACAAGTATGTTTGTCCACCTAAATCCATACAATTGTATTGTGTGAACTAGGCATGCTGGTTATCATGTTTTCATGTTTATTAAGATGTAGCTGTTATGGGCTTCACATTCAATTTACTTAGAGTTTTTCCTCCCTTTGTGAGTCAAATCATCACCTTTTCACACTTAGAAACTATAACTTTAAGTTATAAGTTCTATCTTGAGATGCATTGGACATCTCCTTAATGAATTTATATGGAAGCTCTAAATTTAATATACAGTTGATCATAAAGGATTCTTTTGAAAGCTTAGATATGATCATCAACAGGTCACCAGGTCTTTACTTCTGTTAAAAAAAGTGCCATAAACCAAGGTCTTTGTTTACATAAAATAGAAGGTTGATGAGGATCATGATTTTTTCATACACCCAAGTCTTTGTTTACATAAAACAGAGGGAATATGATTTGCAAAGATAGACATTGTAAAGTGTTGGTACATCGTGTGCTTAGATGAGTGATTTGTTCACATCAGAATAAGACTTACTTATTGTATCCATAAAATGAAGTCTCCACCAAATAGTTAATTTAGATTATGTTTGGCATGCACTTAGTGTAGTTTCCACTCGGGATGAACCTACTCACATATGAAGAAACTTGATCCGATTTTAATGATTCTTTAGAATTTAGGAAGAAGCAAAGGCATAGTGTACTATCATTTCCCAAACATATGTCATGCAGAAGATATTTCAGAAGTTTCTTCAAAGGTAATTGTAAATCTTCCGAAGGATATTTTTTTTATTTTTTTATACGTATATACAAGAACAGACACATGCTTTTCTTGTTTATAATGATTAATCTATGTTAATCATACCTAAAGATTCAATTAGAAAATTAAATCTAACTGAATCAAAGGCTTTAGTGAATAAACAACAAGCTAATTTGTTGTATCCACTTTGACTAACTTGATCAAACGTTTTCTAAACAATCTCTCAAAAAGTGGTATCTTATATCAATGTGTTTTGTTTTACTATGTTGCATTGGATTAGCAGTAATAAACATAGCAGCTGAGTTGTCAATGTAAATTGGAGTATGAACGAAGTTGTAATCATAATCAAGTAACTGGTTTTGCAACCAAAGCACTTGAGAGCAACCAACTGAAGCAACTATGTACTCAGCCTCAACTGTGGATACAAACACATTTGTTTGCTTCTTGCACTGCCATGAAATAAGTCTTGTTCCCCATAATTGACATCCACCAGTTGTGGATTTTCTGTTGTTATTGCATCCTCCATAGTCACTATGTGAATATGAGTAGAAGGTAAAGTCACCATCCTTTGGAGAACAAAGTCCAAAAGTAGGCTTTCCTTTCAAATATCTGAAAATCCTGTTCATAACATTCAGACGAGACTCTTTTGGATCTCATTGGCACCTAGCACAAACACACACAACAAATATTATGTCAGGTGTATTGGCAGTTAAATACATAAGAGATCCCATCCTTGATCTATACAATCTTTGATCAATAGATTTTCCTATAGGATTGGTACAATCTTGTCAATTATTGATGCAGGTGTTTTGCATGAGGATGTATCACAATGATTATATTTCTTTAATATTTGAAGGATATATTTCTCTTGATTAATGAAGATGCCATATGTTTTCTATTAACATGATGACCAAGGAAAAAGGTTAAATCTCCCATTGAACTCATCAGAAATTCAGTTTTCATCAACCCTTCGAAGTTAACACATAGTCTCTTGTTTGTTGATTGAAATATAATGTCATCTACTTAAATTTGTACAACTAAGAGATCTTGATGTTCTTGCTTGAGAAAGAGAGTCTGATCAATAGTTCCTCTTTTGTAGTCATGTTTCAGCAGGAATGATGATAATGTTTCATACCACTTTCTTGGTGCTTGATGTAGTCCATACAAAGCTTTGTCAAGCTTGTACATCATATGAGGGTAATTAGGATCTTTAGAACCTAGAGGTTGAGCTACACAGACTTCTTCATCAAATTTTCCATATAATAATGCACATTTTACATCCATTTGATAGACAGTACACTTTTTATATGATGCATAGGCTAAGAAGACTCTTATGGCTTCAATTCTTGATATTGCTTCAAAAACTTCATCAAAATCTACTCCTTCTTCTTGGGTGTAGCCTTATGCAATCAGTCTTGCTTTGTTTCTCACAATTATACCCCTGTCATCTAGTTTATTTTTGATGATCCATGTTGTAACACCCAGTTATTTATTTTCTTTAAAGCCAATGAAAGAAGAAAAGAAATAAAGTCCAAAGTCGAGGGACCAAACTCGACAATGAGAGAAAGTTGGGTGAATTGAAGTATTTGAAGGGAGAGGGCAGCCCTTACCCTTTCCCCACACCCAAAATCTCAGCAAAGAAAAGAGAGGAGAAGAAGAAAGGGAGAAAAAAGAGAAAGAGGTTGGTTCGGGTGGATTCAAGAGTGCAAAATCATCGTGTAGCGGGTCCAAACGAAGCTCTACTTCTCGCTGTGGTTTGTGTGAGTCCTAGGACCCCTCTTTTAAACGTTTTTGGTCGACTTTAGGGCTGGAACACATCTGAAGACCCATTTTTGTTGGTGTGTGTGTTTGACCCATTGGTATGTGGTTGTGTGTGATGCGTTTCCGGGCTTGTGCATGCTTGAATGGTGTTGTGGTCTGCATTCCTAAGGTTTAGGATGGTTGATTTAGGCTTAGAATGGGTTTGGATGAGCTTGGAGGTCGAAAATGGCAGATTGTGTTCGGGATGAACTGCATTTTGCATCGGCTAGGCTAGGCGACCGAATGGAGGCCAAACGGCCGAATGAGGTGCGATTGAGGTTCATTCGCACGATTGAGGTTCATTTGCACAATTGAGGTTCATTCGCACGAATAGAGGCCAGTCGCATGGGGAGTCATGCGACTGAGAGCTCATTCGCATAAGTGCTCATCCGCATTAGTTTCATCCGCATATGGGTTCATTCGCATTAGTTCCATTCGCATGGGACTCATCCGCATTAGGTCCATACGCATTAGTTCCATTCGTATGGGTCTTCATTCGCATAGGTGTTCATCCGCATTGGTCCATTCGCATGATGTTCTCTAGCCTGAAGGCCATGCGACTAAAGGGTGTCCATACATCCAAGTAGGGCTAGTGTACCCGAGGAAAACGTAGTTTATTTACTGACTTTCAGGGGAAAGTGCAGATGTAAGTTTCGATGTGGAAGATTCCCGGGAGTTCATATAAGTTGAATTTTGTGGTCATAGACACTATGTTGGGCATGATGATGTATGAGGTTGTATATTTGTGCATGATGTATATGTGTATGATGATGCCTTGTATGATGATAATAACTGTTTATGTTATGTTTCTTATTATGATGTATGTTTATCTTTCCCGTGAATTTACGTTGAATGTAAATGAACAAATGAGGAACATGGTGAATGAATGCATGCATTAATGAACGAATGAATGTAAGAAAGGCTTGCAAGCAAATGTAAGGAGGTGCACACCCAATGAAGGTGTTAGCTCAATGGTGTGCGGGTTAGCTACCCCGAAGGATGCACACCGAGGTCCAATCATTGTGATTGACCATATGTATGGGATCCTTTCCGCTTGCCCTATGTGCTGGAGTCAGCTTCGTGCACAATGTTCGAGGTCTATGAAATACCTCAGGCACAGTTACCTGCTTCATGCACAATGTTCGGGAAGCATATGGCATTGATCCGGAATGAAAGAGAAAAGATAAGTGGTGAATATACTTACCCTAGCTACTGCAGTTAGCTCCGTGCCCAATGTTCGAAGCCTATGAAAGACCTCAGGCTCAGTTACCCACTTCGTGCACAATGTTCGGGGTAATGTACATGTCAACGAAAGTAATGAATGTATGAATGAATGTAAGAAGTATGAACGAATGAGAATGATAATGACGTACGGCGAATGAACGAAAGTTAATGAATGATTAATGAAGATAGTAATGATATTATCTATGTGTACGTATGGTATATGATCGCATAAAAGTAAAGAACGGTTTTAACGAAAGAAAAGTATGTTTTATTATAAAACTAGAACTCACTCAGCAACACCGACTTTTATGTGTTTCCAGTTGGCAGGTAATGATTGCTGAGGATGGCACGGGGCGGCTACTCAGCTTTTTTGGATGGCATCCATTTTTATAATGCTTTTGTGATGTAATGCAACATGTATTTTATAACTTGTTAACGTTGTATTATTTTGCAAAAGCTTTTATAATGAAATGAGATGTATATTTTGTAAATTCCACTGCAATGTTTTATGAAAGACAAATGTATTTATATGTTTTAGTTGCGATTATCGACCGGCTGTAAGCGTCCCGGGAACGGGGCCTTACAAGTTGGTATCAGAGCCAAAGTTTAAGTGAAATGGGTAAATTTTCAAGATAAACTTTAACTTATACTGAGAATGGGACGGGAAAGGGAAGGGATGCCAATCTGAGTAGCTACGTGCCATCAGGTATTTTCGTAATGTTAACCGGTATTTTGTGCGCATGGTGTGTGGTTATGTGTTGTTTGTAGATTTAAATACTGAAGTAGTCAGGATAGGTAATGCTCGGGATGTGAAGAATAAAGTAAGTGGCTAATCACAACTGGCCACTATAATTAGGACTTACTATACTTGACATAAACTGAGCTATTCCCTAGAATGACCGTGTTGGTGTTTGAGCCTTTCAGTGTGCTTGTGAATGGCCGGTGGTAGATCTTCGAAAGCCTCTCGTGGTGGTGGTCGTGATGGGCTTGGTGCCGAGCCGCGACCCAAGAGAGGAAGACCCAGGGTTGAAATGGTGTTTCATGAATAACCAGAGACCCCTCAAGCAAAGGGTGGCGACGAGAGCGTGAATCTGAGAGCCTCAGTAAAGGAGGCTGTTGTAGAAGAAGTTCATCACGTCATGCAGACGATCTTACCATCCATAGTGACCGAAGTTATCAAGGCTGTACGGGAAGGGGAAAGACAAGAGAGGAACAGGTCCTCGGGAGGACGAGAGCAACCAGATCCTGAAACGGTTCTATCTGATGATGAAGAAGAAGAAGAAGACCAAGTGCAGGAGGCGACATGAGACTATAATTATGGGGCGTTTCAACGGTGTAAGCCCCCTAATTTTGATGGAAACGGCACGCTGCTGCTGCTCACTGGTGGGTGAGAGAAATGGAGGTTGTCTTGAACATCAGCGAGTGTCCAGAGGACCAGAAAGTAAAGTTTGTGGCCCATTCTTTTGTGGACTCGGTTCTGTTCTGGTGGGACAATATAGTCCAAGCCGAGGGTAGCAGGGCTATTGGGAGGATGAGATGGTCGGAGCTGAAGAAGTTGGTGATTGAGGAGTTCTGTCCTCATAGGGGGACGGATAAGGTTGAGAGAGAGTTCTTGCAGCTAGACGCGGGAACCATGACACATGACTAGTACACCACGAAGTTCAACGAGATGGCACATCTGGTGTCGGATCAGGTGACGCCTCTGTCACGGAAGATTAAGAGGTACATCCAGGGTTTGCTGGCGGATATTCGCAGGCACATGATCGCCGCCCGGTCGAGCACGTTTATGTCAGCGGTGGATTTGGCAGGGAGACTGTATGATGAGAGAATGGTGGTGGTGACTGAAGGTAGCAAGAAGGGTGGTGGTGATCGGAATTGGCATGGCAAGAGGTTTGGTCGGGGTGATGCCTCGACGGGTAGTAAGAAGGCACGGGTGGATGATCGCCATGTAGTCACACCAGGTACGGGATCGAAGAAGTGTGGCAAATGTGGGAAAGAGCACAGTGGCGAGTGTAGGTGGGGGTTGAATGTTTTTTTCGAGTGTAGGAATCCTGGTCATATGGCTAGAGACTACAGGGGTACAAGGTGTTTAAACTGTGAAGTGGTCATATGAGTAAAGACTATAAGAAGCCGAGGGCTGAGGGTTCCTGGGTAAAGAAGATGGGGAGTGAGGGACCAAGGGCGAGTGCCAGGGCATTCACTATGACAAGGGAGGAAGCTAGGACGGACCCTGATGTCGTGTCTGGTACGTTTCTGGTGAACCAAACTTTAGCTTCTTTGTTATTTGATTCGGGTGCCGGTAAAAGTTTTATTTCTGCTACTTTCTGTGCTAAGCTGCATGTTAGTAGTAGATGTGTGGATGCGCCCTTTGATGTAGAAACTGCCATAGGTAAGTCTACCAGGATTTCTGAGACGATAGAGAACTGTGATGTGGAGCTAGAAGGTCAAATGTTTCTAATTAGACCGTTCGTGATGACCTTAGGTGGTTTCGATTTGGTTCTTGGGATGGATTGGTTGGCGGACTTCAAGGCAAACATTGTGTGTCACAAGAAGTTGATTTGTTTGGTAGCGCCTGATGGGAGTTCGGTAACTATTTATAGGGATCGGGTCACGACGATCCTGAAAGTAATCTTAATGGCGGTGGTGGGAAAGTGTATGAGGCGTGGATGTAGCGCCTACTTGGCTTATGTAAAGGATGTGGATACGCCAACACCACAACTATCCGATGTACCGGTTGTGTGTGACTTTCCAAAAGTGTTCCGATAAGACTTACCAGGGGTGCCACCTGATATAGAGATCAAGTTTCGGATTGATCTGATATCGGGTGCCCAACCTGTTGCCAAGGCCCTGTATCGGTTGGCTCCAACGGAAATGAAAGAGTTGATGGAGTAGTTGCAAGAGCTTCTTGATAAGGGGTTCATTAGACTGATTATCTCTCCTTGGGGTGCTCTGGTCCTGTTTGTGAAGAAGAAAGACTATAGCATGAGGATGTGCATTGACTACCATGAGTTGAACAAGCTGACGGTGAAGGACCGATACCCCTTACCAAGAATAGATGATTTGTTCGATCAGCTTCAAGGTGCTAGTTGGTTTTCAATGATAGGTCTTCGATCGGGCTACCATCTATTGAAGGTGAAGGAGCAGGATATCCCTAAAACAGCTTTCCGCATGCGTTATGGTCACTACGAGTTTGTTGTCATGTCTTTTGGTTTGACCAATATGCCAGCTGCTTTTATGGATGTGATGAATCGAGTGTGTCGGCCGATGTTGGATAAATCAGTGATTGTGTTTATTGATGATATCCTGATTTATTCGAAGAGCGAGATTGAGCATGCCGGTCACATTCAAGAGGTTTTGGAGACGTTGAGAAAGAAGAAGTTGTATGCTAAGTTCTCCAAGTGAACGTTCTGGTTGCACGAGGTTCAATTCTTAGGTCATGTGGTGAATCTTGACGGGATTATGGTGGACCTGGCAAAGGTGGAGGGGGTGATGCAATGGAAGTCTCCAAAGACGTCATTTGAGATTCGTAGTTTCTTGGGTTTGGTGGGCTATTACAGAAGATTCATCCAAGAATTTTCTAAGATTGCTTATCCACTAACTAAGTTGACCTGCAAAGATGTAAAGTTTGTATCGGGTCAAGCTCAAGAGAAGGCGTTCGAAGAATTGAAGACGAGATTGACTCATGCTCCTGTTCTGTCATTACCTGATGGATGTGAAGATCTAGTGGTTTATTCTCATGCTTCCTACTCGGGGTTGGGGTGTGTGTTAATGCAGAGGGGGAAGGTTATAGCCTATGCATCCTAACAATTAAAGGTCCATGAGGTCAACTATCCTACTTATGACTTGGAGCTTGCAGTCGTGGTCTTTGCACTAAAGATTTGGAGCCACTATCTTTACGAGACGAAGTGCACCATTTTCACTTACCACAAGAGCTTGAAGTACTTCTTTGAATAGAAAGACCTGAGCATGAGACAGAGACGATCGTTAGAGCTCATAAAAGATTATGATTGCGAGATTCATTACCATCCAGGCAAAGCCAACATGGTGGCGGATGCCCTTAGGCGGAAAGAGAGACCCGAGCCGATTCAGGTGAAAGCGTATTAGCTAATCATGACCTCTGATGTGATGAAGCAAGTTAAAGAGTTTCAAGATGAAGCGCTGAAAGAAGATCATCTTAACTCTGAAAGGATGATAGGTCTGGTTGCGGAAGTGGGTGAAAACAAACTTGGTGTTAAAACCCGATTTGGACGAGTGTGGATTCTTCGTTTCGGGGATCTACGAGGGAAGATAGATGAAGATCACAAGACTCAGTTTTCCATTCATCTAGGTGCCACAAAGACGTATCAGGACATGAAGAAGGATTATTGGTGGCCGGGTATGAAACGTGACGTGGTGGAGTATATGAGTAAATGCCATACTTGTCTACAGGTGAAGGCCGAGCATCAGAAGCCGTATGGGAAGATCCAACCTTTGGATATACCGGAATAGAAGTGGGATCACGTCACCATGGATTTCATTATGAAGCTACCACGTACCCCGAAAGGGTATGATGCTATATGGGTGATTGTCGACTGTTTGATGAAGAGTGCTCACTTCCTACCGATCCACGAGACATATTCATCTGAGAGGTTAGTGGATCTTTTCATCAAAGAGATTGCAACTCATCATGGTGTGCCGGTGTCTATTGTGTCTCATCGTGACACTCGGTTTACATCCAAATTTTGGAAGAAATTCCATGATGCTATGGGGACGACGTTACATATTAGCATGGTTTATCATCCCCAGACTGTGGTCAGTCCGAGAGGACCATTTAGACATTGGAGGACATGCTTTGGGCATGTGTTATTGATTTTGGGGGAAGTTGGGATGACCACTTACCGTTAGCTGAATTCTCATACAACAACAGTTATCATGCTAGGATTGGTATGCCACCTTATGAGATGCTATACGGTAGGAGATGCAGAAAACTCGTTTGTTGGGGTGATATTGGTCAAAAAGAACTAGGAAGCGTCGAGGTAATCGAGGCTACGACCGAGAAGCTTGAAAAGATCAAGGCCTTCATGAAGGCAGCCAAAGATAGATATAAGTCGTATGCTGATAAACGACGCAGACCGATTGAGTTCCAGGTGGGTGACCGGGTTATGTTGAAGGTCTCACCTTGGAAGGGGATCATCCAATTTAGGAAGCGGGGCAAGTTGAGCCCAAGGTATATAGGGCCTTTCCGAATCATTGCTACAGTAGGAGAGGTGGCCTATAGACTGGAGTTATTGGATGAGTTAAGTGGAATTCACCCAACATTCAATGTATCTTATCTGAGAAAGTGCTTGGCAGATGAAGGTATGATTGTTCTATTGGAGGATATCGAAGTAGACAAACGGCTCATTATGTGGAGCAACCAGTGGCAATCATCGATCAAAAAGAGAAGATGCTGAAAATAAAGTGTTTCCTCTTGTGCATGTACAGTGGAAGCACAAGAAGGGGTCCGAGTCTACGTGGGAAACTAAAGAAGAAATGAGGCGGCAGTACCCACATTTGTTCGAGGAATAATAGGTTTCGGGGACGAAACCTATTTAAGGGGGTGGACTTGTAACACCTGATTATTTATTTTCTTTGAAGCCGACGAAAAAAGAAAAGAAATAAAGTCCAAAGTTGAGGGACCAAACTCGACAACGAGAGAAAGTTGGGTGAATTGAAGCATTTGAAGGGAGAGGGCAGCCCTTACCCTCTCTCCACACCCAAAATCTCAGCAAAGAAAAGAGAGGAGTAGGAGAAAGGGAGAAAAGAGAGAAAAAAGTTGGTTCGGGTGGATTCAAGAGTGCAAAATTTTCGTGTAGCGGGTCCAAACAAAGCTCTAGTTCTCGGTGTGGATTGTGTGAGTTCTAGGACCCTTCTTTTAAACATTTTTGGTCGATTTTAGGGCTGGAACACATCTGAAAACTTGTTTTTCTTTGTGTGTGTTTGACCCATTTGTATGTGGTTGCGTGTGATGTGTTTGGAGTTTGTTTCCGGACTTGTGCGTTCTTGAATGGTGTTGTGGTATGCATTCCTAAGTTTAGGATGGTTGATTTCGGCTTAGAATGGCTTTGGATGAGCTTGGAGGTTGAAAATGGCAGATTTGGTTTGGGATGAACTGCATTCTGCATCGGGTAGGGCTAGGCGACCGAATAGAGGCCATCTGGCCGAATGAGGTGCGATTGACGTTCATTCGTACCATTGAGGTTCATTCGCACGATTGGAGGCCAGTCTCATAGGGATTCATGTGATTGAGAGCCCATTCACATAAGTGCTCATCCGCATTAGTTTCATCCGCCCAAGGGTTCATTCGTATTGGTTCCACTCGCATGGGACTCATTCGCATTAGGTCCATCCACATTACGTCCATTCACATAGGTGTTCATCCGCATTGGTCCATTCACATGATGTTCAGTCGCCTGAAGGCCATGCGACTGAAGGGTGTCCATATGCCCAAGTAGGGCTGGTGTATCCGAGGAAAACGTAGTTTATTTACTGACTTTCGGGGGAAAGTGCATATGTAAGTTTCGATGTGGAAGATTCCCAGGAATTCATATAAGTTGACTTTTGAGGTCATAGACGCTATGTTGGGCATGATGATGTTTGAGGTTGTAAATTTATGCATGATTTATATGTGTATGATGATGCCCTGTATGATGATGATGACTGTGTATGTTATGTTCCTCATTATGATGTATGTTTATCTTTCTCGTGACTTTACGTTGAATGTAAATGAACGAATGAAAGTATTATGTAATGTAAAGTGAAAGATAATGAAAAGAGGAACATGATGAATGAATGCATGCATTAATGAACGAATGAATGTAAGAAAGGATTGCAAGCAAATGTATTGAGGTGCACACCCAACGAAGGTGTTAGCTCAATGGTGTGCGGGTTAGCTACCTCGAAGGATGCACACAGGGGTCCAATTTTTGTGATTGACCATATGTATGGGATCCTTGCCGCCTGCCCTAGGTGCTGGAGTTAGCTTCGTGCATAATGTTCAAGGTCTATGAAAGACCTCAGGCCCAGTTACCCGCTTCGTACACAATGTTCGGGGTATAGCATATGGCATTGATCTGGAATGAAAGAGAAAAGATAAGTGGTGAATGTACTTACCCTAGGTACTAGAGTCAGCTACGTGCCTAATGTTCGAGGTCTATCAAAGACCTCAGGCCCGGTTACCCGCTTCGTGCACAATGTTCGGGGTAATGTACATGTCATCGAAAGTAATGAACGTACGAATGAATATAAGAAGTATGAATGAATAAGAATGATAATGACGTACGACGAATGAACGAAAGTTAATGAACGATTAATGAAGATAATATTGATATTATCTATGTGTACATATAGCGTATGATCGCATGAAAGTAAAGAACGGTTTTAAGGAAAGAAAAGTATGTTTTATTATAAAACTAGAACTCATTGAGTAACATTGACTTTTATGTGTTTCCAGTTGGCAGGTAATGATTGCTGAGGATGGCATGGGGCAGTAACTCAACGCTTTTGGATGGCATCCATTTTTATAATGATTGTGTGATGTAATGCAACATGTATTTTGTAACTTGTTAACGATGTATTATTTTGCAAAAGCTTTTATAATAAAATGAGATGTATATTTTGGTAATTCCGCTGCGATGTTTTATGAAACACAAATGTATTTACATGTTTTAATTGCGATGATCGACCAGCTGTGAGCGTCCCGGGAATGTGGCCTTACACACCTTGTTCCAATTGGATTATGACCTTTAGGTAAATCAACTAGACTCCAGACCTTCTGCTTTCTAAATTGTTGAAGCTCTTCTTGCATAGCTTCAATCCAGCTATTATCTTTTAATTCAGCTACGATGTTTGGAGGAACCACTTGTGAAAGAAAACAAGTGAAAAGACAGATGTTAACAGCTCCCCTTTGGCTTCTTGTGGTTTTTTGATTAAAATCACCAATGATGTTGTTTGTTGGATGAGTTTTATGAATTATTGTTCATGGAATTGATTCAACTAGAATAGATGATTCCAAGTTAGTCATATCCATTGATGCATATGAATCCAATCAAGTTGATGAATTTAGGAAGTAATCTAAGTGTTCCTCATGTTCATCATTAGGTATGGAGGGATCTTCCTAAGTTAGAACATAAGATGCATTTGCAATATCTTTTGTAGGAGTTTCTCCAGATGTAGGTTGAGCTTTCATAAGAGTTACAGCAACATCTACAGATGGTATATGAGGATTTTTTGTATCATCTCCAATGGTTGTTGTATCTACTTAATAGGATTGAGCATCAACCGAAGCATTATTCATATCCCTTGATGCTGAATGCACATCTACGGATGCAGTGTCAGCACCTGCTGATGTAAGTGTTTCCATCTACGGATGTGGATTCATTTTGTTGCACTTGTGTAGCATCATTGTTATTATTTGTTGTTCCTTGTTCCATGAGACTTGATGCATTTAACCTTGGGGATCAGTAGAAAATGATACTTCATTCATATTTGGAGGAACAAATGGATAACATGTATCATCAGATCCTGCATTATTAAAATAACCATAGTTAAATGAGTTTGTTAGAGCATCTATATCAAACAACCAAGATGATTCTTGTACAGATTTAGTAAACAAGGATTCATCGAATGACACATTAGGAGCTTCCTCCACAATGTTATGCTGTGGAATGTAGATCCTATAAGATTTAGATGTTGAAGAATATCTAACAAATAAACCATCATAGGACTTTTCTAAAAATTTTCCTAATTGTTTTTTTGTGTTTAAAACAGATACATGACACCTAAAAACTCTAAGATATCCTATGTAAGGTTTTCTTCTAAATAAAATCTCATAAGGTGTTTTATTATATTCTTTGACAATCAATGTCCTGTTTTGAATATTGCATGCTGTATTCACTACTTTAGCCTAAAATGTGATTGGTAATTATGAATCAACTAGCATTGTTCTTGTTGCTTCAATAAGTGTTATGTTTCTTCTTTCAGCAACTCCATTTTGTTGTGGAGTTCTTGGTGCACTGAATTATCTTGCAATGCCTTTATTCCTGCAAAAAGAATCTAGATTCGTATTAACAAATTCAGTCCCATTATCACTCCTAAATATTTTAACTTTTAAGTCAAGTTGGTTTTCAATCTTGATGACAAAGTTCATTAATGTTTCTAATGTTTCACTCTTTTGGTTTAAGAGAAAGACCCATGTAAATCTAGGGAAATCATCCACTATTACTAAACAATATTACCTTTTTCCAATGCTTATCACATTGGTTGGACCAAACAAATGCATGTGAAGCAATTTGAGTGGTGTAATGTTCATGTTGATGATTTTGGATTTATGTGACACTCTATCCTGTTTTTCTTTATAACATGAAGAATAATGGCTTGAACAATATAACTCCTTCTTTGGTAGTCCAATGACTAAGTCATATTTAACCAATTTGTTCATGTTCTACAAGTTGGAATGAACAAGCCTTTTATGCCACAACTGAGATTCATCTTCCAATGGCCAAGATAGTAGGCATGTTTCATGTCTTGTGAGTGTAGTGTTGTTCACATCCAAAACATATGTGTTTCCTTTTATTGATGCTTTAAAAAGGATCCATTCTTCTGGAACTAAAAAACCTACCTTAAGAATAAAACAATTAGTGTTATCAAATAATGTGATATTATTTTGATCACAAATTTGAGAGACACTTAATAAATTATATTTCAAATTTTCACAATAATTTACTTTCTCAAATTTGAGTACACAATTAGTTATCTTTCCTTCACCAACTATTCTACCTCCCTCTTATCGCCACCAAATGCCACATATGAGGCATATTTATGCTTGAAGTCATGGAGAAGCGAGCAATTTGCTGTCATATGCCTGGAACAACCACTGTCAACATACCACTTGTTGCCAGCTCTCCAAAATTGTTCCTCCACACAAAAGGATATCAATTAGAATTGACACCCCAGGCCTTAATGATCTTGGGTTTGCAAGTAGTGTTTAAAATTGTTACTCCTTCATGAATAAGTCTTGAAGATTTAGTATTAATTTTAGTTTTAATTGTTGCATTCGGAGTTGTTTGAGGTGAGGATAATTCTGTTGAAGATGAGGTTGTTGAACTAGGTTCTGGTTTCTCATTTTCTTTTTATTCATCTTATCTTTGTTGGTTGGTTGTTTAGAGTTTAATGATGACCCTTGATTATGGAAAGTTTCATTAAATTTCAATTTTGAATGAGGTACATGAGTTCCTTGTTCAAAATTCTCAAAGAAAAGATCATTAGCATTTGTTTCTTTTTCAGTCAAAGCCACCTTTTTGTGAGGTGTTTTGGATTGCTGAAATGCAATTCTTTTCTTCATAGGTTTAACATCAGTGGATATTTCCTCTTTTGGTTTTGGCTTTTGTTTTTGTTGCTGCTTCTTAGTTTTTAAATCTTTTTCACTATCGGTAGATTGAGAATCTGATTTTGCTTTATCAGATTGTTTTTGCTTTGTGCTTTTTGACTTGTTCTTTTTATTGAAATAAAATTTATGAGTTGAATGATTATTTTTGTTACATATAGCACGATGTTTGTTGAGGTAGCAATCATATGTCATGTTATTATTCATATTGCAAATAGAACAATAACTATTGAAATAACAATCTTCAGTATTGTGATTTTTCATATCACACCACTTGCAATACACTTCCTCTGATTCTTTGTCAGAATCAATTACTTTCTTCTTCTTCATCAACTTTGAGGCTTTGCATCCTTCTCCAATTTTACAGTTGATTTATCTTTTTCATGCCTTTTAGGCTTTGATTTGTTGTTTGTTTCCTTTGCCTTCCACAGATCATCTACTTATTCAGTAGATTTGTCTTTCCGTGTATCTGTTACTGAAGATGATTTCTTCTTCCGTTGAAGTTTTGCTAATTGTTTCTTCTTTACTTTTTCCACGGATGATTTGTGTACTTCTTCAGTAGATGCACATTTTTCAGTTTCTTCATTTGAAGGTTTTTGTTGCTGATGTAGTTCTTGAAGACCTTCATTTAGTTGAGCTATTCTCTTGAATATGGTCTTCAGCATGTTTCTTTGTTTTGGTGGATATGGCAACTTTGATTCTCCAAGAACTTTGGGAATGATTGTTTCTAGAGTAAAATTCTTACCAATGTTCAGTAAATTTCGTGGGCTCATTCCGCTGCAAATCCAATCTAATTGATCAAACTAGATGCTGAGATCCTAACAAATAGTATCAGAGCCGGTTAATCATTGATCGATTTAACAATTGATCATTGAAACTGTTCTTTTGCTATCTACGTTTGATCGAATTAGCAAATTTGCAAGAATCGGTTATAGAGATTGAGTTTCTGTTGCTTCTGGCCATTTTGTTTGAGGTTCTAAGTGGTTTTGAGCTAGATTTACTTTGTTTACCTTGAATTTGTCTGAATTCTGAATATGACTACTCCTTCTAATGACCCTCACAATACCTTGAATTTGTCTGAATTTGTCTGAATTTGTCTGATCAAACTAGAATGCTCCATCACCTGTCTATTAACAGTTCAGGTTGTTGGACATAAGCCTATGGTGAACAATCCAGAAACCAACCAAATGGTTCCGAAGAAGAAGGAACAATACTCTGATGAGGATCGAAAACTATTTGAGATTGATGCTAAAGCTCATGGTATTCTGGCCATGGCACTGCCTAATGAAATCTATTCTGGGCTTATGCATCATGAAACTGCTCATGACCTTTGGAAGGCACTGAAAGAACAATTTGGTGGTACTGATGAGGTCTTAGCAAACAATAGGGAAATACTTGCCCAACAATATGAGACATTTGCTCATAGGAAGGGTGAGACTCTGACTCAACAGTTTGAGCGTTTTTCAAGTTTGATCTCTGAGCTGAAAATGGTCAAACATGAATACACTAATAGCCAGATGAACCACAGATTCCTCAGATCACTTCCTGAGAGATGGGACACATATACAATTGTCCTACGCTCTAATGCAAATCTGGATAGCCTATCTCTCACCTAACTTCATGGGAAACTGCTTACATTTGAAAGAGAGATACAGCAGAAAAGGAAACTGGCATCATCAGGAAAGCTCACCAAAGACTTTGTACCAGGGAACACTGCCTTGGTCGGTCATGAGTCAGAATATGCTGCATCAGAAAGTAATTATGATGTGCATATAGATTTCTCTTCAAACAGTTCTGATCATGCATTTGTGAGTGTCGATAGTTAGTCAGGCTGTAATAGTGACAATTTGTGCTTCATTATGGATGATTTGAAAGGTATAGCTGATGATGACTTAGAAGAGATGGATATTCTGAGCCAAATGGCCTTGATTAATATCAGATCTCAGAAGTTCTACAAGAGAACTGGTAGGAAATTCCCTGGACTCTCTGGCAAAACAAAGTTGGTTTTGACAAGAGTAAGTTGAGGTGTCACAAATGCCACAGGCTTGGGCACTTTCCAGAGAGTGTAGATCATCTGGATCTAACTCCTCTGCACCCTTTGTGACTTTTCCAAGTAATATTCAACAAAATAGAGGGCAACATCCTGCTAGTTCTGGTCATCAATCACAACCTCTATCTCCTGCATATTTTGTCCCTCAGGGTCCAATGCCATATCCATATCCCTGCTATTACATGCCACAAACCAGTCAAGTTCAAGTACCCATTGCTTAACAACCACCTGCTCTTCCTGAGCCTTGACCTTCCCAATCTCATCAACAATCTCAACCTCAACAACACAGCTTTTTCACCCCAGGAGTTGTTGACTGGAGCAGTTTACCAGATGATATGTCTGGTCATGAACAACTGTTTTCTGGTGTTGGTCAACATGGTGGTGACAATCCTTTTGGAAAACTTGCTCTTATGGCCCTGGAGTCTGTTGGACCAAAAGAACCAATGAGCCGGATCAGAAAAACCTTTAAGTCCCACAGACGTCATAACAACTACTGAAGACCACAACAACTGAAGACAACAACTGATTACAAAGTCTGAAGACAACAGCTGATTACAAAGTCTGAAGACAAGTGCTGAAGACAAAGTCTGAAGACAAGTGCTGAAGACAAAGTCTGAAGACAAGTGCTGAAGACAAAGTCTGAAGACAAGTGCTGAAGACAAAGTCTGAAGACAAGTGCTGAAGACAAAGTCTGAAGACACAAGTGTTGAAGACAAAGTCTGAAGACAAGTGTTGAAGACAAAGTCTGAAGACAAGTGCTGAAGACAAAGTCTGAAGACACAAGTGCTGAAGACCAAAGTATCAGACGTTGTCACAACAGCTGAAGAGGTCTTCTTTAGTAGTTGTGACGGTTTACCTTTCAGTAGTTTTATGTTTTATCTGTTCAGTAGTTTGACACAACAGCTGAAGAATACTTCTTCAGTTGTTGTGCTCATCAGTAGTTTTATATTTTTCAGTAGTTTGTAAAACGACTGAAGAGCTTGTTCTTCAGTCATTGTAGCTTCAGTAGTTTCTTATCAGTAGTTTCATATTTTGTACTTAACACTCTGATATGTTCTCAGTACTTGTGAACATTTCAGTAGTTTGTTAACAGTTAGTTATTTTTGTAAGAGATCTGCCAGTTGTCACTTTCCCATGATAACAGCAGCGATTGCACTCTATACAAGGAGTGTCAACCTATTGTAATAGGAGAATGATTTGATCAGAAATATTCGATATTATAGAAACATTCCTTGTTACAGAAATATATTCTCTCGTTATAACCGTATTTGTTCTTAATGCATACGAGTATCAAATTCTTGCTACAATTTGTCTAATTCTTGTTCTTATTCCGCTGCGTTACGCTCTAATACATCAAACTTGTGATCACTGATCCTGACAGAGTCTGCTGATACCTCATCCTCTAATACCTCCACACCACAGGTATCACAGGTATCCTCTGAGGCCAAAGCCAAGCTATTTTCTGAAACATGCATAGCCGCATTTGCATCTATTAGAGAAGCAAATGTAGCTTTAATTAACAAGAACATTGAGCTAGATCAAATAATATCCAAAAGAAAAGCTGAATTTGAGTCTGTGCTTAATGATACGAGTGATGAGATTTACAAACTTAAATGCCAAATCACTGATGATAAGGCTAGGGAAGAGGTACTTCTAGAGAAGTACAGAGACCTCAAAGAAACACTTGCAGCTACCCAGGTAGAGTGTGATCGATGGGTACATTCTTGCAAGGGTTTTGAAATGCTTCTTAGTAAGCAGTCTGCTTCCAATGTGAAGTTTGGCATTGGTTATAATCACACTGCTCCTCCTACAGATTTTACTCCCAGAGCAGAGGTAGAATCTGATGGAGAAAGCAATAACCAATCCTTTTCATCATGTGATCTACTATCTGATACAGCACTATCAGAGGTTGAAGTCAGCATTAATTTCTCCCAAAACCTATCAGCTCATGTTGATGGTTCAAATGCTGACACTCACATGATCAAAAGGTTGATCACTCCAGGTGGTATTTCACAAAGTACTGAAAGTACTAAAGAGCAAGTCATAACACTGGAGAACAAACCCAAACTACTGCATGTACTAAAGGAAAGAAAACTGCCAATAGAAAGGGTGGGAAAACTACTGAAGAAGATATCAAGAAAGCATGTACTGCAAGGAAGAAAACTGCTAGTACTGGTCGCAAACTGCTGAAGAATAAGTCTTCAGTAGTTTCATCTTCTTCAGCAGATGATCAACTTAAGTTGAAGAAAAAGCCATGTGAAATATGTGGCTTATTCAATCATCTTACAGATGATTGTTGGTATGAAAAGGGCTCCAAACTCAAACACAATGAGAACATTAAAAAGAAAATGGATAAAATAAAAACTGAGTTTGAAACCAAGTTTGTACCAGAAACATCAAAACCTGTAACCCCAAAATCCAAAAAGAAATCCAAAAAGGATGGGGTTAATCAGGCAACAGCTGAGGTTGCTCAAAGGGAGATGGTACAACACAGGAATCCATCAATCTCAAGCACTAATGTGTCTGATGAGCTGAAGGCTTTATCACAGAATCAGACATAACTTGTTATGATGGTTTAACATCTATTGGGGAGAGTCAACCAATTAGATGCTCCTGTGTTGAAACCACAGAGAAGAAAATCCATGCCAAAGGATTCTTCTTCTTCACCATCTCCATCCCCTCAGGCTATTCTTCATAGCAAATCTATTAGTTTACTATCTGTTGATGTGAACAGACCCAAAACCAAAAAGGTTTGGGTCTCAAAAAACTAACTAATTTATTATGATTGCAGGGTTCTTCAGCATGCCACAGTAGCATCTCGTATGTAGACAGTGGAGGATTTATGCATATGACAGGGAACAGCTCTCTTCTTCATGATTACTCTCAAGGAAAGAAGGGGTTGTTTCTTTACGCAATGATGCTAAGGGTTACATCATTGGCAAAGTCTTTGTCTCCAATGGGGAAATAAGGTTTGATGATGTTAACCATGTGGAGAATCTCAAGTACAATCTCTTGAGTGTCAGTCAAATGTGTGATAGAGGCCATGTTGCTCTTTTCACCAGTCAGAACTGCATAATTCTATCATCCAAAGTTTTGAGTTTGATTGATAAGGTGTTGGATGATCACACTCTCCTGAGGGCCAACAGGATAGGAAGAGTGTATGCCTTAGATCTTTCCAAGAAAATAGATCTCAAAGGCCATCCTTGCCTATTTTCCAAGGCTTCTCCTCAAGAATCTATTCTATGGCATAGAAGGCTGGGTCATGTGAATCTTAAAAACTTGAATCAGCTGATACATCATGGTTTAGTAAGGGGATTGCCTATGAAGGAGTTCAGATGTGAAGACAACTGCACTGCTTGTTTGAAAGGAAAACAGCACAAAGTCTCATTCCTTCCTATTGAAGAATCTAAGTCCATTGCCTGCTTGCAATTACTACACATGGATATCTTTGGTCCTGTGAGAGTAATGAGTATGGCAAAGAAGAAATACTGTCTGGTAATTGTGGATGATTACTCCAGATTTGTATGGACTTTCTTCTTGCATTCAAAGGATGAGGCTGCTCAGACGATTATAAACTTTGTGTTGTATGTTGAGAAGCAGTATTCCCTATCTGTCAAGTGTATCAAAAGTGATAATGGAACAGAATTCAGAAACCATACACTTGATGATTTTTATCTCTCAAAGGGAATCAAGAGGCAGTTTAGCATCCCAAGGACTCCAGAACAAAATGGAGTAGTAGAGAGAAAGAACAGGACCCTAATTGAAGCTGCAAGGTCCATGTTGGCTGACTCTGGTTTGCCACTGACCTTTTGGGCTGAAGTTGTTAACACAGCTTGCTATGTGCAGAATAGAGCCTTAGTAAATCAGAGGTTGATGAAGACTCCATATGAAGTTCTACATCATTTGGCCCCTCTAATTTCATTTTTCAGAGCCTTTGGGTGTCCTTGTTTCATTCTCAACATAAAGGATCAACTTCACAAATTCATCCTAAGGTGGATGCAGGGTATTTTGTTGGTTATTCATCTACTTGCAAGGCATACAGAGTCTTCAACTGCAGAACAAAGATAGTTGAAGAGACTCTACATGTGAAGTTTATGAATCTCCAAAGGACAAGATTCCACAAAACCCTATGGAGTTATTTGATTTGGACATACTGCAATATGTTCCTTATCAGGCTTCAGCTGTTGCTCCTGTCAACAGTTCTCCACCTGGTGGTATTGATGATGATGATAATATCAATACTCAGCTATTCAAGTTTAGTGATCAACTGCCTGAGTCCACTAAACTTGATGTTCCTGTAGCTTCAATAGTTCCATCCACAACAAATGCTGATGAGATCTCTGATTTCTCTACATCTTTTGATTTGACATCTCATTCTTGGTTTCAAGAATCTGCATCACCATCTGCTACTGCTGAAGGTCCTACAAACATTTGCACAGATCTCATTGTTTACCAAGAGCTGAAGAATCACCCAATGTCTCAAATCATTGGTGATATCAATGCTGGAGTTTCAACAAGAAGTCAATTGTCCAATTTCTGCTTCTATGCTCTCTTCATTAGTCAGTAAGAGCCAAAGAACTATCACATTGCTTTAAGGACATGGATGGGTTGAAGCCATGTAGCTTGAGCTACTTCAGTTTAACAAGAAGCAAGTGTGGGAACTGGTTCCTCTACCCCCAGGTAAGTGTGCAATAGGCACTAAATGGGTGTTTAGGAATAAAAAAGATGAAAATGGGCTTATTGTTAAGAACAAGGCCAGACTGGTTGTTTAAGGGTTTGCACAGGAAGAAGGTATTGATTATCATGAAACCTTTGCTCCTGTAGCCAGATTGGAGGCAATTAGATTGTTTTTAGCCTATGCTGTATTCCACAATCTTAAAGATTTTCAAATGAATGTTAAAAGTTGTTGGACCAAAAGAACCAATGAGCCAAGATCAGAAAACCTCTAAGTCCCACATGATATCACAACAACTGCTGAAGGCCTCATCAGCAGTTTGACAAGTGCTGAAGACTTCAACAGCTGAAGATCAAGTACTGAAGCTCAACAACTGAAGAACACAAGTGCTGAAGCTGAAGACCAAAGTACTGAAGTACAACAGCTGAAGAGTCTACAAGTGCTGAAGATCAACAACTGATGTACAAAGTCTGAAGACAAAGACTGAAGACATCAGCTGATGACATCTACTGAAGTCATCAGCTGATGAAACGTCTGAAGTTCAAGTCTGAAGATCAAGTACTGAAGTTTCAGTAGTTTGTCACAACAGCTGAAGAGTACTTCTTCAATAGTTATGATATCAGTAGTTTTATGCTTTTACTTTCAGTAGTTTTGTAAAACGACTGAAGAGCTTGTTCTTCAGTCGTTGTAGTTTCAGTAGTTTCTTTTCAGTAGTTGTAGTGACTGATAACACTTAGTATTTTTGTAAGAAGATGTCAGCTGTTTTGACATCTTTAGTAGTTGTGTTTTAGTTGTTTAAATAATTTGTTAGATGTCACTATCAAGTGACATCAGCAGACGTCACATCTCCTATATAAGGAATGTTCCAACACGACATTCCTATATAAGGGATGATTGACCTGATTGTATGTGTGACACTTTTTTCCACCATGAAAGCGTGTGATTGAATGAAATATTCTTTTTGCAGAAATTTCTCTCTCTATAACTAATTCTGTTCATTGCAATATCTTTGGTATTCTTGCTCGAATTGTGCTAGTTGGTACTCTATTTCGCTGCTGAAATCATTCGAATCGATCAAACTAGATGCTGAGATCCTGTCAAAAGTGCATTTTTATATGGTAAAATAAAAGAAGAGGTTTATGTGTGTCAACCACCAGGTTTTGAGGATAATAAATATCCAGATTGGGTATACAAGCTTGATAAGCCTCTTTATGGGTTGAAACAAGCTCCTAGAGCCTGGTATGAGACATTATCAAATTTTCTTCTTCAAAATAATTTCACTAGAGGCTCCATAGATAAAACTTTGTTCATTAAGAAGGTGGATTAACATAAGCTACTTATTCAAATTTATGTTGATGATATTATTTTTGCATCATCTGATCCCCAGTTGTGTGATGATTTTACAAATTTAATACAAAAGAAGTTTGAAATGAGTGCAATAGGAGAACTACAGTTCATTCTAGGATCGCAAATAAAATAAAAGGCTGATGCGACTTTCATTCATCAGTCTAAATATACAAAAGATCTTTTGAATAAGTTTGATTTACGAAACTGTAAGCCCTGTTCTACTCCTGTGTGCCACACCACTCAACTGGATGCAAATCAGAAAGGTAAAGTTGTTGATGAAACACTTTCCAGATGTATGATTGGGTCCTTGATGTACTTAACAGCTTCTAGACCAGATATCATGCTTGCAACTTATGTTTGTGCTAGATTTCAGGATGCTCCTAAAGAGTCTCATTTGATTGCAGTCAAGAGGATCTTTAGATATCTGCAAGGTACACACTCTCTAGGTTTATCGTATTCCACTTGACACTCTTGCAAATTAGTTGCTTTTTCTGATAGTGACTATACACGGTGTAAGTTAACCAGAAAGTCAACTTCTGGTGGATGTCAATTCCTAGGCAACTGTTTGATTTCTTGGCAGAGTAAGAAACAAACATTTGTTGCTACATCCACTGCTGAAGCAGAGTACATTGCTGCTGCAAGTTGTACATCTCAGGTACTCTGGCTTCAGAACCAACTTTTGGATTATGGCATTACAGAGACTAAGACTCCATTCTTAATGGACAGTGCTTCAGCTCTTTGCATTGTCAAGAATCCTGTCCGGCATTCTAGGACCAAACATATAGAGATCAGACACCATTTTATTAGGGACTGTTTTGAAAAAGGTCTGATTGATCCAAACTTTGTGCCTAGTGCTGATGAGCTTGCAGACATTTTTACTAAGCCTTTGGATAGTTCAACTTTCCAAAACCTAGTGTTAAGGCTTGGTATGCTACAGCTAGAATAAGTGACAACTACTGATGATCTCAGTAAACAAGTACTGATGATCATTAGTAAACATCTCACAAATATGTACTGATTCTGTTAAAAGAAAGTGTTACAGTTATAACTACTGATGTAAGTAAAAACAGATAAGTACTGATGTCCTATGAAATATTGAAAATAGCTAAAAAGTCTGATGAGTAAGTGTTGAGGACAGTATGAAACAGCTGAAAAGCTAAGAAGTGACGAAAACTACTGATGGGAATTTTCTCTTCAGTCGTTTACAACTGTTGTTTCATCTTAAATAACTAAAGCAAAACCAATGTCTTCAGTAGTTTCACAACTACTGATGACTAACACCAAGTCTTCAGTCGTTTACAACAACTGATGACAAAACCAATGTCTTCAGTAGTTTCCCAACTACTGATGACTAACACCAAGTCTTCAGTCGTTTACAACAACTCATGACAAAACCATGTCTTCAGTAGTTCACAACTACTGATGACTAACACTAAGTCCGCAGTTGTTTCCAACATCTGAAGTCAAAACCATGGTTTTTAGTAGTTTTATAACTGTTGATGCCTAAAACTAAGACTTCAGTTGTTTCAACCTCTGAAGGTTAATACCATGTCATCAGTCGTTTAAAACTATTGATGATTAACACCAAACCCTTCAGTTGTTTTATAACCCATACCCTATAAATACCTAATCTACAGAGCTTCATTATCTCAAACCTAACGTTCAAAAACTCCGAACCTTCACTCACATTAATGGCGACCATGCAGCTTAAACCAAGACACAACTATGTTGCCTACCTTACCAAATCACCCTTCTGGACGAAGTTTGATACTGCCATTGATCTAATGGTCCATTCTCCATACAAAACAGCCTTCCTTATCAATCCTACCATTTATGCCGAATCCCTAAATCAGTTCTGGACGAACGTCACCCTTACCACTGGGGAGAATGACACCGAGTCTCTCCAGTCGTTCGTCAACTACCGTAAGGTGGTCATCACTCCGGCAATCCTTCGCCAAACCCTACAACTGGATGATGCCACCTTCCCCGCTGGATATTCAAAGGGCACCACTAATCTATCCTTTGCCCACCATGGATACCAGGGTAACCTCAGCGCTTCCACCATCCTAAAGAAGTATTTCCATGACGCGGAACGCCTTATTTTTCATATGGTGAATGTCTGCCTAGCCCCTAAGACTTCTTCTTGGGATCAAATGTCAACCAGGTGGCAGCAGGTATTCTTCTCTATCCTTGAGCAACAAAAATTAAATTTTTCTGCAATAATATTTCTTGAACTTAAGGATATGGTCACAAAACCTATTGCTAACCGATGGATATTATATCCACAGTTCATAATGGCCATTATAGAGAACCAGCTGAAAGCTGAGGGACTTGTTGGCCTTGGAGTCCCTACCATGGCTGTATTGCCTGAGGTATACTCCAGGCACAACTCAGACCAGTCACTCAAACAGGCTGCCAAGCTGCGAAAACCCACGCAGCTGGAACCCACAGCCACCACCTCCAAATCCAAAGTCCCCACCAAACCCAAACACAAGAATCCCAAAACGACTACTCAAGGAAATGAGTCCCCTGAGGATGTCCCTGCAACACAAACGCAGGATATGTCTATTGGCCATAATCCCCCAGTAGCTACAAGTACTCACCCAACCTCAACCGCTCAGGCTCCTCTCAACAGGAGCCTGCAGCAACCACATTCGGGGCACCTATACATCTGGAACCTTCCTCATTTGAGGAGGTTGCCATTGAAACGCACCACTCTCCCCGGGTGCATACTGCTTCTACACCATCTCCCACTGCAATCGCCCCCCAAAGTCCTACCATAATAGTTGCAAAAGTGCTGAGTCAGTTGCATTCCTCACCCCCTCCCTAGAAACCAATTAATACTAGGAACACCTCAACCATTGAGGGGGAGCATCAAAATGCTTCTCATAACCCACAGCACAAGAGTTACACTGTTCCATCTCCAAGTGTAGAAACGGAGATTAGAACATCTAGTGAGGCTGCCACTTCTCCTGCTTCAACATGTGATCAGGATGCAGTTGGTAACATCCATAAGACCTCACCAGAGGCAACTACCAATGAAGGAAATAGTCTGAGGCAGGAAGTCCCCAGTACCAAGAACTAGGGGCACATGCTGATACTGGTCTACACTCAGAGCGTGTACATCCTGATTCTATAAGGAGGTCAGGTGATTCAGCAAACACTGATGATGACCTGGGCTTCTTCTATGATGTTTTAGCCCAAAATACGATCCTAGAGAATGAGGTAAGCAGACTCAACGAGCTGATTGCCAAAATGTCTCAGGATCTAAGTCCATCTGCCCCAATATACAAACAGATGGCACCTTCCTCTGAAGGTCTCTTATACACAGAGCCACTCCAAAACACTCAGCCACCTGCCTCTACTTCTGGCACTATCTCTCAGGGACAGAATCCCCCCGAGCAAATGGCTGCTATCTTTCAAAATTCCTTACCTCTCATCACACCAATTATCTCTGATATAGTGATTAAAACCCTTGATGAGAGGCTTCCCTCGGTTATCCAACCCTTGATAGAGGAAGTTGTGAGCAAAAGGCTTTCTGACAATCAAACCCTTCAACCAATGCAACCAAAAAGGGGGAGATTCAGTGAGTGAAAGCAAAACGAAAGAGGATTGAAGATGGGAAAGAGAAAGAAAAGCAGATAGAGGTGGAAAATGAGAAGGAGTTGGGTGTAGAGACTGAGAAGGAGAAGGAGAAGGCAGCTGAAATGGAGAAAGTGACTGAAAGTACTAAAGACTTTCATGTCACATACAACAAAAGGAAGAGTGGAAAGAAGGAGAAGGAGTTGGAGAAAATGGTGAAGGAGGCTAATGCCCAACATAGCCGATCAATGGATAACATCATTGATTAGCTGTTTAGGTAAGGTCATGACACTGAAAAACATGACTCAGAAATTAGAAGATTGGAGTTTGAAGAAATCCAAGCAAGATGGGCAAGTTATAGTGTGTTGGAAAGGGAAAGGCTGGAAATCTTGATCTGGTTCATAGCTAAGTATCTTGGAAGATCATTGATTGAAATCAAGTCATGGTCCAGGGACAGCATCTTGGCAATAACCATCAAGATCTGTTCGTCTGAAGTATATACCAAAGGGCTGGTCATTGAAGCCTTGAATGAAGCTGGTGCTGGGAGCAGGACTGAACTGATCAAACAATCTAAAGCCTCACTTACATCCAAAATGCTAGAACAGCCTGTCAAAATTCCCACACCAAAACCACCACAACCACAACCCACTAAACCAATTCCCTTACCCATAAAACCAATAGCCGATGATGTACCCCAGAAGAGGAAGAGAAGGGTACTGAGGCTAGAAGAGGAAGAAGAAGATAATGATGAAGAAGAAGATAATGATGAAGATGAAGACAGGCTGCCAATCTCAACTGTTATACAGTTGCCTAAGGCCATAAGTCACCCTCCAACAATTACTCCTGGATCTCAAAGGCAAACTGTGAAACTGAAGTTAGAAGAAGAAGAGCTTCACAAACAACATGATGAGGAACTGTTGAGAAAAGTCGACAAAGCATACGCTGCCACGTCTTCAATCATCAATATGAAGAAACATGCTTAGAGATTATACACTCTCAGACATACCTTTCAATATCAAAAAGAGAGAGTGAGGATTTGGCCTGATCCCAGGTGTCTCATAGGATTCAAAAGAAAAATATTCCACAGAGATACATGGCCAAGTAAAGAAGATTGTAGATGAAGTGATCTCACTAGCCTTTGTAGTATCACCTTGGGAGATCCTAGACGACTTCAAGAAAGCCTATAAAGCTAAACTGACCCCACAAAAGATGCTGGAGAATAAAGTGGTGAAAAAGGGGTTAGTGTATAGGAGGCTTGAGGAAGTTAGAAAGAATGAGCTCCAGTTGTTCTTAGAGGGTATTCTCCAAGATGAATTCGCATATAAGTCATAACAACTGTGGAACTAAAAAATAGGAAGCAGGTCAAATACCTCTCTGAGTATTATGGGCCAGAGTCACTCTTTGAAGGAGAAGCAGAAGAGCTTACAATGGAGGAACAAGTAATCTTCCTTGAGGCCTATACAAGGGAGTCTTATAGACTCATAGTTGGGAAGTAGATCTCATGGATGTGGTAACAGCTCTGTGTCCAGTTCCCCAAGATAGAGTTCCCATCCATCCTTTGTCAAACAGATCATTGAGACTTCTTCCCAGGCATGTGCTTACAAGGGTCACTTCTGAGCTGATCTAGAAGACAAAAAGACCAATCTTTCTGCCATAATAAGTGGGACATCTTCAATAAGCTTAAAGGTTTTGGCTGCATTGGTTCAGGGGGAGTTTGTTAAACCAAAAGAACCAATGAGCCAGATCATAAAAACCTTTAAGTCCCACAAGACATCATAACAACTGCTGAAGACTTGATCAGCTGTTTGACAAAGTCTGAAGATCAACAGCTGAAGACTAAAGTACTGAAGACTTCAACAGCTGAAGACCAAAGTCTGAAGATCAACAGCTGAAGACCAAAGTACTGAATACTTCAACAGCTTAAGACCAAAGTCTGAAGATCAACAGCTGAAGTCTAAAGTACTGAAGATCAACAGCTGATGTACAAAGACTGAAGACATCAGCTGAAGACATCAGCTGATGACAACAACTGAAGTTCAAGAAGTCCAAGTACTGAAGCCTTCAGAGTTTGTCACAATAGCTGAAGAAGCATTCTTCAGTTGTTGTGATGGTTTCCTTTTAGTAGTTTTATTTTCTATTTCAGTACTTGTAAAACGACTGAAGAGCATGTTCTTCAGTCGTTGTTGTTTCAGTAGTTTCTTTTCAGTAGTTGTAGTGATAGTTAACATTTGGTATTTTTGTAAGAAGATGTTAGTTGTTTGACATCTTCAGTAGTTGTATTAACTTTAAGTAGTTAATTAACAGTTAGATGTCACTGTCAAGTGACATTAGCTGACGTCAGCTTCCCTTATAAAAGGAAAGATGACCTAATTGTAACGTTGCGCAAGCCAGCCGAAGCGTGTATTGAATGAATATATTCCTTTTGACAAAAATTCTCTTTCTATAACAAACACTATTTCATTGATAAATTTCGTGTGTTCTTGTTTAAATTTGTTAATTCGTGGGCTCATTCCGCTGCAAATCCAATCTAATTGATCAAACTAGATGTTGAGATCCTAACAATGTTCATAAGGATCATCCAAGTCATCACAGTCATCAAAGTCAAATTCTAAGTCATTTTGTTCAATGTTTCTGATTCAGAAGACTCAGTTTCATTCGCCTTAGTTTCATTATGATTAATTAGTTTAGAATTTGTTTCAAACTTCGTTCTAGGAACAAAATGATTTGATATGTTATTTGTCATTGATTCAGGTAAAGGTGAGTAATTTTCATTTATAGGAGGTGCAATAGCATTATACCCCAACCCATACCTATTTTTTGATGCAATATGAGAATTTAATAAGTTCTCATATTGTTGAGATGAAAGTTGAAACTTCTAAAGTTTCACTTCAGTTGATGCATGATCACCTTGGATTTTGTTAAGGAAGTGGTCAGATGCTCAACTTGTGTTTTTAAATTGTGATTTTCTAAAACAAGTTTATCTAAAACCTTATGTAAAGAGTTGAATTTGATTTGATATAATTTATGTTCTCTTACATGAGATTCATTTAAAATCATTGTTTCTTTAACTTTATTAGCCAGTTGTTGAGCATGGACTCTATATCTTTCAACTTCCTCAACACATGTTGATGAAATAATATATCTCTTACCTCTCAAGACATGGGTGGACCTTTGTTTTCCATGTGAGCCACTAAAGCATGACTTCTTCTAAGACTTCCTTCTCATACATACTTCAGTCACAGGTTCCATCTTGAAGAATGATCATCCCAGTGTCTTTAGAGTTATCTGTTCCTAGGTTCCATCTAGAAGAATGATCAACCCAGTGTCTTTAGAGTTATCTGTTCCTGCTGATGTATTTGTGGCCGGTGGGGATGAGTTGGTCAGTTGTGGTTGTCTGAAAGATCTTTGAGAGTATGATGGTTGGTGAGACGGATGTTGTTGTTATTGTGTCAACGTAGGATTTGATTGTTGATTACATTCTCTAGAGAAATATCCAGAGAGATTGCACTTGAAACATCATACTTTGACTTATTCACACCAATCTTTGATGATCTACTTGCTGCAACCAAGTTTTTATTTCTCCTAAGATATTGTTTGGCTTTATAAGCAATCATTGCCATTTGCCATTGTAGATCCATCTTATCTACTACATCTGGATGTACCGGCGAGACCGGGAAGGCAACCCAATTGGGAGTCAGAGGACCCATAGTACCTGCAGCCTCCCGGACTTCACCTTCATCATTTTTGAAAGTGGGGGGAAGTGATCTTTTTTCTGCAAAAAAAAAACGGACTAGATTTGACTACGCAACAGAGGTAGTTTTCTACCTCTCGAACACATAGATGCCAAGCTCCTTGTCATTAAGATTTTAGGACTCCTACTTCTAACTTCAATCGTGGAGAAAGGTGAGTGGGCTAGGATCAGGCTATTGGATCAAGCAAGGTTAGGAAGGGCGGAAAGGAACTGGAATTGAATACACTTCTATTTATTGCACTAACAAGGGACGAGCTTCTTCTAAGTCTTTAGCTTTCCAAGTAAGCTTGAAAACTTGAACTTAAAGCTGCAAAGGTTGCTTTTTGTTCTTTAGAGTCCAGAACAACAGTGACAGGCTTAGTTTGGTTGTTATTTGATGAAGACTTTGCTATAGATATTTCTCTTCTATCATCAGATCTCCTTTTTTTCTTTCTTGACATACTTTCAGAAGATTTCTTTGAAGGTTTTGAAGCATTGAAACTTACTTCCTCTTCATCTTCACTCAAAGTACAAGAGTTGTCACTATCATTGTTGGAAATAAAGGCAATTCCAGCACTTTTTGTTTCTTTAAAATGATAGGGTGAGACATGTGTTCTCACACTCTTGTTTCTTTATTTTTCATCCATTTCAAGAGACTGAACTTTAGCTACCAATGTATCTAAACCAGTTGCTTTGAGGTCAATGGTGTTCTTGAACATGGACACTATTTGCTACCAACTTTCTGACAAAGTATGGTGCATCATTTTGTTTAATTCCTCATTAGTATATTTCAACTCCAAGATATTCATCTCTGTTACAAGTTGCATGAATCTATGGAGTTCTTAAGGAATTGATTCAACCTCAATATGATGAAAGGTTTCATATTGTGAATGAAGGGTGTCTCTCCTAATGCTTTTGATCTCATCAGTTCCTTCACAAAGTGTATGAAGAATCTTCCACAAGGAATTTCCTGTTTTATAGTTCTTACATCTAATTAATATTTCTTCACGTAAAGCCATACTAAGCAACCTATATGCTTTAATATCAACTTTAACCTTCTTAATATCACCACGTGACAGATCCTTTGTACTAATGAGTTGATTATTGTAAATATAATCCAACCCAATAGTGGGTGGAATATAAGGACCTTTAGTTATTGAAACCCATAAGTCAGAGTCTGTATAATTAACATGATTCCTAAACTTGATTTTCCAGGACTTAAAATCTTCTATTGTTTCCAACTTTGGATGTTGGTATGATGATCCACTAAAGTTACACATGATTAGTTAAGATATAAGATTTTAACTATTACAGAGTTTCTTTTAAGCAATGAACTAATTAGTGACAACAACTTAATCAATGAAAATTAAGCAATTGAGGTCACGAATCAGTCAATCCTTTTAATGATAACTAATTATCAAATCAAGGATTTTGTTAATATATTTGTTAAAATAAATTTGAATAGTTGATGAATGTCAATCAATAACCTAGTTCCACTATTCAATTGATTTAATTATTGATCTAAGTTAGACGAGCAATGGAACAGTACTCGTTGAATGACAATTCACTGTTTTCAATGTTCACATAAAAACAATTTGATTAAAAACAATAGATCTAATCAGCAAAAACTGACAAATCTGGTTAAACAAACAAAAATTAAACACTATTAACACTAATAGATCAATCGGTCTAAATCAACGAGCACTTGGCTCTCATACCATGTTTGATCGCAGTCAGGATTATTAGTGTTATAGTAAATCATGTTAATGTTTGCGGAATCAACATTAACCTTGTTTAATAGTTTGGTGTAAAATATAATGATTGATGATTACGATGAACACAATGATATGAAACACAACTAATAGGAAAACAAGATTTAATTCAAACATATTTCATTAAAAGTGATTAATGATTACAGATAAATAAAACATGAATGCTATAAACAATAATTGCTTTCAACATGTTGATGTTGATGTGATGGCTACTAGGGTTTATGTTTGTGTGAATTGATATGATGTTTGGGTTTGTCGTTAGGTTGCTTGTGTGTTCGTGTTTTTGTGTATGTTGTGTGTGCCATCTATTGTTATCCCCTTTGATGTGAAATCTAGGATCCATATTTATAGGCATGTTTGTTTCAGTTAAAGAAACACCGAATTTCTTGGGATTTGCACAACTGTCTTGTTGACGTGTTGACTTGTTGACTTGAAACCCTTGTATTATTTAAATACAAGTATTTGGACTCCACAGGTATATAGTCTTCTATAGATACATGTTTTATTCTTCCGCAGGATTCTTGTTCTTTCATGGTACTTTGTTCTTCTGAAGGTATCTTGTTCTTTCGAAGGCATTTGTTCTTTCGAAGATATCTTGTTCTTCCGATGGCATCTTGACTTGTACTTCAAAGTTGTTTGTTCATCCGCAGAAGTTATTCGGATGATTGGATTTGTAAGAAACATATCTACAGAAGAAAATAATATCCTGATAGACATTAGCAATGCAACTAGCAAGAAGATCTCATCATAATCAACCCCTTGAGTTTGAGTGAAACCTTTTGTTACAAGTCTAGCTTTATAAATATCCAAGTTTCCATGTATATCAGTTTTCTTCTTGAAAACCCACTTACTTCCAACTACCTTGGAGTTAAGAGGTGGTTCGACCAAGTCCTACACTTGGTTTCATACATGGATTGTATCTCAACGTTCATGGCTTCAAGCCTTTGTCACAATCTAAATTGGACATCGCATCACGATATGTGTTTGGTTCATTAGAATCTACCACATAGCATCCATCCATGAAAAATCCATATCTTTCAGGTGGATTACTAGTTCTACCAGATCTGCGAATATTTTGTTGAGAGCTAGTGTCAACCAAACGTGTATCAGGTTGTGGTTCTTGATCTTCTTCAAGATTCACTGTTCTAGTGCTAGTCCCTTCCATAAGGAACTTAGCTTGAAAGAACTCAGCCTTCTTGGCAACAAACTCTTTTTATTCCAAAGGATCATAGAAATAATATCCCATAGAATCTCTAGGATATCCAATAAAGACATACCTAGTGGAACGACTTTCTAAGTTGTTTGAGGTAGGAGTCTTAACATAAGTCTCACATCCCCACACCTTTAAATATGATAGAGATGGAACCCTTCCATGCCATATTTCAAAAGGTATCTTTTCCACTTTCTTGGTTGGGGCCATATTCAAAATACGGGATGCGGAGAGCAATGTGAAACCCCAAAATGATAGAGGAAATGAGCTTCTAGGCATCACAAATCGAACCATATCCAATGGAGTTCGATTTATCCTCTCGGATGCACCATTGTGTTGTGGTGTTCCTTGGGGAGATAGTTGTGAGACAATCCCACAATTTTTAAGACGATCTCTAAAAGCATCAGTTAAATATTCACCTCCTATATCGGTGTGGAGAATTTTTATTGACTTGTTGAGTTGGTTTTCTACTTCATTCTAGAAGATTTTGAATGTTTCAAAAGCTTCATATTTGTGCCTTAACAAGTACACACACCCATATCGACTATAGTCGTCGGTAAAGGTAATGAACTATCTTTCATTGTACCTAGTCATTTGATCAAAAGGACCACATACATCCGAATGTATGATACCTAATATATCTTTTGCCCTTTCGGATTTTCCACTAAATGGTGCCTTAGTCATTTTACCTTGTAAAAAATATTCACATACATCAAATGAATCATATTCACTTGCTTTTAAAAGACCATTCTTTTGAAGTGTTTGTATGCGTTTCTTGTTTATATGACCAAGACGACAATGCCAATGATAGGTGTTACTCAAATCCAATTTGAGCCTTTTGTGGTGGTTTGGTATAATGATCTATTATATAATGTGTTTTCACGAACCAATCATGAATACCATTAATAGGAATAGCTTTAAAATAAAAGATGTCATTTAAAGAAACATGAATTATATTTTCAGTAAATGTTATAACATAACCATATTGTCTTAATTGGATAACTGAAAAAATGTTCCTAGTAGGAGCATACAAAACATTGTTCAAAATTTCTTCCAAACCATTTGGAAGCTTCAAGATGTAGTCCCCTCGGTCTTCAACTTGAACTTTTGCCCCATTCCCCATGTAGAGGCTAACATCCCCTTTTTTGTAGTCCTTACTTCTTTTGAACCCTTACACTAAGTTGCAAATATGAGTTCCACCTGGTATCCAATAACCATATGTTAGGGGATATTAAATTTAGATCAATATGAATCATGAAAATTGTACATGTGGTTTGCCCGGCATCCCTCTTAGCTTGCAACTCTTTAAGATGGACTGGACAATTTATTGCCCAATGTCCATTCTCCCCACACTTGAAGCATGGGTCATTTGAAGCAACCTTTTGCTTCTTCTCCGCTTGTTTTGGTGATGCCACTCTTACCACTCCATTTCCCTTCCCTTTCACGTACCCTATACCTTTGGCAACATTTTCATTGGGTGCGGGGTGAGGCCTCTTCTTGTTCCCACCTGGGTAAAACCTTTTTACCCATGGCTGCCACAGCTGTTTTGAGCATAAAGTGAAGCTCACATATGTTCTTGTCCCACCCGTTCATGTTATAATTCTTAACAAAGTTGTCAAACCTTTTTGACAAAGAGTTGATGATCAAATCTGTAGCCAACTCTTTCGAGACGGGACAATTCAGCCTTTCGAGGTGGTCAATATGGCTCTTCATCTTAAGTACATAAGATGACACCGATTGGGTGTCATCCACACGACACACATGGGGTGCTCAAACCGTTTCGAAGCACTCTACCCTTGCTTGTTGTTGGAATGTTTCCTTCAACTGGGTAATCATTTCATATGCTCCATGATGTTCATACTCCTTTTGGAGATCTGGAGTCATACTTGCCAACATTAGGCAAGACACTTGGACCCAGTCCTTAGTGTATTTCACACAATTTTTATAGGCCTCCTCATCATCCTCATTAGGTTGATCGGGAATCAGATCGTCTAAAATATACGACCGTTTCTCTTGCTTGAGAACAATTCTCAATTTTCGAAACCAATCTATAAAGTTATTATGGTTTAGACGCTTCTTTTGGAGAATAGTCCTTAGTGATAGTGAGTGAGCGGACGAGATATCATTATTTTCATTGTTGTTGGTGGCCATCTACAAAACAAAGTTCAATTTTATTATTTTTGATATTATCATATTTTAGTTACTAAAACCCTTTTATGTGTCTTAGACAATTTTAAAAATTCTAGAATCCAACGTTACTTTTAAATATTGGATTGGTGACCTTTATCCCCTTATTTTAATTAACAAGGTAGTCAACGTTTCAACAATTGCAACCCTTTAAAACTTCTAGGGGTATGGGGTCGACTTCAAACATCATATGTATAGTCGGCAAGTTTATCCCATCAACACCCTTTGTAAACCACATTATAGGTGATCCATTTAACATGGTTTGCAAATCAAGTCACCCTACTTGCACACACATGTGGGTTTTCCAACATAACTTGCACACAC
Organism: Flaveria trinervia; assembly: GCA_025506515.1. NCBI lineage: Eukaryota > Viridiplantae > Streptophyta > Magnoliopsida > Asterales > Asteraceae > Flaveria > Flaveria trinervia. Next base: position 74,294,026 of record CM046450.1, on the reverse strand, counting down.
ATGGTTTGCAAATCAATCATTAGCTCTTGAAAACAAAACTGAAGAAACACATTAAAAACCATAACCGATTTCGACTCAATTCGGGTTGAATGATCATACTTATCAAGCCATAATTTTTCCTATGGTTACTGCAACCATAACACCTCAATCAATTGAACATATAACTGCTTAGTTTTCATAAATTCGAATCGAAACATCTTAATTAAACTATGAAGCCGTTCAAGCTGAAACGAAACACATTACACCTATTTAAATGAGGGAAAACTTCAAAATTGATCCCTTAAAGATTTCTTTATTATCAATCGTACAAAACAAAACACACAAGTAACCATTCGATCATCACTTTCATCTTCGACTTGCAACTCAACCGATACCTATGATCGGAGCAATATTAGTCACGACCGATAGTGGGCTCTTGCCTATCTTCATCTTTAGAATCTACCCACAAAGTGATTTTGGTTTCCAACAACGTTTACATCTCGAACGTATTCAATCGAGGTCACGACTAGTTCTTTATCTTGTAACCCTGTTGCGATCATCATTTTGGTAATTAAATCCGCATATACACTCTTTTTCATATAGGCAATGAAAGCCCTAAGTTTAATTCACTTAATAACATCAATATGAAGTTCAATTTGGATCAAGATCAAACTAGGGTTCATGTTGGTTTGGGGATTAAAGAATTAATGTTTAAAAGATTTTAAATGGATTTTAAAACATATCTAGGCTTTTGCCCGACTGGTAACCAATAACACTTCTAGGCATGAGGTCCTGGGTTCGAATCGGGCCTCTACCAACTTTTTATTTAATTTTTTCTTACATTTTAGTATTCAGAAAATTATTATTATACTAATAAATCTAAATAAAAATTAATTTGTTAACTAAAATATTTGAGAAATTATCAAACTAATTTTAAAGGTTTTTTAAAAAACTTATGATTTTAAATTTAATTACTTTGTAATGGAAAACAAAGATTATAAAAACATTATTAGTATTTTATGTAATGTAAATGTTATAAACCTATTATGGTTTAAATTTAGATTATTTCTAAACATTATATATCTATATGTTAAATAAATAATTATTCAAATAGTTATTTAAATAATTAGTCATCTATTTTTTTACCATATTATATATATAATTAGTTAATAAAGTTATTTCTTAAAATGACATTTAAGATTGTTGAAACTTATAAAACAATATAACTTTCTATAATAATTTATTTTTATTTTAAAAGCTTGATATTATAAGACCTTTATAATAAATCATATAAAAGCTCAAAACTTTAAAAAATGATTTTAGATAATTTTAAGGTCATTTTCAATTAATTACCTTTATCAAATTTTAAATAATTAATTATTAAATTCATTATTTCTTTTCACACATCATATTTAATCTTTATTAATTCAATAACTTAAATTATGAATTCTTATTTTTAATTAATTATTCCAACTTTATTGAACCAAAACATAATCGATAGCATTATTTTATTTTAATTGACTTAATTATTAAAACCCATAAATTCCAAATAAAACCCTAATTCATGTTTACCCTTGAATCATATCTTTATTCTAATCCTAAGACACCAAACTTAGGTCGAATTGTGAAGGAATCGTTGGAACCATCTTATCTTCTTATTGTTATCTTAAGTACAACTTATAGCACGTGAGTTTTCCATGTGAGTTCTCCATGCCCCTTATTACTTTATTTCACACCTTTTGGGGTGAAACATGTTAACCTTATGAAAATACACTTGTAAACATCATGATACTTGTAAATGCACATGCAATTTATGTTTACTTTTTGTCATGGTTATTGGTATTATTGTGAGTATTATATGAGATACATTATATGTTGACAATGTAAGGCCCCATTCCTGGGACGCTTACAGTTGGGTTCTCATGGCACATAAAATGTATAATTACATTTGCCTCATGAAAATATTGTTGCGGAAACATTCAAAAATGACATCTCATTTCATTATGAAAACTTTTGCCAAATAATACAGCGTCAATAGGTTACAAATACATTGTTGCATTACATCACAAAAGAATTAAATGAATGGATGTCATCCTAAAAGAGCTGAGTAGCCACCTCACGCCATCCTCAGCAATCATTAGCTGCCAACTGGAAACACATCAAAGTCAGTGTTGCTGAGTGAGTCCTAGTTTTATAATAAAACATACTTTTCTTTTGTTAAAACCGTTTTATTCTTTCATGTGTTCATACATCATACGTACACATAGGTAATAGTTATATTATCTTCTTCATTCGTTCATTCATCTTTATATCTTTACTTGCGCCTCGGATATCTTTTGTACTAATACCATAAGCTACACCCCTAACTATTTAGCTACTCGGCCAAAGTCAATAAATGAACAGCTGAGCATATGCCGCAGTACTAGAGGTAAGCAGTAGAGGTTCTATAAAGAGCGTCGATCACAAAGAAGGAACCCGATATCCAATACTTGCAAGACATTCACTACTTTCCTCGTTCAATAATGCATGCATTCATCATGTTCCACTTTTTGTTATCTTCCCCTTTAGGTTACATAATACTTCATTTCATTCATTATCATAACACGTAAAGCCATAGGAAAGATAAACAGTCATCATAATAAGGAACATTAACATGCACAGTCATCATGTCATACAGGGCAATATCATACATACATAACATGCATCATGCATAAACATGCAATGTCATCATCATCGTGCCCTACATGCACTCTAAGGCCTCAATCATCATCTTACATGAACTTACAGGAATCTTTACATCAAAACTTACATCTGCACTTTCCCCCGAAATTCAGAAGTCAAACTACACTTTCCTCGGGTGCAACGTCAAAACTTACATCTACACTTTCCCTGGAAATTCAGAAGTCAAACTTCACTTTCCCCCAAAATTCAGAAGTCAAACTACACTTTCCCCCAACGCGGATGAACACTCATGCGAATGAACACCCAATCTTGCGAATGGACTAATGCGAACCTACCTTATGTGAATGGAACCAATACGGATGAGCACTTATGCGACTAGACCTCCAATCGCATGACCTCCATGCGATTGGCCTTTCAATCATGCCAATGGATCTTCAATCGTGCGAATGGACCCCAATCGCACCCTATTTGGCGGTATGGCCTCCATTCGGCCTCCGATCGGTCGCCTAGCCCTAGCTGATGCAGAATGCAGTTCATCCCGACTGCAGCCAAGGGTTTTCAGCCTCCAAACTCATCTACACCCATTTTGAGCCCAATTCAACCATCCTAAACCTTAGAGATGCATACCACAACACCATTCAAGCACACACAAGCTCACAATCAAGACTCAAAAGCATCATACCCACACATACACATACACAAACGGGTCAAGCATACACACACACACGAAAACCCAATTTCAGATGTGTTCCAGCCCCAAAATCATTTGAAAACAAGTAAAAGATGGGTCTTAGAACTCACACAAGCGACCACAACGAGTAGAGCTTCAATTTGACTCGCTTCTCAACGATTTTGGCTACTCGAACCAACCCAAACCAACACTTTTTCCTCTTTTCTTCCTTTCTCTCTGCTTCTCACTTTTCTTGGCTGAAATATTGGTGTGGGGAGAGGGTAAAGGGTCGCCCTCTCCCTTAAATACTCCCACTTCCAAACTTTCTCTCGTTGGCGAGTTTGGTCCCTCGAATTTGGACTTTATTTCTTTTTGTTCATTCGTCAGCTTCAAAATACATAAATAACTGGGTGTTACAGACAATCATTAACTATTGCTAGCCTGGCGACATCATAGATCTATGGGCCTGACAAGCCTACTTGGTTAATCCAAGTACACTTAGCTAATCATTTAATCTTGTATGCTTGTAATCTTGTAGTCTATCAAGGATTGATTATAGCTATATGTGTTCTATAAACTTGCATAATTCATAACCATTGACGTGAATTGCTACTTGTAAATCTTTTATATATATATATATATAAATGTATGTTTAACACATGGAAACTTACCCAACTTTCAAAGTTGACCCTTTACTTTTAACATGTTTCAAGATTGCTACTTGAGGAATTCTTCTTTCTCATATAGGACTTGAACTTAGTTTAATTAAGTATCTTATGTTGTTTAGTTCTTTTTTGTATTATAATGACTTAATTTTCTAGTATTATTCAATGAAAAATGGCTTTTAATATTATCTCAACTCATTTAATTCCATGAGTAGTGAACAATCATTTCACATCCGCCCGCCTCGATGATTCTGCCGTCAGTCAAGGTGTGACAGATCAATTGAGCTTGATAGATGAAAGCTTCAGGTCTATACTCATGTATAACAAAGAAGATCATCATATTGTGCTGATGAGAGCTCCAGGTCTATACTTACATATAACAAGGAGATCATCACTCCAGGTCAATGTTCACACATAGTAGAGGAGATAAGCATCGTAGACTATAGCAAGGAGCTTATTTGATACCAAAGGAACTAGCAAGTAGCACTTTTGTTAAAGTGGGGTAAATGGGTAGAGAATTTGTCAAAATGACACAACAAAGAAGAGATATCACATTCTCAATCTTTTTTGGACAAAGACTTGAAACTTTTTGAAGGCCAAGAATGTCAAGGGGATAATCCGAGTCAATAAGTTTCTTCTTCTCTTAGTTTAGCCACAAGATCGTTATATACTTCGCGTTTGGCTGAGCCAATCATGTATATCCCAACACAATACTGTTGACCTCCTTTAGATCGATCATGCAGCTAACAATTTTATTTTAGAGAATTCTGCAATGAAGACAAGAAACAAGAAAACATCTATTAATTCTCCCTCAAAATTTCTACAAATCTACAAGATTGAAGAAATTTCTAACTAAAATAAGAATAATTTGTTTATTATATTTTTAATTTAATTTATTATTTTTTATTGAAAATGATGAAAGGGTATGGAGCTTACAGAAAAATTAAAAGAAAGAAAACAACAAAAGGAATATGTAGAATATTTAAATGAGATAATTATAAGAAAATGGCTTTTAAAAGGATATTAATCCTAACATGGAGATCAGTTCATAAAAATGTTGTTTATCAAATGTTTAATGGAAAGATCGGCCTTTTGATTTTTTTGTGTCAATAGGAATAACATCAATAAAACCCTTTTCTTGAGCATCACGGATTGCATGAATCCGTGTCTTGATGTGTTTAGTGCAGAATGATGAATTAGATTCTTAGCGATTCCAATGGCTGCTTCATTGTCACAGAATAGTGGAGTGTGAAGGAAATTGATTCCATAGTCAATCATCTGGTGTTGCATCCATAAGACTTGAGAGCAACAACTTGAAGCAACAATATACTCTGCCTCCCCCGTGGAAAGAGATACAGTAGTCTGTTTCTTGCTCTGCCATACCAGACAATTTCCTAAATATTAACAACCTCCTGTTACAAAGTTTTTGTTTAACCTGTAACCATTAGAATTACTGTCTGAATAAGCATGCAAATCAAAACTGCCACCATAAGGATACCAAAGCCCTAAACAAGAGGAGCTTTTAAGATAACGAAAGATTCTTTTAACGACCTTCTCATGAGACTCCCTCGGAGCAGATTGGTATCGAGCATAGTATCCTACAGCAAATGTGATGTGAGGACGGCTTGCTATAAGATACATTAAGGAACCGATCATGGATCTGTATAGGGGAGGATCAATAGGTTTCCCATTATTTTTTGGAGTGTGGCATGTCTGAGCTGTGAATGCAGTTAGTTGTGGAGAAGCATCATCCATCTTGAATTTCTTCATCATCTCTTTTATATACTTTTCTTGATGAATGAGAATTCCTTCAAGCTTTTGTTTGACTTTCAACCCAAGGAAAAAACCCATCTCCCCCATCATGCTCATTTCCAAACGACTACACATAACCTCCTTAAATTATCTACACAGCTTTGGATTGGTGGAGCCAAAAATAATGTAATCAATGTAGACTTGCACGATTAGCAGCTCACCATCCACCTCTTTCTTGAATAGTCATATCAATGGTGCCACGAGAAAAGCCATTGCTCAGAAGATACTATGTTAGAGTCTCGTACCAGATGCGAGGAGCTTTATAAAGACCATAGAGAGATTTATCAAGCTTTTTGTTAGGAAAGTCTGGATCCCCAATCCCAAGTGGTTGACACACATATATTTCTTCATCAATGTCTCCAAAGAAAAAGGCATATTTGACATCGATCTGATAGACTTTGAAATGCTTGTTTGTGGCATGAGCTAGAAAAAATCCTTATTTCTTCAAGACATGCTATGGGATCAAAGACTTCCATGTAATCAATCCCTTCTTCTTGAGCAAAGCCTTGAACGACCAATCTTGAATTCTTCTTACCATAATATCATGATCATTGGGTTTGTTCATGAATACCTAATTGTGCTTATTGGGCATTTGTTTGGTGGAAGATCAAGCAATGTCCACACCTTGAGTTTCCTACACTATTTTAGCTCCAATTGCATCGACTCGACCCACCATGGATCCTAAATAGCTGCATGAATATTCTTTGTAATGATTTGGGATATAAAACAAGAGAATAAACACACATTTATCAACATAGATTGACTCTGCGTCCTAACACCATCAATGATTGATCTAATGATGTTATCATCAGGATGGTCTTTTAATATTTTAAAGTCAGTGGATAAGGGTAAAGGATTAGATTGAGGTGGGATAATGAATTTTTGTTATATAGATGATGGAGAAGAAGATGATTGAGCAGGTTCAACCTGTGAGGATAAGGAAAAGGTTGAGATGTAACACATGGTTAGTTTAAAAATCAAAGAAAGGAAGAATAAAGAGAACGAAAAGAAAGAAAGGAATAAAGCCCAAGTAGAGGGACCAAATGTGGCAGAGGAACAAAAAATATTCAAAGTTGGTGAATAAAAGGTGATGGTCGTCCATGACCCTCTCTTCACACATATCTTCAGATATTTTTAGAGAGAAAGAAAGAGAGCAGAAACTCTTGGGTGTTGAAGAGGAGAAGAAGGAGATCGAATTCAAGGTAAGAATTCTTGGTTTTATGGTGTTCTTACTGGCTTTAGCCTCGGTTGTATTCTTATGTATGTTTGTTTGTGTTCGTGTGTGTTTTTGGTGGGTTTTTAGGCAGTTGAACTCAATTGCAACCGGGTTTTTGAAGAAGTCATAACCAATGGCTGCTAAGGTGAGTTCTTGAACCCCCTTTTTACTTGTTTTAAACTGTTTTGGGGTTGGATATGCATGTATTAACTTTTTATAAAAGTTGGGTTTCATACCCGTATGTGTGTATGTTGTGGACGGGGTTTGATTTTGGTTTATGTATGTGTTTGATGATGTTATGATTATGTTTCTAAGGCTTAGGATGTACGATTTAAGCTTAATACGTAATAGTTGATGTTTGGGGACTAAATTATGATGTTAAGTGTGAATTAGACTACCCATGCACCTAAATAGTGGCCCATACGCCCAACCAAAATTACTGTCTAAGTGTCCCATACGCCAAAAACCTCATGCGCCCAAATAGTACCCATGCACCTAGAAATAGGCTAAAATTTTCTAAGTGTCCACACGCCCAGGATTCCCATGCGCCTAGGCACTCGTGCGCCTACATAATGCCCATGCGCCTAGAATTTCCCAAAAATGACTAAGTGTTGCCCAAGGGCCCCAATAGGGCCAATGTGCATGAAAGTTGCCCATGCGCCTAAGTGTTCCCCAATGTGCATGAAAGGCCTACGCCTGCATAGTGCCTATGCGCCTAAACACTTATTTTTTGATTTTTGGGGGAAAAGTGAAATGTAGGCTTTGACTTGGGAGGTTCCTAGGGGCTATGTAAGTTGACTTTCTGAAGTCATTGATGATGAGATGGGTGATGTATGATGTGGCGTGTATGATGATGTATGATTGATGCTTATGCTGATGGCATGTACGATCTATGTTATATATATATCATGGTGCCTTGTATGGTGATCTTTGTATGTTCATGTTTATGTTCCTTATTATGTATGATTATTTTCCCATGGCTTTAGGTTGAATGTTTAGGAATGAAATGAAAGTATTATGTAACACAAGTGAAAGATAATGAAAGAGGAATGTAATGAAAGAATGCATGCATGAATGAATGAATAAATGTAAGAAAAGTGTGCAAGCAAATATATGGAGTTTTCACACCCAATAAAGGGTGTTAGCTTAACTGTGTGCGGGTTAGCTAACCCAGAAGGATGCACACTTGGGTCCAATCCTTGTGATTAACCATATGTATGGGATCCTTGCCGCTTGCCCCAGGTACTAGAGTCAGTTTCGTGTATAATGTTTGAGGTCTATAAAAGACCTCAGACCCAGTAATCATATGATGAACTCGAGACCCCTCATCCAGAGGGCGGGGATGAGACTGCTAACTTGAGGGCCTTAGTGAAAGAGGCTGTTGTAGAGGAGGTGCATTAAATCATACAGACGACCTTACCATCTGTGGTGACTGAAGTGATTAAGGCTGTAAGGGCAGGAGAAATAAGGGAGAGGAATAGGTCCTCAGGAGGACGCGAGCAACCGGAGACTGAGATGGTTCTCTCCAATGATGATAAGGAGGAGGAAGATCCTATGCAACAGACGACACGAGGTTGTAACTACAAGGCAATTCAAAGATGCAACCCCCTACTTTTGATGGTAACGACATTGTTGTTCTTGCTCATAGGTGGGTGAGAGAGATGGAAGTTGTTCTTGATATCAGCAAGTGCCGGGAAGATCAAAAGTTGAATTTTGTTGCCCACTCGTTTGTGGACTCGACTCTGTGTTGGTGGGACAATATTTTCCAAGTCGAGGGTAGTCGGGCAATTGGAAGAATAAGGTGGTCTGAGCTGAAGAAGCTAGTAATTGAGGAGTTCTGTCCTCATAGGGAAATTGATAAGGCGGAGAGGGAGTTCCTGCAGCTAGAAGCGGGAACAATGACACATCAGCAATACACGACCAAGTTCAATGTGATGGCACGGTGCGTGCTAGATCAAGTGACACCCTTGTCGCGAAAGATCAAGAGATATATCCAGGGTTTGCTGGCAGTGTGCATAGGCACATGATCACTGCCCGACTGACCACGTTTAGGTTGGCGGTTGATTTGACAGGGAGGTTGTATGATGAAAGGATTGTGGTGGTGGCTGAAGGCAGCAATAAAGGTGATGATGACCGGAATTGGAATGGGAAGCGGGTTGGACGTGCCAGGCCACTCCAAGTAATAAAGGTGCACACGTGGATGACTGATGTGTGGTCACATCCGGTGTGTGGCTGAGAAGGTGTGGAAAGTGTGGGAAGGAACACACCGGAGAGTGTAGATGAGGTTTGAATGTGTGCTTCAAGTGTGGGAAGTCAGGTCATATGGCGAGAGAGTACAAAGCGGGGAGATGTTTTAACTATGGCGAGGAGGGCCACATGTGTAGGGACTGTAAGAAGCCAAGGGCTGAAGGTCCAGGAGTGAAGAAGGCTGGAGGAGAAGGGCAGATGGCGAGTGCCAGAGCGTTCACAATGATGCAAGTGGACGCTAGAACGAACCTCGATGCTGTGTCAGTACGTTTCATGTAAACCAAAATTTAGCCTCTATGTTATTTGATTCTGGTGCTAGTAAAAGTTTTATTTCTACTGCTTTTTGTGCTAAATTGCCGATTAGTAGTAAGAATATAGATACACCCTTTGATGTAGAAACTACCATAGGTATGTCTACCAGGAAATCTGAGATGAAAGAGGGATGTGACATAAAACTAGAAGGTCACAAGTTTCTTGTTAGAACACTTGTGATGACCTTAGCCGGGTTCGACGTAGTCCTAGGAATAGATTGGTTAGCAGACTACGAGGCGAACATTTTGTTTCGAAAGAAGATGATTCGATTGAGGACGCCTGACGGGAGTTCGGTGACCGTTTATAGTGATCGAGTCACGACAATCCCAAAAGTGATTTCAATGGCAGTGGTGGGAAAGTGCATGAGGCGTGGATGTAGTGCCTACTTGGCCTACGTAAAGGATTTGGACACACCAACACCACAACTAACCGACGTACCGGTGGTGTGTGACTTTCCAGATGTGTTCCCCAAAGACCTACAAGGAGTGCCGCCTGACCGCGAGATCGAGTTCCAGATTGACTTGATATCGGGTGCCCAACCTATTGCTAAGGCACTGTATCGGTTGGATCCGACTGAGATGAAGGAGTTGATGGAGCAACTACAAGAGTTGCTGGATAAGGGGTTCATTAGACCGAGAGTTGAATAAGCTGAATAAGAATGTGTATGAGAATGTGTATAGACTACCGTGAGTTGAAGAAGCTGACAGTGAAGGATCAGTACCTGTTACGGAGAATTGATGACCTATTTGATCAGCTTCAGGGTGCTAGTTGGTTCTCAAGGATAGACCTTCGATCTGGCTACCATCAATTGAAAGTGTAGGAGCATGATATTCTTAAAACAGCTCTTCGCACGCGTTATGGACAGTACGAGTTTCTCATTATGTCATTCGGTTTAACCAATGGGCTAGCTGCTTTTATGGATTTGATGAATCGAGTGTGTGGGCCGATGTTGGATAAATCAATGATTGTGTTTATTGATGATACCCTAATTTATTCAAAGAGCGAGAATGAGCATGTCAGTCGTATTCGGGAGGTGTTGGAGACGTTGAGAAAAGAGAAGTTGTATGCCAAATTCTCCAAGTGAGAATTCTGGCTACGTGAGGTTCAGTTTTTGGGTCACGTGGTGAATCCCGAAGAAATTATGGTGGATCTGGCGAAGGTGGAGGCAGTGATGCATTGGAATTCTCTAAGACGCCATCCAAGATTCGTAGTTTCTTGGGTTTGGCGGGCTATTATAGAAGATTCATTCAAGACTTCTCTAAGATTGCTTCCCCACTAACCAATTTGACTCGGAAGGATGTAAAGTTTGTACGGGGTCAAGCTCAAGAAAAGGCATTTGGAAGCGAAGATTGGTGGTTTATTTAGATGCTTCGTACTCAGGGTTGGGATGTGTGTTGATGCAAAGAGGAAAGGTTATAGTCTATGTATCCTAACAGTTGAAAGTTCATGAGTTTAATTATTCTACTCATGACTTGGAGCTAGCAGCTGTGTTCTTTGCGTTAAAAAATTGGAGGCACTACCTCTATGGGACGAAGTGCACCATAATCACCGACCACAAAAGCTTGAAGTACTTTGAGCAGAAAGACTTGAACATGAGGCAAAGGAGATGGTTGGAGCTCATAAAGTATTATGATTACGAGATCCATTACCATCCTGGCAAAGCCAACGTGGTGGTGGATGCCCTTAACCGAAAGAAATGACCCGAGTTGATTCGGGTGATGTCTTATCAGTTGGTCATGACCTCCGAGGTGATGAATCAAGTCAAAGAGTTTCAAGATGAGGCATTGAAAGAAGATCATCTTAACTCTGAAAGAATGAGAGGTCTCGTTATGGAATTGGGTAAAACACACTCGGTGTTAGGACTCGATTCGGGCGAATGTGGATTCCTCGTTTCAGGGATCTACGTGTGAAGATTATGGCGATACTTTATGATTGGGTTAGTGAGAGTGAGATTCTCATTAAGGTTCAAATATAGTGACTTAGTTAATGATTGAATGGCGGAATCAAACAATCAAGAAACATTCAATGCAGAAGAAATACTCATAAATGCTTTTGTATATATTAATAAAGGTGATTGATTAGAAAGACTGCTAGGGTTTAGCAAGAAAAATAATAATGAACCTAGAGAATACAAATATTCTGATTGTCTAAAATTCTGTCACCTCATGTATGAGGTTTTCTATTCTATTTATAGGCAGACAATATGCCTTTTACAAAATGACTAAACTACCCCTGACCTATTACATCAGAACTAGTGTCTTGATCCGCATCTCTACTTGTTCATCCACATTGGCAAATGCGGATGAGTTGACTTGATGAACATTTCTTCACTTGATCATCCGCATTAGTGTGTTGGTCATCCGCATTGGTTAATGCGGATGAACAAATACTTCTGTGCATTTCTCTGGCCATCCGTATTGGCAAATGTAGGTGAACAAAGTCTTGTCCGCATCACTAATTGGTCTTCCGCATTTGTTAATGCGGAAGAACAAATACTTGTCCGTATTTGTTTTATGTCTTCCGCATTGACAAATCCAGAAGACCATACTGGTTTTTCTTGTGCAAGATCTTCATCCGCATTTCTTCTTGGACTTGTGGGATTCTAGCAAAGCAACCATCATAAACCACCCATTGAATTGGCATGCATAATCCTTTCAGGATCTAACAATTCTCCCCCTAAGGATTATACAGCTAATGTTCTTCAATATTGGGTGGTGATTGAAGTTGTGAGGATCTGCTAGGTCTTGTGGAGGAATAAAATGTTGCTTTAGTTGGATCCAGAATGGCTTTGATCATGTTGACAAAATCTGTTGCTTCTGCCATTCTTCCTTGCTTCGCACATGTATCTTCATTTTGTCATATGTAGATGGCTTCTAGTGGTAACTTTTTAGAGAAATATTCCCAAATAGATACAATAGAAAGACCTCTCTGTGAATTAATAAGCTCCCATCCACATTACCTCCAGTTAACAATATCCCAAGCGGCAAAGGAGTCTTCTAATTTCTTTTGTCTCTCTTTTGGAACAATACGATCATATGCCATTTTCACAACTGATGCACTTTAGGAGAAAGCATAGCGTCTTCTCTCAAGTTTGTGGCTGATTTCTGAGGTGTCTAATTAATATGTGTGGAACGTAGGAGTCCTCAAGAAATCATACCTTCTATCCACTCAATTAGTATATTCAGCACCTTCCTTTCCTCCCCACCTTCTCAATGACAATCTCATAAGTTTTCTCATAATAATTTAACATCTGAGATGGGTGTAGAGGAATTTTGGGAAGTATAGACACAATTTCTCTCAAAAGACTCTGTGGTTTTCACTTTTATGTTGGACCAAAAGAACCAATGAGCCAAGATCAGAAAACCTCTAAGTCCCACATGGTATCACAACAACTGCTGAAAGCCTCATCAGTAGTTTGACAAGTGCTGAAGACTTCAACAGCTGAAGCTCAAGTGCTGAAGTACAACAGCTGAAGAACACAAGTGCTGAAGCTGAAAGACCAAAGTACTGAAGTACAACAGCTGAAGAGTTTACAAGTGCTGAAGATCAACAACTGATGTACAAAGTCTGAAGACAAAGACTGAAGACATCAGCTGATGATATCTACTGAAGTCATCAGCTGATGAAAACCTGAAGGTCAAAGTCTGAAGATCAAGTACTGAAGCCTCAGTAGTTTGTCACAACTGCTGAAGAGTACTTCTTCAGTAGTAGTTGTGATATCAGTAGTTTTATTTTTCTAGTTTCAGTAGTTTTATGTTTCAGTAGTTTTGTAAAACGACTGAAGAGCTTGTTCTTCAGTCGTTGTAGTTCAGTAGTTTTATATTTTGTACTTAACACTCTGATATGTTCTCAGTAGTTGTGAACATTTCAGTAGTTTGTTAAGAGTTAGTTATTTTTGTATTAGATCTGCCAGTTGTCACTTTCCGTGATAACAGCAGTGATTGTTGCACTCTATATAAGGAGTGACAACCTATTGTAAGGATGAATGAAGGAATGAATGAATGATTTGATTAGAAATATCTACATCTATAAACATTCCTTGAAATCAGAAATATATATTCTCTCCCTATAACCGTATGCGCTCTTAATGCATACAAGTATCGATTGCTTGCTACAATTTGTCTAATTCTTGTTTGTATTCCGCTGCTTTGAATCCTAATACATCAAACTTGTGATCGCTGATCCTGTCAAATGGTATCAGAGCGGTTAATCATTGATCGATCTAATAATTGATCATTGAAACTGCTATTCAAGATCTAAGTTTGATTGAATTAGCTTTTGTTTTTGCAAGAAACGGTTATAGAGATTGAATTTTCTGTATTTCTGCTCATTCATCCTGAGATCTTTTCTTGGTTCTCATTGAGTTTGTTGTGGTCTGTCTAAAACTTTTAAAAGCTTGAACTAAATTGTTTTTGAACTGAAAATGACTACTCCCTCCAATGATCCTCACAATACTGGTTCCTCAACCAAGCCACCAATGCTGGTTAGGAATGAGTATAACATATGGCAAAGACGTATGCTCCATCACCTGTCTGTTAACAGCGCAGGGTGTTGGACATCAGTGGTACATGGTCCACACAAGCCTATGGTGAATAACCGGAAACCAATCAAATGGTTCCGAAGAGGAGGGAGCAATACTCAGATGAGGATAAGAAGTTGCTTGAAATTGATGCAAAAGCCCATGGAATTCTGGCCATGGCACTGCCAAATGAAATCTATTCTGGGCTAATGCATCATGAAACTGCCCATGACCTCTGGAATGCCTTGAAAGAACAATTTGGAGGAACAGATGAGGTCTTGGCAAATAATAGAGAAATTCTTGCCCAACAATATGAGACATTCTCTCATAGAAAGGGTGAGACACTGACTCAACAATATGAGCGGTTTCTTGTTTGATCTCTGAACTAAAAATGGTCAAACTTGAATACACCAATATTCAGATGAATAACAGATTTCTCAGATCACTGCCTGAGAGATGGGACACATATACTATTGTCCTACGCTCCAGTGCAAGTTTGGACAAACTATCTCTCACCCAACTCCATGGGAAACTGCTCACTTTTGAGAGAGAGATAGAACAGAAGAGAAAGCTGTCTTCATCTGGAAAGCTCACTGAAGACTTTGTACAAGGCAACACTGCCTTGGTGGGTCATGAGTCAGAATATGCTTCATCTGAATGCCAGTATGATGAGCATATTAATTTCTCTTCAAGCACTTCTGATTCTGCATTTGTGAGTGTTGATGGTCATTTACTGGGTGTAATAATGACAATCTATGCTTCATTATGGATGATCTCAAGGGGATTGCTGATGATGACTTAGAAGAGATGGATATTTTGAGCCAAATGGCCTTGATAATATCAGATCTCAGAAGTTCTATAAAAGAACTGGAAGAAAATTCCCAGGACTCTCTGGCAAAACCAAAGTTGGTTTTGACAAGAGCAAGTTGAGGTGTCACAAATGCCAAAGGCTTGGACACTTTGCAAGAGAGTGTAGATCAACTGGATCTAACTCCACTGCACCCTTTGTGACTTTTCCTGGCAATAGTCAACAACACAGAGGGCAACATCCTGTCACCTCTAGTCATCATCCTCAACAACAATCTCCGGCATATTTTGTTCCTCAGGGTCAAATGCCATATCCGTACCCTTGTTATTACATGCCACAGTCAAATCAAGTTCAAGTTCCTATGGCACCACAACCTCATGCACTACCAGAACCTCAGCCATCCCAATCTCATCAACAACTCAACCTCAACAACACAGCTTCTTCACCCCAGGAGTTGTTGACTGGAGCAGTTTACCAGATGACTTGTCTGGTCATGATCAACTGTTCTCAGGTGCTGGTCAACATGGTGGTGACAGTCCTTTTGGGAATCTAGCTCTTATGGCTTTGGAGTCTGCTGATACTTCATTTTCTAATGCCTCTACACCTCAGGTATCACAGGTATCCTCTGAGGCAAAAGCCAAATTATGTTCTGAACCATGCATAGCAGCATTTGCTTCCATTAGAGAAGCAAATGTAGCTCTAATTAATAAGAACATTGAGCTAGAACAAATAATTTCCAAAAACAAAGCTGAGTTTGAGTTTGTGCTCAAAGATAAAAATGATGAGATTTATAAACTGAATTGCCAAATAATTGATGATAAGGCTAGAGAAGAAGTACTTCTAGAGAAGTACAAAGATCTCAAAGAAACCCTTGCAGTTACCCAGGTAGAGTGTGATAGATGGGTACAATCATGCAAAGGTTTTGAAATGCTTCTTAGTAAGCAATCTGCTTCAAATGTGAAGTTTGGAATTGGTTACAATCACACTGCTCCACCTACAGATTTTACCCCAAGAGCAGAGGTAGAATCTGATGGTGAGAGTGATAACCAATCCATCACATCATGTGATCTACCTTCTGATACAGCACAATCAGAAGTAGCAGTCAGCATCAAGCCCTCTTTGAAACTATCAGCTGATGTTGATGGTTCAAATGCTGACATTCACATGATTAATGAGTTGATCAACTCAGGAGTTAATTCTGAAGGTCCTGAAAGGACTAGAGAGCAGGATTAACACCTGAAGTTCAAACTTCAACTGCTGTCAGTACTGAAGAGAAGAAAACTGGCAGTAGAAAGAGTTTGAAGACTACTAAAGAGGCTGTCAAGAAAGCAAACAATGCTTCCAAAGCATTGAAGAACAAGTCTTCTTTGCTTCACCCTCTTTAGTTGATGATCAACCTAAGATGAAGAAGAAACCATGTGAAGTATGTGGTTTGTTCAATCATCTTACAGATGATTGTTGGTACAAAAGAGGTTCCAAACTCAAACAAAAAGAAGAAATTAATGAGAAAATGGTAAAAATGAAAACTGAGTTTGAGACCACATTTGTATCAGCAACATCAAATCCTGTAACCCTTAAGTCCTCAAAGAAATCCAAAAAGGAAGGGGTTAAACAGGTGACAGCTGAGGGTGCTCAGAAGAAGAAGGTGCAACATAGGAACTTATCAAACTCCACTAGCAATGTGTCTGATGAGCTGAAAGCTTTATCACAAAATCAGACACAGCTGGTATGATGGTTCAACATCTGTTGGGTAGAGTTAACCAACTAGATTCTCCTATGTTGAAACCACAGAAAAGGAGGTCCAAGCCAAAGGACTCCTCTTCTACACCATCTTCTTCCTCTCAGGCTGTTGTTTCAAATAAACCTGTTAGTTTACCATCTATTGATGAGACCAGGCCCAAAACAAAAAGGTTTGGGTCTCTAAAACTAACTGATTGTTTATTTTTGCAGGGTTCTTCAACATGCCAAAGTAGCATCTGGTATGTAGACAGTGGGGGATCTATGCACATGACTGGGAACAGCTCTCTTCTTCATGACTACTCTCAAGGAAAGAAGGGATTTGTCTCTTTTGGCAATGATGCTAGGGGTTACATCATCGGTAAGGGCTTTGTCTCCAATGGAGAAATCAAATTTGATGATGTTAATCATGTGGAAAATCTCAAGTACAATCTCTTGAGTGTCAGTCAAATGTGTGATAAAGGCCATGTTGCCCTTTTCACCAGTCAAAACTGTAGGATTCTGTCATCCAAAGTTTTGCACTTGATTGACAAGGTGTTGGATGATCACACTCTCCTGAAAGCCAACAGGACAGGAAGAGTGTATGCCTTAGATCTTTCTAAGAAGATAGATCTCAAAGGCAATCCTTGCCTATTTTCCAAAGCCTCTTCTCAAGAATCTAAACTGTGGCACAGGAGGCTTGGTCATGTTAATCTCAAAAACATGAATCAGCTTACCCACAATAGTTTAGTCAGAGGCTTACCAATAAAGGAGTTCCACTGTGATGAAACCTGCACTGCTTGTTTAAAAGGAAAACAACACAAAGTCTCATTCCTCCTATTGAAGTGCCCAAGTCCACTGCCTGCTTGCAATTACTGCATATGGATCTATTTGGTCCTGTGAGAGTAATGAGCATGGCAAAGAAGAAATACTGTCTGGTAATTGTGGATGATTACTCCAGATTTGTATGGACTTTCTTTCTACATTCAAAGGATGAGGCTGCTCAGAAGATTATTCACTTTGTGCTGTATATTGAGAAGCAGTATTCCCTTCCAGTCAAGTGTATTAGGAGTGACAATGGAACTGAGTTCAGAAATCATACACTTGATGACTTCTATCTTTCAAAGGGAATCAAAAGGCAGTTCAGCATTCCAAGGACTCCAGAACAAAATGGAGTAGTGGAGAGAAAGAACAGGACCCTCATTGAAGCTGCAAGGTCCATGCTGGCTGACTCAGGTTTGCCACTGACCTTTTGGGCTGAAGCTGTCAACACAGCTTGTTATGTGCAAAATAGAGTTTTAGTAAATCAGAGGTTGATGAAGACTCCATATGAAGTTCTCCATCATTTGGCTCCTCTGATTTCATTTTTCAAAGCATTTGGGTGTCCCTGTTTTATTCTCAACACAAAGGATCAACTCCATAAATTTGATCCTAAGGTGGATGCAGGGTACTTTGTTGGTTATTCATCTACTTGCAAGGCATACAGAGTCTTCAACTGCAGAACAAAGATGGTTGAAGAAACTCTACATGTTAAGTTCAATGAATCTCCAAAGGACAAGATTCCACAAAGCCCTGTGGAGTTATTTGATTTGGACATACTGCAATATGTTCCCTATCAAACTCCTGCTGTTGCTCCTGTCAACAGTTCACCACCTGGTGGTACTGCTGATGATGATGATGATTGCAGTACTCACCCTTCAGGTTTAGTGATCAGCTGCCTGACTCAGCTAGACCTGATGTTCCTGTAGCTCCAGTAGCACCATCCACAACAAATGCTGATGAGATCTCTTCGAATTCAACTTCCTTTGAATTACCATCCACTGATTGGTTTCAAGGAAATGATTCACCATCACCATCTGTTGTTGCTGAGCCGGCTACAAACACTTGCACAGATCTCATTGTGTATCAAGATCTGAAGAATCACCCTATGTCTCAAATCATTGGTGATATCACTGCTGGAGTATCAACAAGAAGTCAATTGTCAAATTTCTGCTTCTATGCTCTCTTCATCAGTCAGCAAGAGCCAAAGAATTATCACATTGCTTTAAAGGACAATGGATGGGTTGATGCCATGCAGCTTGAGCTTCTTCAGTTCAAGAAACAGCAAGTGTGGGAACTGGTTCCTCTACCTCCAGGTAAGTGTGCAATAGGCACTAAATGGGTGTTTAGGAACAAAACTGATGAAAATGGGCTTATTGTTAAGAACAAGGCCAGACTGGTTGTTCAGGGGTTTGCACAAGAAGAAGGTATTGATTATGATGAAACCTTTGCCCCTGTAGCCAGACTGGAAGCAATTCGATTGTTTTTAGCTTATGCTGCTTATCAAAACCTTAAATTTTCAAATGGATGTCAAAAGTGCATTTTTGTATGGAAAATTAAAGAAGAGGTTTATGTATGTCAACCTCCAGGCTTTGAGGACAATAAACATCCTAATTGGGTGTATAAGCTTGATAAGGCTCTTTATGGGTTAAAACAAGCTCCAGAGCCTGGTATGAGACATTATCAAACTTTCTTCTGGAAAACAATTTCACTAGAGGCTCCATAGATAAGACTTTATTCATTAAGAAAGCTGGGCAGCATAATCTACTTGTTCAAATTTATGTAGATGATATCATTTTTGCATCCTCTGATCCAAAGTTGTGTGATGCCTTTACAAAGTTGATGCAACAGAAGTTTGAAATGAGTGCCATGGGAGAATTACAGTTCTTTCTGGGGTTGCAAATCAAACAAAAGGCTGATGGAATTTTCATTCATCAGTCCAAATATACAAAAGATCTTTTGCAAAAGTTTGATTTACAAAACTGTAAGCCTTGTTCTACTCCCATGTGCAGCACCACACAACTGGACACAGATCAGAAAGGTAAAGTGGTTGATGAAACACTTTACAGATGTATGATTGGGTCCTTGATGTATTTAACAGCTTCTAGACCAGATATTATGTTTGCTACATGTGTTTGTGCTAGATTTCAGGCTGCACCTAAAGAGTCTCATCTGATTGCAGTCAAGAGGATCTTTAGATATCTGCAAGGCACTCCATCTCTAGGTTTATGGTATTCTACGGACATTCTGGTAAATTAGTTGCTTTTTCTGACAGTGACTATGCAGGGTGTAAGTTGACCAGGAAATCAACTTCTGGTGGATGTCAATTCCTAGGCAACTGCTTGATTTCTTGGCAGAGCAAGAAACAGACCTCAGTTGCTACATCAACTGCTGAAGCAGAGTACATTGCTGCTGCAAGTTGTACATCTCAGGTACTCTGGCTTCAAAACCAACTTTTGGATTATGGCATTACAGAGACTAAGACTCCATTGTTAATGGATAGTGCTTCAGCTCTTTGCATTGTCAAAAATCCAGTCCAGCACTCTAGGACCAAACATATAGAGATCAGACATCATTTTATAAGGGATTGTTTTGAAAAAGGTCTGATTGATCCTAAGTTTGTGCCTAGTGCTGATGAGCTTGCAGACATTTTTACTAAGCCTTTGGATAGTTCAACTTTCCAAAACCTGGTGTTAAGGCTTGGTATGCTGCAGCTAGAATAAGTGACAACTACTGATGATCTTAGTAATAAGTACTGATGATCATTAGTACCTATGTCACATATAAGTACTGATGAGCTCTTTTACCCAGTAGTTTTATAACTACTGAAGGCTAAATGTCTCACAAGTACTGAAGTACTTCATCTGTTCTAAACTACTGATGTAGTTACAACTACTGATGCAGTTACAACTACTGCAATCAGTAAAAACAGATAAGTACTGATGTCCTATGAAACAACTGAAATCAGCCAAAAAGACTGATGAATGTGTTGAGGACAGTATGAAACAGCTGAAAAGCTAAGAATTGACGAAAACAGCTGAAGAGAACTTTCTCTTCAGTCGTTTGTACAACTGCTGTTTCATTTTAAACAACTGAAGCAAAACCACGTCTTCAGTAGTTTTATAACTACTGATGACTAATACCAAGTCTTCAGTTGTTTACAACAGCTGATGACAAAACCACTGTCTTCAGTAGTTTCATAAACTGATGACAAACACCAAGTCCTCAGTTGTTTCAATCATCTGAAGTCAAAACCACGGTCTTCAGTAGTTTTCTAAACTACTGATGCCTAACACCACGACTTCAGCTGTTTCAACGTCTGAAAGGATAATACCATGTCAACGGTCGTTAAAAAACTGATGACTATGACTAACACCACATCCTTCAGTCGTTCTCTTACCCGTACCCTATATATATCCCTAACCTAGCTCTCAATGCTTCATCTTCTTCAAACCTAACGTTCCTCTCCAAAACTTCCCTCTTCTCAATGGCGTCTATGCAAATTAAACCGCGACACAACTGTGTTGCCTACCTCACTAAATCGCCTATCTGGACTAAGTTCGATACTGCTATCGATCTTATGGTTCAGTCCCAATACAACACGGCATTTCTTCTGAATCCCATATTACATGCCGAATCCTTGCACCAATTTGGATGAACGTTACTGTTACCACTGGGGAGACAAAACACACCATCCCTCCAGTCGGTCGTCAACAACAAAGAAGTAGTCCACTCCTGCAATAATCCGCCAAATTCTTCAACTGAATGATGCTAGTTCTCCTGCTGGATATCCGAAGGGCACCATAGATCTATCCTTTGCTCAACATGGATATCAAGGCGATCTCAGTGCCTCCACTATCATGAAAAACACTTTAATGACGCTGAGCGCCTGATTTTTCACATGGTGAATGTATGTTTGGCCCCTAAGACGTCGTCTTGGGATCAAATGTCGACAAAATGGCAGCAGGTAATGTATTCTATTCTTGAGCAACAACCACTTAATTTTTCAGAAATAATATTTTTAGAGCTCAAGGATATGGCTCAAAAACTAACTGCCAACCGTTGGATACTATATCCACGGTTCATAATGGATCATTACAAACCAGCTTAATGCTGAGGGACTGTTGGCTTGGGAGTCCCTGCTACGGCTGTTCTGCCGGAAGTATACTCCCGGCACAACTCTGACCGGACACTCAAAATGGCTGCCAAGCTGCGAAAACCCACGCAGCTGGAACCCACAGCCACCACCTCCAAATCCAAAGTCCCCACCAAACCCACCAAAAAGAAACCCAAAACGGCTACTCAGGGAATTGAGTCCCCTGAGGATGCCCCTGCAACACAAACGCAGGATATATCCACTAGTCCAAACCCCCTAGTGGATACAATGACTCTCCAGCCATAGCCGCTCAGGCTTCCTCTCAACAGGAGCCTGCAGCAACCACACAAGGGGTACCTACATATCTGGGATCTTCCTCACTTGAGGAGATTGCCATTGAAGAGCACCAACCTCCCCAGGTGCACACTGCTTCTATCCCTTCACCCCAAACAACCGCCCCTCACAGCCCAACTTTAATAGTTGCACAAGTGCTGACTCAACTGCACTCCTCACCCCTCCCCAGAAACCACTTACTACTGGGAATACCTCTACAATTGAGGGGGAGGAACACAGTGCACTTGAGAACCCACAGCACAGGGGTTTACCACTTCTATCTCCTGGTGTAGACAAGGAGCTTAGAATATCTAGTGAGGCTGCCACCTCCTCTGACTCAGCACATGATCAGAGTGAGGCTGGTAACATTGCTAAGACCTCACTAGAGGCAACAGCTGATGATGGACACTGTCCTGAGGCTGGAAGTCCCCAGTACCAAGCACAAGGGGCACATGCACCAACTGGTCTACACCCAGTGCATGTAAATCCTGCTCTAAGCAGGAGGTCAGATGATTCAGCTTCGGCTGATGATGACCTGGGCTTTTTCTATGATGTTCTTGCCCAGAACACAATCCTTGAAGAGAAAGTCAGTAGGCTGCAAAACCTACTTGACCAACTCTCACAAGGAGAAAGACCATCTGCCTCTACCCACCCACAGATGGCACCTTCACTTGAAGGTTTCCCAAACACTGAGCCACTCCAAACTCAACCACCTGCCTCTGCTTCAGGCCCTACTTCTCAGGAACAGAACCCTCCTGAGCAAATAGGTGCTGTACTTCAAAATTCCCTCCCTCTCATCACACCCATAATCACTGATATTGTGACTAAAGCCATTGATGAGAGGCTTTCCTCAACTTTACAGCCCTTGGTTGATGCTGCTGTCCAAAAGACTCTTTCTGCGGTACAAACCCCTTCCTCCAATGCAACAAAAAGGGGGAGAGTACTGCAGTGAAAGAAAAGAAGAGGAAAAGAACAGAGGAGAAAGAAGGAGAGAAGCAAGCCCAGAGGAGGAGAAAGAAAAGCAACCTCTGCTCACTTACAAGCGAAAGAGAAGTGCTGATGATCACACTGCTGAAGACAAATCCTTGGAGGAGCTGGTCAAAGAAGCTGACACTACACACAGCCGATCCATGGATAAAATAATTGAACAACTCTTCAGGCAGGGGTTTGACACAGCCACACTGGATAGTGAGATCAGAAGGTTAGAAGTGCAAGAGATACAAACCCGATGGGCAGGGTATGATGCTCTTGAGAAAGAGAGATTGGAAATAATGATCCGCTTCATTGCAAAATATTTAGGAAGATCGTTATGGAGATTCGCGCATGGACCAGGGACAGCATTCTGGCTATAGCCACCAGAATCTGTCTGTCTGAGCAATTCAACAAAGGGATTATTGTGGAAGCCCTTGATGAGGCTGGGGCTGGTAAAAGGTTAGAGATGGCTAAACTCACAAAGGCGAAACTAACTACAAAGATGCTGGATCAACCTTCCCTTCCACCCACTCAAACAGATCTATCCCTCAAATCTCCCAACCAATCTCTAAGCCAAAATCAAACATCCTCATTCTTCAAAACCAATTCCTTCACCAACACAACCATCATCCAGTGATGTACCCAGAAGGAGGAGAAGGGTGCTGAGGAGGAGAAGAAGAAGAAGAAGAGGAGGATGAAGATGATAGTCTGCCACTCTCTGCTGTTCTGAAGCTACCAAAACCCCGAAGTCAACCCATGATCACACCTGACTCTCAAAGGGAAATGGTCAGAGTCAAGATAGAAGAGAAGAAGAACAGCAGAAACAGCACGATGAGCAACTGTTGAAGATGGTTGACAAGGAATTTCCTCAGTCATCATCTATTCAAGCCATGAAAGGGCATGCTCAAAGGCTGTACACTCTCAGGCACACCTTTCAGTATCAGAAGGAGAGAGTGAGAGTATGGCCAGACCCCAGGGTGAGTTCTAGAATCCATAAAAGAACTATCCACACAGATACACGGCCAGGTACGAAAAACAATAGAGTCTACCATCATGTTGGCCGTTGTAGTCTCACCTTGGGAAATCATTGATGAATTCAAGAAAGCTCACAAGCAAAGAAGACCCCTCAAGCTTACTAGAAAACAAGATGATTAAGAAGGGGTGTTATATAAAAAGCTTGAAGACATCCAGAAGAATGAGCTCCAGTTACTCCTTGAAGGCAACCATCCTGATGAATTTGTATATAGGGAGGTAACTACGGTGGAGCTGAAAAATGGCAGGACCATGAAGTACTTATCAGAGTACTATGGTCCAGAGTTCTTCTTCGAAGGAGGAGCAGAAGAACTCTCTCAGGAGGAACAAGTTGTTCTCCTTGAGGCCTATGTTCGTGAGTCATACAGACTCATTATGGGGAAGTAAATCTCATGAATGGGATAACAACTCTGTGTCCAGTTCCCCAAAACAGAGTTCCCATTCATACTCTGCCAAACAAATATTTGAGATTTCTTCCAGGCCGGAGCTTACATGGGTCATCTTCTCTACTGATCAAGAAGGAAAAAGACCAACATTTTGCCATCAATAAGTGGGATAATAAATAAGTTAGAGGTTTTGGCTGCATTGGTTCAGGGGGAGTTTGTTGGACCAAAAGAACCAATGAGCCAAGATCAGAAAACCTCTAAGTCCCACATGGTATCACAACAACTGCTGAAAGCCTCATCAGTAGTTTGACAAGTGCTGAAGACTTCAACAGCTGAAGATCAAGTGCTGAAGTACAACAGCTGAAGAACACAAGTGCTGAAGCTGAAAGACCAAAGTACTGAAGTACAACAGCTGAAGAGTTTACAAGTACTGAAGATCAACAACTGATGTACAAAGTCTGAAGACAAAGACTGAAGACATCAGCTGATGATATTCTGAAGTATCAGCTGATGATATCTACTGAAGTCATCAGCTGATGAAACACCTGAAGGTCAAAGTCTGAAGATCAAGTACTGAAGCCTCAGTAGTTTGTCACAACTGCTGAAGAGTACTTCTTCAGTAGTTGTGATATCAGTAGTTTTATTTTTAGTTTCAGTGTTTTATGTTCAGTAGTTTTGTAAAACGACTGAAGAGCTTGTTCTTCAGTCGTTGTAGTTTCAGTAGTTTTATATTTTGTACTTAACACTCTGATATGTTCTCAGTAGTTGTGAACATTTCAGTAGTTTGTAAGAGTTAGTTATTTTTGTATTAGATCTGCCAGTTGTCACTTTCCGTGATAACAGCAGTGATTGTTGCACTCTATATAAGGAGTGACAACCTATTGTAAGAGATGAATGAATGGAATGAATGAATGATTGATTAGAAATATTCTACATCTATAAACATTCCTTGAAATCAGAAATATATATTCTCTCCCTATAACCGTATGCGCTCTTAATGCATACAAGTATCGATTGCTTGCTACAATTTGTCTAATTCCGTTTGTATTCCGCTGCTTTGAATCCTAATACATCAAACTTGTGATCACTGATCCTGTCATTATCTCTGGAAAAAACTTCTCGTTGTTGTGTTTTCTTGCTTAAGGGGATGTTGAAAAACTCTATCTTTCCTCCTGCATATGGCCTTTCTGATGAAATTATCAGTTAATTTGAACATTTTGAGGTGTTTCAAATATTTCCCCGAACATAGCGAGGATTGATTAGTCTAGTGAGCTAGGTCTTTCAAGTCATGGATATCCAGAGCATTTACAAGAGCAGAGTACTTGTAAAGAATTGGACAAAGCCAGGAGATCCTTTTAACCATAACATGTTCCAAGTGCTGTCATACATCCATGCAATGTTTCTGCTCAACTTGCCTTGGAGTAGATACACCTCTAATCAACTCTGTTATGGGTAAACCTTTCTTGAAGTTTAGTTGGAGGGTTCAGCAAACCATTCAGGGTATTATGAAGCACTGGAGCCAACAATCTTGATCTTTTGGTTGAGTTGCTGTCTTGAGCTGTCAATCTAGATATGGCATTTTGTTTATGATTACCTTCTTCTATAGCTTGAGCCTATCTTTCTTTTCATTATCAGTGGAGAGTTGCAGCCCTCAAAGAGTTTGTTTTCATATCCCAAGCTTCCTTCTTAGGAAGTCTTGGCTTGAATGTAATTCTTCATTCCTTATCTGAATGCTATAAGGATTAGAAATAGGGGTTCAGGAGTTGATGTTGATTTTTCATGGCTAACCGTTTGGGCACAAGAACCTTTCGAGAAAGAGTTCTTTCATACTCTGTTTCAAGTTGGAGTCAGCAGTTTATTGACTTTTTCTTCTTTGCTTTCATGCCTTCATATGTCATATTAAAAACTTCATCTACATCATACCTGTGATTGATCAAAAAATTGCTTTTATCATCAGGTCATCAGTTTGAGCCTTTAACAACATTTCGTCCACAGATCTTTCTTTTTGCACAGGACTATCAATATCTAGAGGCTCATCAGCATCATATCCTCCTTCAATCTCTCCTTCTTCAAGATTAATAAATACAACTGGTTATTTCAATTGGCCTTCGCTTGTTCATGTTTTCCAAGAATTCTGCTATTGCAGCAAGACTTCTGGGATCATTGTTTGGTTTTCTTTGCTGGTTCTTCTTCTTTCATAGGTCTCTTTCCTTTAGCTTTCTCAGATAAGTATTTCCTCTTTTTGGTATAAGTTTGAAGTGCAGGACCAGAAGAGGATTTAGCCTTTTCATCTCCTCAGGCATTTTTTCAGCCTCAGTTTCTACTTTTTCCTCATCATCAGCTTCTTTTTCTTCCTTTTCTTTTTCTTTTTCACAAACCTTTTGATCATATCTTTTTGTTCCTCTGATAATGACACAACAGGTACCATTTGCATGCTCAACTCTTTCTCCAAGGAACTAGAGATTGTGGAATGACCATGGGTTCAGTGTTGGTCCTCTGGTCTGCAACAAAATCCAAAATTCATCATCTATTATAAATTCTTCAGAAGTAAAGCTATCCATAGCACTGACTAGTTCTTCAAATTCAGCCTCTTAGTTTTAGTAGCATCTGATTGCCCAGAATAAACCACAATTTCCAGACTTGATCTTCATTCTTTTTTTTGCTTGCTTCTTCTTCTTTTTCATCATTCTCAGTAGAGGATTGTTTCTCATCAGTCATTACTTTTTCTTCATCTTTTTTACTTTCTTCAGCCTCAGCACATCTTTGAATTTCAATTAACATCTCATATCTTCATCCTCAGAGATTCTTTTATCTTGTCTTTCAATTTGACTTTGGAGATTGGAGATGATCTCTGCTTGTTCTTCATTCATATCTTCTTGCTCTTCCATAGCTATAGTTTGAATGGCAAGAGTATCAACAAGGCCACTTACTTCTTCTCTAGAATGGTTAAGAGTAGCTTTTAAGTATTCAATCTCCTTCTCTTTCTCATTCTTTTCAACTTCATATTTTTCTTTTATCTCTTTTAACTCATGCTCCTTTTCATCAAGTTCTAGAATCCTATCATCAATGATTCTAGCTCTCCTATTCAGTGTTCTTTCCATCCTTCCAATCTTTTGCAAGATTTTAGATATTAATTCATCCTTTTCATTTGGTCTGTTTACATTAGATTCAGCAAAGCTATTTGAGGGAGCAGTCTCAGAAGTGACTCTCTTTACAGGCATTTGAGCATGTTGATCCTCCTCATCTGAAGATGATTTGGATGCTTTAGATGTGCTGGTTGAGTCTCCAAACTCAATTGGATTATCATGGGATGGCAATGTTTGAGGTGGTGATTTTGGTGAATGGTGAGGTGGTGATATTGGTGAGTGATGAGGTGAGATATTGGTGAGTGATGAGGTTGAGATATTGGTGAGTGATAAGGTGGAGATGGTGTGGTAGTGGTACAAATGGAGATGCATAGTCATGAATTTCAGGTTCAGTATGAGAACACCCCCAGCACCATCCTTGGGTGATACTGACCTTTGCCTATCAACACCATTAGCTTGCTCATCAGCAGCTTGCTCATCAGCAGCTTGATCATCGGCAGCTTGTTCTTTAGTGTGATAATAAGCATCTTGTTTTTCTCCCTGTTCTTGTGGATTGATCTGTTGAAGCATCCAAGGAAGAAGACGTGAGTGAGCTCCATAGTAAAAGTTTTTGGGATCCATCTTCTTAATGTACTTGTATGATTTTGCATCATAATGAGGAATATCTAGAACTAGTCCCTCAGTAGCTAGATTTAGGAATGCTTCATTATCAGGCACTGAATGAATCTTGGATACATCATGAACTTGTATCTCCTTCCCTCTTGTATGTTTGAAACCAGAACATTAAATACATAAGCAGACATGTTGAATGGTCTGTTTGTGCAGAGAGCACAAATTGCTAATGAAGTAATGATTGGAATATCATTCCACCATATTTTTCTTTTGGATAAGTAGTGCTGAAAAATGTAGATTAGAAATCTCCAAGGCAAATCAACTAATCCCTTTACAATCTGCTTAGCTTCAAATCCCCCTTCATACCCAATTTCTGCAAAGAAGGTAGTGATGTCATCCTCATCCAACTCTAGTGGTGCATCGGCATCATCACCAAAATGCAGACATCTTCACACAGAATCTTCAGTTATGCTCAGAGTATGCTCATTATCAATTCTTTCAGATAAAGTTCTAACACCATCTGCTTCAATCACTTCAGCTGAATTCCAGAAAGACCTTATGAGTTTCTCATAGATGGTGGGTATAACAATGATTGCATAAATTACTCTTATTGTAGAGATGAATTTGATAATTTCTCTGAGTCCTTCAGCTTCTGATACATCACGGTCTAAATAACCGCTGACATCATGGAGCTTGCTCCATGAGAGATTACCCATTTAATCTGCATAAGAGACATATGTGTTAGTTTTGATGAGAAAGCATGTGCACAATTGATTAGTTTGACTTTTAGTGGTCAAAGATGAACATTTGAAGTCATTGTTTCATTATTGTCACATCAAATGGTCAATTTGTTGTAGAACAATCAAATTTCTCTGTTTTTCAAGTTTAAATAAACTATTTATTAGATGTTACTTCATTAATTGTACACATTTTCGTTTTTCATCAAACTCTGTTCTTGTGATGAACACAACTATGAACGTTTTTCATGCCGGTTAAAATTCCTCTTAGTTTGCATGTTCATTGATGTTGAACATGTATAACATATCTTTGAATAAATTGGATTTTGTGTGTTCTTCATTATCATTTGGTTCTTCATTCATTTTTCGTAAAACAGTCAAAAGTTAGGTCATGAAAAATTTATGGAAATTTCACCGTTCTATCAATGCTACTGTTGTTTGGAATCGATTACAATAACAGGATGATTGAACACACTGAAATCTTTGGTTGTTGTTGATGATGATGATCAAAGAAGGTTTACTGTGTTTTTGTGCTCGTCTCACTATGTAGTCTCTCAGATTTGAAAAGTATTAAATGACCTTTGAATTCCTTTAAATAATCAAATAATGGCTTTTACAAAATTTTACAAGTTTCAGAGCAAATGCGGTCACATTTTTAAATCACTGTAGCAAATGTGAAGGGGTAATTTTTAGGTCTTTGGGTCATTCGCATTTGTTTACTGTTGTAAATGTGGAAGTGAAAATTCAATAATTTTGCAAGCCGCATTTGTTTGCTGAAGCAAATGCAGAAGAGTTAACTTGTGCTTTTAGGCATCTGCCTTTACATACTGTAGCAAATGCGGAAGTTTTGTTACTTCTCTTTTTCTTTCATCCACATTTGGGCACTGTTGCAAATTCAGAAGAACTAAGTTCATCAGCATTTGTTCACTGTACCAATTGTGGTTGACAAAACTTGTTCAACATTGCTCACTGTAGCAAATGTGGATGAACAAAATTTGTCAGCATTGCTCACTGTAGCAAATGCGGAAGACCTTACTGGTCAGCATTTGCTCACTGTAGCAAATGCGATAGAATAAAATCCACATTTACTTGATCATCATTCATTGACAGGAGATTAATCACTAATTGTTTCTGCTTGAAAATACATGAACATTCAAGATACATATCCACAAATGCGGATAAGTAAAACGAATGCGGAAGTGTAAATTTCATCCGTATTGACAAATGCGGCTGGACACTTAAAAGTTTATCCGCATTGACAAATGCGGTTGAACACTTGAAAATTATTTTATCTGCATTGACAACTACAATAGAACAATTTTTGTTCCGCATATGTTTTAAAACTTCAAAATTTTATGTATACTTGTAACACACTAATGCAGTAGAGTACAATCATTGTCCGCATTAGTTTCAATTGGAAATAAAAAGCTACCCGCATTAGTTATAAGCATGGGTTACCTTCACCGCATTAACCAATGCACTTACCTACATTAACTTTTGAACTCAATCATAAGTTAATGTGACTGCTTTGACTTTTCATGTTATGAAGAGATGTCATTCATGAATTTTCTTATGAAGTCGTTGACTGTTGATGTTGTCAATTCTTGCTTGGATTGACTTGTATGCCAGAATTGATACAACTTTCCCATTGTTTGACTGATCTTGGACTTTTCATGGTTCCAAGAATCTGCATAGGCTGAGATACAATGGTATAACATTTGCAGCAACACATGCATTTACTTTTTCTTGTGTTTTTAATGTTTTTATGAAAGTAATTTAAGATAGTAACAATCTAGAAAGATGTAATCAAAAATTTTAAATTACTCCCCTAAGGTTTATATCCATATCTGGATAAGAACTTTAAAGATTTAAAAATTTTTTGTCAATTATATACATTGATTATTGATAATGAAGAGAAGTATACCTTTTGTAGGGATCGTATCAATCTTACATTGCACTTGTGCATCCTTTATGATAAAATGGACATGTTTATGAACTTGATGATTGAAGGTATGTTTGTCCTCTTAAACTCATACCCGGTTGATATTTTGTTCCAAATGATATTTATCATGTTTTTGGTTGATTTAATTATTCAATATGTACCTCATACACACAAGCATGGAATGATCAACCATCTTTATACAATGCATGGTAGAACTTTTTAACAACTTTCCTTACCCGGTTAGTTAAATTATGAGAACTCATTTTCACTGATCGTCATTGGGATTCTTTTACTTTGATCCTTTTCATGATGATCCATATTGGGATTCTTTTCACTTCACTTAGGAAGGTGATACATGATAGGATTCTTTGTTCATTCATATGGAATGTATTGCTTTTGTAGATTCATTCAATTTGGATGTGTTCCTCATTAGGAATCTTTTGGATCATTACATCTGCACTATGTGCTTGTTTCATCAGGTCTTTGTTCAGTAAAACAAAGATGAAACTTGATATAGGTGAAAGAGATTCATAAAGTATCATTACTTGGTGTGTTTATGTTACTACACACACATGCAGTCAGATAAGCCAATACAAACCTGTACTTTGTGATAAGTGTTTCACTGTTGAAGAAGATTTTTAATTCATCATTGCATGTGTCTTCTCTTCCATGTTGAGCCTACCAACATATGTGGTAAGTCATGACAGTCTCTCAATTTTGAAATTAAGCACAGTGAATGATATAACGACTATAATTATATCATTTCCCTTATATTCTATTCTTCATAAAATTGACTTCTTTTTTTATTTTTCTAGTATTTTTGAGTTGTTTTTGATGTTTTGAATTATTTTTACTCAAGGTTAATCATGCTAATTGACTAACCAGGAATTCAAACCTACCAGGTTCAAATGCCTTAGTAAACAAATCAGCTAATTGATTTTCAGTGGGTACTTGAATCAATTTGATTAACCATTTTTCAGCACAGTCTCTCAAAAGTGATATCTAATTTCATATGTTTTGTTTTGAGTGCTGAACTGGATTATTGGTTATGAAAACAGTTGTAGTGTTGTCAATGTGAATTGGTGTGTGCAAGAAGTTATAACCATGATCAAGCATCTGGTTTTGAATCTAGAGTACTTGAGAGCAACAGGCTGATGCTGCAATTTACTCAGCTTCTGATGTTGATACAAACACGTTTGTTTGCTTCTTGCATTGCCAGGAGACCAGTCTGGGACCAAGAAATTGACAACTGCCAGAGGTGGATTTTCTGTTGAAGTTGCATCCTCCATAATGACTGTTTGTGAAGGCATAGAGATTGAAGTCTCCTTCCTTTGAATACCATAATCCAAGAGCTGGTTTGCCCTTCAGGTATCTGAATATCCTCTTGACTGTAATCACATGTGATTCTTTTGGAACAGCTTGATATCTGGCACACACACAAACACCAGACATAATATCAGGCCTACTGGCTGTTAGATACATAAGTGAACCGATCATAGAATGATAATGAGTCTGATCCACTGATTTGCCTTCAGGGTCAGTCCAATCTTCACTTTAGTATCCACGGGAGTTTTAATAGACTGACAATTAGCAAAGTTGAATTTCTTCAACATAGTTTCCATATATTTTGATTGATTGATGAATATTCCATCTGCTGTCTTTTGGACTTGCATCCCTAGAAAGAAAGTGAGTTCCCCCATTGCACTCATTTGGAAGTTTGAATGCATAAGGTCATCAAATTCTTTGTAGAGCTGGTTGTTTGTTGAGCCAAAAATGATATCGTCCACATAAATCTGGACTAACAACATGTCTTTTCCTCTTCTTCTTCTAAAGAGAGTCTGATCGATTTTTCCTCTTTTTTATCCATGTTCAAGAAAAAAAGATGACAGAGTCTCATACCATTTTCGTGGAGCTTGGTCAAGACCATACAGAGCTTTGTCAAGCTTGTAAACTCTATGAGGGAAATCTGGATCTTTAGAGCCCGGTGGTTGACTCACATAGACCTCTTCAGCAATCTTTCCATACAAGAAGGCACACTTCACATCCATTTGATAAATAGTGAATTTCATGGATGCAGAATATGCTAGAAAGATTCTGATTGCTTCTAATCTGGCAACAGGTGCAAACACTTCGTCATAATCGATTCCTTCTTCTTGAGTGCATCCCTGCGCCACTAATCTTGCTTTGTTTTTGATGACGATCACTCTATCATAAGTCTTGTTTCTGTACAGCGATCTGGTACCACATTTCTTTCGGGAAGATCTACCAGTTGCCATACTTCTTGCTTCTTGAATTGGAGAAATTCTTCCTGCATTTCTTCAATCCAGCTATTGTCTTGAAGATCCTCTTTGATATTTTTGGGTACTGTTTGACAGAGAAAGCACGAGAAGAAACAGATGTTTGCAATACCAGACTTGCTTCTTGTCACCCTCTCATTAAGATCACCAATAATGGTTTCAACTGGATGATTCTTGTGTATTCAGGTGTTTGGAATGGAGTCAAGAGCAATAGTTACATCAAAAGTGGAGACATTCAGTTCATTATGGTCAGAGGCACCTTCATCTTGAACTATTGTTGAATTATGAAGGTTGTCAGACTCTGTTTCAGTTCCTGCTTCAACTTTAGCAGCACTGTGATTGCTTTGATCATTTGATTTTCTTTGTGTTTCTGATGGAGGAGTAGCTTGTTTCTGATTTCTGATCTCGGTTGAAAGATCATCTGAGTGTGATGGAACAAGCTTGGACCTCCTTCAGTTGAAACACTCTGATTTTGTGATGGTTGTCTGATGTGATCAACTTGGAGAGGAACATCTTCATTCATGTATTCAGCAGATGTAGGAGGAATCAATGGAAAGTCATTACTTCTTTCTATAGCTGAGGAAGTGTCAGCTGAATGGAGATTTCCTGCATTAGACAAGTGAAGTTGATCAAATGATTTTATAAAAGAGTCAATATCAAACAACCAATCGGGACCATTTCTAGATTTGGGAAACGAATGTTCCTTGAATTGAACATTTGTTGATTCATCATAATGTTTTAATCTAGGATGAAACACTCTGTTAGCCTTAGAAACAGAAGATTAACCTAGAAAGAATCCTTCATCGGACTTAGATGAAAACTTTCCCAGATAGCACGGGTGTTTAATATTGAGACAGGACTACCAAATGATTTAAGAAATCCAATGAATGGTTTTCTATGAAAAAGCAGATCGTATGGAGTCATGTTACTTTCTTTTACAATTAGAGTTCGGTTTTTTAATCTAGGATTAAACACTCTGTTAACCTTAGAAACAGAAGAATAACCTACAAAGAATCCTTCATCAGACTTAGATGAAAACTTTCCAAGATAGTCTCGGTGTTTAATATTGAGACAAGACTACCTAATGATTTAAGAAATCCAATGAATGGTTTTTTATGAAAAGCAGTTCATATGGAGTCATGTTACATTCTTTTACAATTAGAGTTCAGTTTTTTATAAAGCATGATGTGTTAACTGCGTTAGCCCAAAAGTGATTGATAGCTTAGCATCGGCAATTATCGTTCTTGCTACTTCAGTCAGTGTTTTATTCTCCTTTCAGCTACCCTATTTTGTTGACGAGTTCTAGCTGCACTGAATTGATGGGCAATGCCTTTGGTTGTACAAAAAGAACTCATGTCTTCATTTTTGAATTCACTTCCATTATCACTTCTGATTGTTTTGACCTTAAGATCAAGTTGATTTTCAATTTGTGTGATAATGTTTTGAATCATTTAGGATGCCTCATTTTATGAAGTAAGAACAACACCCATATGAATGGTGAAAAGTAATCAATGATCACCAAACAATACTGTTTCTTCCCATACTCATAACAAGAGTTGGTCCAATCAATACCATATGAAGTAGCTTAAATGGAGTTTTGTTTGTGTTCACCAGCTCTAATTTATAAGAAGATTTATGTTGTTTTCCTTTGAGGCACGCTGAACAGTGATCAACAAAGTGAAATTATTTTTATGGAAGACCCATGACATGGTTTCCTTTGACCATTCTGTTCATGTTTTTAAAGTTGGTGTGCCCCAAACGTCTGTGCTAAAGCTGTAACTCATCAAATGATGCTTTTAACAAAAGACATGTTTCTTCATTAGGTGATGCAGAACATAGGTTTAAAACATTAGTATTATACTTCCTCGGGGTCTTTAGGACAACCCATTCTTCAGAGATCTGAAATCTAGGTTTCAGAATCTAGCAATGAGTGTCTGTAAAGTGAGTTGAATATTTCTTGTCACAGATCTGAGACATGCTTAGCAGATTGAAGTTCAGTTGTTCATAGTAGTTCACACTGTCAAAGCTCAGCATCCAATTTGTCATAGATCCTTCACCTGTAATTCTACCACCTTGTGAATCTCCACCAAACGCCACCGTAGTTCCTTGTATGTGCTTGAAGTCATGAAGGAGGGAACGATCTCTAGTCATGTCCACTTTCCATGTACCATAAGCTGCTGGACCTATATGGATGACCCTACAAGCATAAAAGAACTAATTAGAATATGGAACCCAAGCCATGATAGTCTTGGGTTTCCCGTTTCTATCTATTATGGTGATTTCTTGATACTTTCCTCTAAATTGCGATCTATTCATAGGTAACTTGGGAGATTGCTTATGATATCTAGCTGGAGTCTTCTCATCAACATTAACAGAAGAGTCAGATGAGTAGTGAAACCTTTGATCTCTGTTCTTTTGAAGAAATTTAGACCGTTTTTATTTTCAGAGATCATTTTGGGTTTTGAAAAATTAGACTTTTGATTGATGAAATGATTGCTTCTTTGACATTTCCATATTTCTTTTGTTTTACTCATGTCATTGAGTGATCTAGATGTTCTAGATTGATTGTTATGCAAATGACTCCTGACTTGAGTTTTGCCTGATGATGTTGTTGAGATGGGTTTGTTTTGGGAAATCTCAATCCCTTCTAATTGAAGTAACAATCAGATGTATTTTGATTGTTCATATCACAGACTGAACAATATTGGTTGAAATAACAATTTTTGGTTGAGTGGTTGTTCATATCACAAATAGAGCAGTATTTATTATAAAAGCACTCTTTTGTCTTGTGATTAAAAATATCACAAATGTCACAATACATTTG
Source organism: Flaveria trinervia (assembly GCA_025506515.1). NCBI lineage: Eukaryota > Viridiplantae > Streptophyta > Magnoliopsida > Asterales > Asteraceae > Flaveria > Flaveria trinervia. The sequence continues at coordinate 74,258,264 of CM046450.1, read as the reverse complement.
TTTGTTGCTTGAATCAGATTTTGGTTTGTGTGCCTCAACTGATTTTCTCATTTGCTGCTGAGCCACTTTCCTTTTCTTAGGGGATGAATCAAAATCAGCCATTTTTGTATTTTGCTTCATAACACTACATTTGTTTGATTTTCTAGGCTGTTTTTGTTTCTTCAACCCATTTCTCACCTCTTTCTCAAACTGGTCAACGTGTTCCTTGTTGCAAATACCAAACCCTACTCCCTGACTTAATTTTGAAGACTGAGGGTCTGATAGAGTTTTATGTGTTGAACTCAGTGATCCTTTTTGTTTCTTTTTTGCAGTGAAACCTTTTCTAGTTTGCTTGAATTGTTTGGAGATATAATCTCATTATCAGAACTGCTCTCAGCAGTGGGTTTCACTGACTTCACATACTTCTTTTTACCTTTTAAAACAGAAGGTATGAATTTTATAAAAGAAACAATTGCTTTTACGAGGCTTATGGGTTTCATGACACTCACTACCTTGTTTGAGCACTCTTTGATTTTGATTGGGTGACCTAACTTGATTTTATCCCCATTGTTTCAATATGAACATTAGATTTGTTTTAAGGAATGGTCACTTGTTCTACTATAGATGTTGGTTCCACAGTTTTAGTTTCAATTTCCACATTGAGTGAGACAAATTCAGGCATGACAGTATAGTTGTCATTGTATGATGGAGGACATGAATTATAACTAATCCCCGACATGTCCTTTGGATCCTTTTCAGAATCAAGCATCTCTTGCAGCTTGACTGAAGACATTTGAAACTTTTCAAGTTTCACTTCAGTAAATGTACGTTCAGCCTTAGATTGAGCTAACTTTTCAGTAAGCAGCTCACTCTCAGGTGCAAAAGTGTACTTTTCACCATGCAGTTTTTCAATGTCAGAGATGAGAGATTAATTTTGATTTTAAAGCCTTTTATCTCTCTTTTCATTATCTCTGACTTCACCTTTTCTTCTTTAATTTTATCTGCCAGTTTCTGGTTATGCTCTCTATAACCTTGCAATTCAGTAATACATTTTTCACTACAAAGATTAGATTTTACCTCAGTAGGCAATAGAGATGGACCATCATTGATGTGAGCCCTAAGTGCATGATTTTGGAATTGAGGCTTGTCTTCCTCTACATACATGCTCTAGTCACATACCCCATCTTGCTTTATCACGGGAGCATTGGCAGACGAGTGACTGCTTCCATGAGCTTGGTTTGTCAGTTGAGGTGGATTTTGATATGATTGGTGTTGTTGTGGATGATGATATTGCTGTTGTTGATTGTTGGAGTGAAAGCTTGAGTTAGACTGTGAGGATGACTGGCTTTGAGAATTCCTTTGAAAGTTGTTTCTCTTGGGGGCATTGCATTCTCTGGAGAAGTGGCCAGCCTTGCCACAATTGAAGCACTTCACTTTGGATTTATCATATCCATGTTTTGTATTCTCATTAAGGCTGAGCTTTCTGCCTTTTCTGAAGAATTTCTTTGCTCTCATAGCAATCATGGCCATTCGCCATTGCAGATCCATTTCTTCCACATCATCTGGATCCATTTCCTCCAGATCTTCTTGGCTCAGATGAGCAGAAGTGAGTCTTCCTCCTAAGTATGCTTCAAAGCTTACAACAAAGGCATTGTAAGTTGCCTTTTGTTCTTCTGAACTTGTGTCTTCAGGAGTGGTTGTAGGAGCAGCAGTGACTCTGGATGTTTGGGATGATGTTGATGGAGGATTGGTTGGTGGAGTTGCAATGAACCCCGTGTTGTTCAGTTGATATCTTGATGAGATGAAATCATCCTCCTCAATGATGAGGGCGTTTTCTACAAAATGAGATTCTCATGGAAATTTGTAAGCCTCAATCACTCTTTGTCCACCAAGGTTTCTTCTTCTTTCATCAAGTTCCAATGCTTCTATTTTGGCTATCATGATATCCAAAGTAGTACTCTCGAGATCAAGAGTATTTTTCAGCATTGTTACATTCAATTTCCAGCTTTCAGGGAGGCTGTGTAGCATTTTCTTGTTTAATTCCTTGATCTTGTAAGTGACTCCCATGATTTCTAAGTCATTTAACAACTACACAAATCTGTGTAGTTGTTTGGATATAGACTCCCCCTTTGTGTGATGAAAAGTTTTATATTGATTAACAAGCTTATCCTTGTTAATTTCTGCTACTTCACTACTTCCCTCACACATAATTTTTAGTGCATCCCACACAGCTTTTGCACTAACATATTTCTCCAATCTTTTCAGCACATCCATCTTGAGTGCTTGAGTTAGGATAGAGTAAGATTTCAGATTAATCTTGATTTTCTTAAAATCTTCATCATCAAGAGTTACATCTTCAATGGGTATCCTTGCAGTTTTGTAAATTGCAGCTTGATCTGCAGACAGAGTGACAGGGATGTGTGGCCCCTTGCATATTGAGATCTAAAAATCAGGATCTACACCTGTAATGTAATTCCTAAACCTGATTTTCCACTATTCAAACCCAGATTTGTGTTAAGAATAGGAGGTTTAGGTGTATGCCCAAGTTCTGAGATACTGTTAGAATCCATTTTTAAGAGGTAGTTTTTGACTTGTTTTAATTACCGATTAGATGAATTTTAAGATTGATTAGTCCAACTTGTCAAAATAGTCCAACAGATTTCAGAATCAGATCTGTTACTTTAGTGAGTTTCTTGTTGTTGGTTTTAGCTAAGTTGACTTAAATCGCTTGAACAGTAACTGGTTTATGTGAATGTTTCGGTAAGAACTTGTTGACACGAGTATTTTCTGCTATTTACTAATTAGAGATGATGGAATACTCTATTAGCCACTCAATCACCAGATCAATCAAGTTCTATGCAGGTCTTGGGTAGATCTAAAAGAGAACCGAGAGCCAAAGCTCTGATACCAATTAACTGGGTTAGTGAGATTGAGATTCTCACTAAGGATCGAATATAGTGACTGAGTTAATGATTGAATGGCGGAATCAGACAATCCAGAAACAAAGACTGCTAGGGTTTAGCAAGAAAAGTAATAATGCACCTAGAGAATACAAATATTCACATTGTCTAAAATTCTGTCACCACATGTATAAGGTTTTCTATTCTATTTATAGGCAGACAAGATGCCCTTTACAAAATGACTGAACTACCCCTGACCTATTACATCATAACTAGTCGAAGTCTTGATCCGCATCTCTGCTTGTTCATCCGCATTGGCAAATGCGTATGAGTTGACATGATAAGCATTTCTTCACTTGATCATCCGCATTAGTATGTTGGTCATCCGCATTGGTTAATGCTGATGAACAAATACTTCTACGCATTTGTCTAGTCATCCGCATTAGCAATGTGGATGAACAAAGTCTTGTCCGCATCACTAATTAGTCTTCCGCATTTGTTAATGTGGAAGAACAAATACTTTTCCGTATTTGTTTTATGTCTTCCGCATTGACTAATGCAGAAGACCATACTTGGTTTTTCTTGTGTAGGATCTTCATCCACATTTCTTCTTGGACTGGTGGGATTCTAGCAAAGCAACCATAAACTCACCCATTGAATTGGCATGCATAATCCTTTCAGGGTTCAACACTCTATTCATCCCGGTGCTACAAAGATGTATCAAGATATGAAGAAAGATTATTGGTGGCCGGGTATGAAGCCCGACGTAGTGGAGTATGTGAGCAAGTGCCTTACTTACTTGCAAGTAAAGGTAGAGCATCAGAAGCCGTATGGGAAGATCCAACCTTTGGATATACCGGACTTGAAGGAACATATCACCATGGCCATTATTACGAAGCTACCGCGTACCGCGTGGGGGTATGATGCTATATGGGTGATAGTTGATCGTTTGACGAAGAGTGCTCACTTCCTAACGATCCATGAGACATATTCATCCGAGAGGTTGGCGAATCTATTCATCAAGGAGATTGTAAGTCGCCATGATATACCGGTGTCTATTGTGTTGGATCGTGACACCCCGTTTACATCTTAATTTTGGAAGAAATTCCATGATGTGATGGGGAGTTTACATATTAGCACGGCTTATCATCCTCAGATGGATGGTCAATCAGAGAGGACGATTCAAACGCTAGAAGATATGATTTAGTCAAGCGCCATTAATTTTGGAGGAAATTAGGATGACCACTTACTGTTAGTTGAGTTCTCATATAACAATACTTATCATGCCAGCATTGGTATGCCCCCTTATGAGATGCTATATAGGAGGAGATGTAGAACACCCATGTGTTGGGGTGATATTGGCCATAAAGAGTTAGGGAGCGTCGAGGTGGTCGAGGCTACGACTGAGAAGCTGGAAAGGATCATAGCCTTTATGAAGGCAGCATATGCATAGGCAAGGTATGCTGATAAACGACATAGACTGATTGAGTTCCAGGTGAATGATAGAGTTATGTTGAAGGTCTCACCTTGGAAAGGTATCATTCGGTTCAAAAAGAGGGGCAAGTTGAGCCCAAGGTACATAGGGCCTTTCTGAATCATTGCTCGAGTAGGAGAGGTGGCCTATAGACTAGAGTTAGTGGATGAGTTAAGTGGAATTCACCTGACATTCCATGTTTCTCATTTGAGGAAGTGTTTAGCAGATGAGGATATGATTTTACCACTAGAAGATATCGAGCACTACAGGAAAAGTAAGTATTAGGGACTAAGTTATTAAAGACTGATTTATCAGTGTTGAATACATAGCATCATAGACTAATATATCAGTTACTAATTATATATGGGATTAAATTTTTTGTAACTCATGCAAGTGACTGATAATCTGTCCCTAAAAATTTGATAACTCATTGAAGACTAAACTTCAGTCACAAATATGTTTGCACATATAAAATTTTTTTGTGGGAAACTTGTTGTAATTTAATATTAGTTCTAAAAAATGACCTAAATGATATCATTGTATGCGTAACTGGTATTCAGTCTCTAATAAATAGGGTATATATTAGAGACTAGAAATTAGTTCTTAATATTCATAATGTATAAATCATGGACTGACATTCAGTCTAGAATAGATTTTTAATAAGAAAATGATCAAGGACTGACTAGGATCTAATTTTGGATGTGAATTTAATCCTTTAAGAAATGTATTAAACAAAGAAATAGTCTTAATAGGTTATATGTGTTCTTATCTAGAAATAGTATTCAATATTTAAAAAGGATTGTATATGTAAAATGTGGCGACATATATTAAGTCTCTAATTAAAAAAACACATTTTAATATGTTTGGAGAACGAATCAAAGACTACAAATAAATTATTAATATTCATTAATCAAACCACATATCAGACTAACTTTTAGTCTGGAATGGCTTTTGTATTGGAAACTAATTAATGATTAATTTATAGTCTCTAATAATGTAAGGCCCCGTTCCCGGAAAACCTCACAGATAGCATAAAATAAGTTTAATAACAAAAACATTGTAGTGGAAATAAGTAGACATTCATTTAAAACATAGAACCCATATTGTACTCATACATTTATCCTTTAATTGTAAACAAAACATAGTAGTTTTTCTTAAATTACAATAAAATATTTCATAAACAGGATGCCATCCATAGCTCCCCAAGTAACTCCTAGGTGCCATCCACAGCATCAGCATTTACCTGCCAACTATTATGCCTAAAGGTCAGCTTTGCTGAGTGAGTTCTAGTTTAAGGAAAATAAGAAAATACAACTTTATCCATCATATAGTGACCACGCATACATAATACATAACATTTTCTTTTTAATAAGCATGTTCATTATCTTCCATTCTTTCATATCTTTCACTTCATCATAAACGAGATTGCACAAAGCAAGAGCTCCATGTTGATTGACAATGAATGTCGATCCATGTCGATACACATCATCATGGTAGCCAACCCCTGATAGTTGATCCACACTACAAGGCACATAGCCCGCTCATGAATACATATCAATCATCATACATCAGACTCACATAAGTGAAGTCTATCATGATGCTTGCAAGACTTTTCATCATCAAACGGCCCAGGGGGTAACATTCATTAAGTTTCACTTTTCATTAATATCATCTTCCATTTTGATATATATAATACTTCACTTATTATGTACACAACATGCCAAGTACTAGTCATCATAAAACATAACTAACCCTCCGCGGAATAGCGGGGGTTCGGGGGTGGCAGCCCCTGACAGCGGGGTCCTAGGGGCGGCAACCTCTAGTGGGGTCCAAGGGGCAACACCCCTGGCTGGGGCTGGGCTGTTATGTACATAACACATTTCCTTATAAAAAAATCGATCTTCCCGTTAAGACCTCATAAAAACTTGTTCATTTAAAAACGTATATTTAGCATGCATAATAACCCCAAAACATGGAAAAACTTACAAAAAAGTGGATCTAGAACTCACCTGGACACCGAGACTAAATTCTCAACTAATCTTACAAGGCTAGGATCACACTACACAGCCTACAAATAAGTTGACACTTAAAGGGATTAATTTCTATCTAAATTTGCTGTTAATTTCGCTGCCAGAAAAGCAGTTTCGCTGGCAGTTTCGCCCGCAGTCTCGCCGCAGTCTCGCCGCAGTCCGCCGGCAGTCTCGCCGGCAGTCTCGCCGGCAGTCTCGCCGGCAGTCTCGCCGGCCGGCAGTCTCGCCGGCAGTCGCGCCGGCAGTCTCGCCGGCAGTCGCGCCGGCAGTCTCGCCGGCAGTCGCGCCGGCAGTCTCGCCGGCAGTCGCGCCGGCAGTCTCGCCGGCAGTCTCGCCGGCAGTCTCGCCGCAGTCTCGCCGGCAGTCTCGCCGGCAGTCTCGCCGCAGTCTCGCCGGCAGTCTCGCCGGCAGTCTCGCCGGCAGTCTCGCCGCAGTCTCGCCGGCAGTCTCGCCGGCAGTCTCGCCGCAGTCTCGCGCCGCAGTCTCGCCGGCAGTCTCGCCGGCAGTCGCGCGGCAGTCTCGCCGGCAGTCTCGCGGCAGTCTCGCCGGCAGTCCTCGCCGGCAGTCTCGCCGGCAGTCTCGCCGGCAGTGTCGCCGGCAGTGTCGCCGGCAGTCTCGCCGCAGTCTCGCCGGCAGTCTCGCCGGCAGTCTCGCCGGCAGTCTCGCGGCAGTCTCGCCGGCAGTCTCGCCGGCAGTCTCGCCGGCAGTCTCGCCGGCAGTCTCGCCGGCAGTCTCTCGCCGGCAGTCTCGCCGGCAGTCTCGTCGCCGCAGTCTCGCCGGCAGTCTCGCCGGCAGTCTCCGCCGGCAGTCTCGCCGCAGTCCGTCGCCGTCAGTCTCGCCGGCAGTCTCGCCGGCAGTCTCGCCGGCAGTCTCGCCGGCAGTCTCGCCGGCATCTCGCCGGCAGTCTCGCCGGCAGTCTCGCCGGCAGTCTCGCCGGCAGTCTCGCCGCAGTCTCGCCGGCAGTCTCGCCGGCAGTCTCGCCGGCATCTCGCCGGCAGTCTCGCCGCAGTCTCGCCGCAGTCTCGCCGGCAGTCTCGCCGGCAGTCTCGCCGGCAGTCTCGCCGGCAGTCTCGCCGGCAGTCTCGCCGGCAGTCTCGCCGGCAGTCTCGCCGGCAGTCTCGCCGGGTCTCGCCGGCAGTCTCGCCGGCAGTCTCGCCGGCAGTCTCGCCGGCAGTCTCGCCGGCAGTCTCGCCGGCAGTCTCGCCGGCAGTCTCGCCGGCAGTCTCGCCGGCATTCTCGCCGGCAGTCTCGCCGGCAGTCTCGCCGGCAGTCTCGCCGGCGTCTCGCCGGCAGTCTCGCCGGCAGTCTCGCCGGCAGTCTCGCCGGCAGTCTCGCCGGCAGTCTCGCCGGCAGTCTCGCCGCAGTCCTCGCCGGCAGTCTCGCCGGCAGTCTCGCCGCAGTCTCGCCGGCAGTCTCGCCGGCAGTCTCGCCGGCAGTCTCGCCGCAGTCTCGCCGCAGTGTCGCCGGCAGTCTCGCCGGCAGTGTCGCCGGCAGTGTCGCCGCCAGTGTCGCCGCCAGTGTCGCCGCCAGTGTCGCCGCCAGTGTCGCCGCCAGTGTCGCCGCCAGTGTCGCCGCCAGTGTCGCCGCCAGTTTTGCATGGCAGTTTCGCCCGAACATTCGTTGGAATTCCATGGCTGCGAAATTATTTGCGAAACTACAGTTTCGCAGAAAACCCACAGTTTCGCAGCTTGAATATGCAATTTCGCTGGATGCTTACCCAGTTTCACAGATCGCATAAATATTATGAACCAGCCCATTTTTAACCCAAAATCACAACTTTTTATGTCCAATCTCTTAGTTAATCATCCATGAGGCTATATCTAAGCTTTTTACATGTTTTCATACGTAAAAATATGACCTTTATGTGATTCTTTGCACATTTCAAAATCCAAAACCCTAGAATTCGTGTTTGATCTACAGAAGGGTTTAGAGGTGAATTCTTACCTGGATTTGTTGCTTCTTTGTTAGGTTTTGATGCTCCAATACCCAGATCTTCAATCTCGTAACCTTTGAAGCTTCAAATCTTGAGTTTTCTTCCTTTTCTCTCTCTACTTTCTCTCTCTATGAATTTTGATGGCTAGGATTGGAATGAGGATGATAGTGGCCGATTAGATAGGATAAAGGGCCGATTATGGGCCCTAAATCACTTAGGCTCTTGTCCATAAGCCTAATTAGTCGATAACCCATTTCCTTTCTTTATTAAATACCCACTAACTAAGCCCATTATCCTCGATGACTCGTTTTAATTTTTTTGGGTGTTAGAAGTCTCTCCCACTTATTTAGGTTTCGTCCTTTAAACCTGTCAGTCATCAAACAACAGAGGAAAAAAATTCCTCATCTCCTCCTCGGTCTCTGTTAGGATCTCGGCATCTAGTTTGATCAATTAGATTGGATTTGCAGCGGAATGAGCCCACGAATTAACAAATTTAAACAAGAACACACGAAATTTAACAATGAAATAGTGTTTGTTATAGAGAGAGAAGTTCTGCCAAAAGGAATATATTAATTCATTTCACGCTTCGGTTGGCTTAACGCTTCGTTACAATTAGGTCATCTTTCCTTTTATAAGGGAAGCTGACGTCAGCTGATGTTACTTGACGGTGACATCTAACTATTATTTAACTACTGAAAGTTAACACAACTACTGAAGATGTCAAATAGTTGACATCTTCTTACAAAAAATACCAAGTGTTAACTATCACTACAACTATTGAAAAGAAACTACTGAAACAACAACGACTGAAGAACATGCTCTTCAGTCGTTTTACAAGTACTGAAATAGAAAAGGTAACTACTGAAAGGAAACCATCACAACAACTGAAGAATTCTTCTTCAGCTATTGTGACAATCTCTGAAGGCTTCAGTACTTGGACTTCTTGAACATCAGTTGTTGTCATTAGCTGATGTCTTCAGATGTTGTCTTCAGTCGTTGTACTTCAGCTGTTGATCTTTAGTACTTTAGTCTTCAGCTGTTGATCTTCAGACGTTGGTCTTTAGCTGTTGAAGTCTTCAGTACTTTAGTCTTCAGCTGTTGAACTTTAGACTTTGGTCTTCAGCTATTGAAGTCTTCAGTACGTTAGTCTTAAGCTGTTGATCTTCAGACTTTGTCTTCAGCTGTTGAAGTCTTCAGTACTTTAGTCTTCAGCTGTTGATCTTCAGACTTTGGTCTTCAGCTGTTGAAGTCTTCAGTACTTTAGTCTTCAGCTGTTGATCTTCAGACTTTGGTCTTCAGCTGTTGAAGTCTTCAGTACGTTAGTCTTCAGCTGTTGATCTTCAGACTTTGGTCTTCAGCTGTTGAAGTCTTCAGTACTTTAGTCTTCAGCTGTTGATCTTCAGACTTTGGTCTTCAGCTGTTGAAGTCTTCAGTACTTTAGTCTTCAGCTGTTGATCTTCAGACTTTGTCAAACAGCTGATCAAGTCTTCAGCAGTTGTTGTGATGTCTTGTGGGACTTAAAGGTTTTTGTAATCTGGCTCATTGGTTCTTTTGGTCCAACAAACTCCCCCTGAACCAATGCAGTCAAAGCCTTTAAGCTTATTGAAGATGTCCCACTTATTATGGCAGAAAGATTGGTCTTTTTGTCTTCTAGATCAGCTCAGAAGCGACTCTTGTAAGCACAGGCCTGGGAAGAAGTCTCAATGATCTGTTTGACAAAGGATGGATGGGAACTCTGTCTTGGGGAACTGGACATAGAGCTGTTACCCCATCCATTAGATCTACTTCCCAACTATGAGTCTGTAAGACTCCCTTGTATAGACCTAAAGGAAGATTACTTGTTCCTCCATGGTAAGCTCTTCTGCTTCTCCTTCAAAGAGTGACTCTGGCCCATAATACACAGAGAGGTATTTGACCTGCTTCCCATTTTTTAGTTCCACAGTTGTGATGACACTATATGCGAATTCATCTGGGTGAATCCCCTCTAAGAACAACTGGAGCTCATTCTTTCTAACTTCCTCAAGCCTCCTATACACTAACCCCTTTTTCACCACTTTATTCTCTAGCATCTTTTGTGCGGTCAGTTTAGCTTTATAGGCTTTCTTGAAGTCATCTAGGATCTCCCAAGGTGATACTACAAAGGCCAGTGAGATCACTTCATCTACAATCTTCTTTACTTGGCCAATGTATCTCTGTGGAATATTTTTCTTTTGAATCCTATGAGACACCCTGGGATCAGGCCAAATCCTCACTCTCTCTTTTTGATATTGAAAGGTATGTCTGAGAGTGTATTATCTCTGAGCATGTTACTTCATCTTGATGATTGAAGATGTGGCAGCGTATGCTTTGTCGACTCTTCTCAACAATTCCTCATCATGTTGTTTGTGAATCTCTTCTTCTTCTAACTTTACTTTCACAATTTGTCTTTGAGATTCAGGAGTAATTGTTGGAGGGTGACTTATGGCCTTAGGCAACTGTATAACAGCTGAGATTGGCAGCCTGTCTTCATCTTCATCATTATCTTCTTCTTCCTCTTCTAGCCTTAGTACCCTTCTCTTCCTCTTCTGGGGTACATCATCAGCTATTGGTTTTGTGGGTAAGGGAATTGGTTTAGTGGGTTGTGGTTGTGGTGGTTTTGGTGTGGGAATTTTGACAGGCTGTTCTAGCATTTTGGATGTAAATGAGGCTTTAGATTGTTTGACCAGCTTCATTCAAGGCTTCAATGACCAGCCCTTTGGTATATACTTCAGACGAACAGATCTTGGTGGTTATTGCCAAGATGCTGTCCTTGGACCATGACTTGATTTCAATCAATGATTTTCCAAGATACTTAGCTATGAACCTGATCATGATTTCCAGCCTTTCCCTTTCCTACACACTGTAACTTGCCCATCTTGCTTAGATTTCTTCAATCTCCAATCTTCTAATTTCCGAGTCAAGTTTTTCATTGTCATGACCTTGCCTAAACAGCTGATCAATGATGTTATCCATTGATCGGCTGTGTTGGTCATCAGCTTCCTTCATCATTTCTCCAACTCCTTCTCCTTCTTTCCACTCTTCCTTTTCTTGTATGTGACATGAACGTCTTTTGTACTTTCAGTCACTTTCTCCATTTCAGCTTCCTTCTCCTTCTCCTTCTCAGTCTCTACACCCAACTCCTTCTCATTTGCCACCTCTATCTCTTTTTCTTTCTCTTTCCCATCTTCAACCCTCTTTCATTTTGCTTTCACTGACTGAATCTCCCCCTTTTTGGTGTATTGGTTGCAAGGGTTTGATTGTCAGAAAGCCTTGTGCTCACAACTTCCTCTATCAAGGGTTGGATAACCGAGGGAAGCCTCTCATCAAGGGTTTTAATCACTATATCAGTGATAATTGGTGTGATGAGAGGTGAGGAATTTTGAAAGATAACAGCTATTTGCTCAGGGGGGTTCTGTCCCTGAGAGATAGTGCCAGAAGTAGAGGCAGGTGGCTGAGTGTTTTGGAGTGGCTCTATGTATAAGAGACCTTCAGAGGAAGGTGCCATCTGTTGTTGTATTGGGGTAGATGGACTTAGATCGTCAGACATTTTGGCAATCAGCTCGTTGAGTCTGCTTACCTCATTCTTCAGGATGGTATTTTGGGCTAAAACATCATAGAAGAAGCCCAGGTCATCATCAGTGTTTGTTGAATCACGTGACCTCCTGATAGAATCAGGATGTACATGCTCTGAGTGTAGATCAGTATTAGCATGTGCCCCATGTTCTTGGTACTGGGGACTTCCTGCCTCAGGACTATGTCCTTCATTGGCAGTTGCCTCTGGTGAGGTCTTATGGATGTTAACAACTGCATCCTGATCATATGCTGAAGCAGGAGAAGTGGAAGCCTCACTAGATGTTCTAATCTCCATTTCTACACTTGGAGATGGAACAGTGTAACCCCTGTGCTGTGGGTTATCAGAAGCATTTTGATCCTCCCCCTCAATTGTTGAGGCTATCCCAGTTTTGATTGGTACTGGGGAGGGGGTGAGGAATGCAACTGACTCAGCACTTTTGCAACTATTATGGTAGGACTTTGGGGGGCGGTTGCAGTGGGAGATGGTGTAGAAGCAGTATGCACCCGGGGAGAGTGGTGCATTTCAATGGCAACCTCCTCAAATAAGGAAGGTTCCAGATGTATATGTGCCCCGAATGTGGTTGTTGCAGGCTCCTGTTGAGAGGAAGCCTGAGCGGTTAAGGTTGGGTGAGTACTTGTAGCTATTGGGGGATTATGGCCAGTAGACATATCATGCGTTTGTGTTGCAGGGACATCCTCAGGGGACTCATTTCCTTGAGTAGCCGTTTTGGGATTCTTGTGTTTGGGTTTGGTGGGGACTTTGGATTTGGAGGTGGTGGCTGTGGGTTCCAGCTGCGTGGGTTTTCGTAGCTTGGCAGCCTGTTTGAGTGACTGGTCTAAGTTGTGCCTGGAGTATACCTCAGGCAATACAGCCATGGCAGGGACTCCAAGGCCAACAAGTCCCTCAGCTTTCAGCTAGTTCTCTATAATGGCCATTATGAACCGTGGATATAATATCCATCGCTTAGCAATCGGTTTTGAGGCCATATCTTTAAGTTCAAGAAATATTATTGCAGAAAAATTTAAGGTTTGTTGCTCAAGGATATTGAAGAATACCTGCTGCCACCTGGTTGACATTTAATCCCAAGAAGAAGTCTTAGGGGCTAGGCAGACATTCACCATATGAAAAATAAGGCGTTCCGTGTCATGGAAATGCTTCTTTAGGATGGTAGAATCGCTGAGGTTACCCTGTTATCCATGGTGGGCAAAGGATAGATCAGTGGGGTCTTTTGAATATCCAGCGGGGAAGGTGGCATCATCCAGTTGTAGGGTTTGGCGAAGGATTTCCAGAGTGATGACCACCTTACAGTAGTTGACGAACGACTGTAGAGACTCGGTGTCATTCTCCCCAGTGGTAAGGGTGACGTTCGTCCAGAACTGATTTAGGGATTCGACATAAATGGTAGGATTGATAAGGAAGGCTGTTTTGTATGGAGAATGGACCATTAGATCAATGGCAGTATCAAACTTCATCCAGAAGGGTGATTTGGTAAGGTAGGCAACACAGTTGTGACTTGGTTTAAGCTGCATGGTCGCCATTAATGTGAGAGAAGGTTCGTAGTTTTTGAACGTTAGGTTTGAGATAATGAAGCTCCGTAGGATTAGGTATTTATAAGGTATGGTTATAAAACAACTGAAGGGTTTGGTGTTAATCATCAGTAGTTTTAAACGACTGATGACATGGTATTAACCTTCAGAGGTTGAAACAACTGAAGTCTTTGTTTTAGGCATTAGCAGTTATAAAACTACTGAAAACCATGGTTTTGGCTTCAGATGTTGGAAACAACTGAGGACTTGGTGTTAGTCATCAGTAGTTGTGAAACTACTAAAGACATGGTTTTGTCATCAGTTGTTGTAAACGACTGAAGACTTGGTGTTAGTCATCAGTAGTTGTGAAACTACTGAGGACATTGGTTTTGCTTCAGTTGTTTAAGATGAAACAGCAGTTGTAAAACGACTGAAGAGAAAATTCCCATCAGTAGTTTTCATCAATTCTTAGCTTTTCAGCTGTTTCATACTGTCCTCAACACTTACTCATCAGTCGTTTTGGCTGTTTTCATTTGTTTCATAGGACATCAGTACTTATCTGATTTTACTAACATCAGTAGTTATAACTACATCAGTAGTTTGTAACAGAATCAGTACTTATTTGTGACATGTTTACTAATGATCATCAGTACTTGTTTACTGAGATCATCAGTAGTTGTCACTTATTCTAGCTGCAGCATACCAAGCCTTAACACTAAGTTTTGGAAAGTTGAACTATCCAAAGGCTTAGTAAAAATGTCTGCAAGCTCATCAGCACTAGGCACAAACTTTGGATCAATCAGACCTTTTTCAAAACAGTCCCTAATAAAATGATGTCTGATCTCTGTATGTTTGGTCCTAGAATGCTGGACAGGATTCTTGACAATGAAAAGAGCTGAAGCACTGTCCATTAATAATGGACTCTTAGTCTCTATAATGCCATAATCCAAAAGATAGTTCTGAAGCCAGAGTACCTGAGATGTACAACTTGCAGCAGCAATGTACTCTGCTTCAGCAGTGGATGTAGCAATAGATGTTTGTTTCTTACTCTGCCAAGAAATCAAACAGTTGCCTAGGAATTGACATCCACCAGAAGTTCACTTTCTGGTTAACTTACACCCTGCATAGTCACTATCAAAAAAAGCAACTAGTTTGCAAGAGTGTCCAGTGGAATACCATAAACCTAGAGATTGTGTACCTTGCATATATCTAAACATCCTATTGACTGCAATCAAATGAGACTCTTTAGGAGCAGCCTGAAATCTAGCACAAACACAAGTTGCAAACATGATATCTGGTCTAGAAGCTGCTAAGTACATCAAGGACCCAATCATACATCTGTAAAGTGTTTCATCAAGAGCTTTACCTTTCGGATCTACATCCAGTTGAGTGGTGTGGCACATGGGAGTAGAACAGGGCTTACAGTTTGTAAATCAAACTTATTCAAAAGATCTTTTGTATATTTAGACTGATGAATGAAAGTCCCATCAGCCTTTTATTTGATTTGCAATCCTAGAAAGAACTGTAATTCTCCCATTGCACTCATTTCAAACTTCTTTTGCAATAAATTGGTAGAATCATCACACAACTGGGGATCAGAGGATGCAAAAATAATATCATCAACATAAATTTGAACAAGTAGCTTATGCTGATCCACCTTCTTAATGAACAAAGTTTTATCTATGGAGCCTCTAGTGAAATTATTTTGAAGAAGAAAATTTGATAATGTCTCATACCAGGCTCTAGGAGCTTGTTTCAACCCATAAGAGCCTTATCAAGCATGTATACCCAATCTGGATGTTTATTATCCTCAAAACCTGGTGGTTGACACACATAAACCTCTTCTTTTATTTTACCATATAAAAATGCACTTTTAACATCTATTTGTAAAACTTTAAGATTGTGGAATACAGCATAGGCTAAGAACAATCTAATTGCCTCCAATCTGGCTACAGGAGTAAAAGTTTCATCATAATCAATACCTTCTTCCTATGCAAACCCCTGAACAACCAGTCTGGCCGTGTTCTTAACAATAAGCCCATTTTCATCTGTTTTATTTCTAAACACCCATTTAGTGCCTATTGCACACTTACCTGGGGGTAGAGGAACCAGTTCCCACACTTGCTGCTTGTTGAACTGAAGTAGCTCAAGCTGCATGGCTTCAACCCATCCATTGTCCCTTAAAGCAATGTGATAGTTCTTTGGCTCTTGTTGACTAATGAAGAGAGCGTAGAAGCAGAAATTGGACAATTGACTTCTTGTTGAAACTCCAGCATTGATATCACCAATGATTTGAGACATTGGGTGATTCTTCAGCTCTTGATAAATAATGAGATCTGTGCAAGTGTTTGTAGGACCTTCAGCAGCAGCAGATGGTGATGCAGACTCTTGAAACCAAGAATGAGATGGCAAATCAAAAGATGTAAAGGAATCAGAGATCTCATCAGCATTTGTTGTGGATGGAACTGCTGAAGCTATAGGAACATCAAGTTTAGTGGACTCAGGCAGTTGATCACTAAACTTGAATAGGTGAGTATTGATATTATCATCATCATCAATACCACCAAGTGGAGAACTGTTGACAGGAGCAACCTGATAAGGAACATATTGCAGTATGTCCAAATCAAATAACTCTATGGAATCTTGTCCTTTGGAGATTCATTAAACTTCACATGCATAGTCTCTTCAACTATCTTTGTTCTACAGTTGAAGACTCTGTATGCCTTGCAAGTAGATGAATAACCAACAAAATACCCTGCATCCACCTTAGGATGAAATTTGTGGAGTTGATCCTTTGTGTTGAGAATGAAACAAGGACACCCAAAGGCTCTGAAAAATGAAATTAGAGGGGCCAAATGATATAGAACTTCATATGGAGTCTTCATCAACCTCTGATTTACTAAGGCTCTATTCTGCACATAGCAAGCTGTGTTAACAGCTTCAGCCCAAAAGGTCAGTGGCAAACCAGAGTCAGCCAACATTGACCTTGTAGCTTCAATTAGGGTCCGGTTCTTTCTCTCTACTACTCCATTTTGTTCTAGAGTCCTTGGGATGCTAAACTGCCTCTTGATTCCCTTTGAGAGATAAAAATCATCAAGTGTATGGTTTTTGAATTATGTTCCATTATCACTTCTGATACACTTGACAGATAGGGAATACTGTTTCTCAACATACAACACAAAGTTTATAATCGTCTGAGCAGCCTCATCCTTTGAATGCAAGAAGAAAGTTGATACAAATCTGGAGTAATCATCCACAATTACCAGACAGTATTTCTTCTTTGCCATACTCATTACTCTCACAGGACCAAAGATATCCATGTGTAGTAATTGCAAGCAGGCAATGGACTTAGATTCTTCAATAGGAAGGAATGAGACTTTGTGTTGTTTTCCTTTCAAACAAGCAGTGCAGTTGTCTTCACATCTGAACTCCTTCTAAGGCAATCCCCTTACTAAACCATGATGTATCAGCTGATTCAAGTTTTTAAGATTCACATGACCCAGCCTTCTATGCCATAGAATAAATTCTTGAGGAGAAGCCTTGGAATATAGGCAAGGATGGCCTTTGAGATCTATTTTCTTGGAAAGATCTAAGGCATACACTCTTCCTGTCCTGTTGGCCCTCAAGAGAGTGTGATCATCCACACCTTATCAATCAAACTCAAAACTTTGGATGATAGAATTCTGCAGTTCTGACTGGTGAAAAGAGCAACATGGCCTCTATCACACATTTGACTGACACTCAGAGATTGTACTTGAGATTCTCCACATGGTTAACATCATCAAACCTTATTTCCCCATTGGAGACAAAGACTTTGGTCCAACAGACTCCAGGGCCATAAGAGCAAGTTTTCCAAAAGGATTGTCACCACCATGTTGACCAACACCAGAAAACAGTTGTTCATGACCAGACATATCATCTGGTAAACTGCTCCAGTCAACAACTCCTGGGGTGAAAAAGCTGTGTTGTTGAGGTTGAGATTGTTGATGAGATTGGGAAGGTTGAGGCTCAGGAAGAGCAGGTGGTTGTTGAGCAATGGGTACTTGAACTTGACTGGTTTGTGGCATGTAATAGCAGGGATATGGATATGACATTGGACCCTGAGGGACAAAATATGCAGGAGATAGAGGTTGTGATTGATGACCAGAACTAGCAGGATGTTGCCCTCTGTTTTGTTGAATATTACTTGGAAAAGTCACAAAGGGTGCAGAGGAGTTAGATCCAGATGATCTACACTCTCTTGCAAAGTGCCCAAGCCTGTGGCATTTGTGACACCTCAACTTACTCTTGTCAAAACCAACTTTGGTTTTGCCAGAGAGTCCAGAGAATTTCCTACCAGTTCTCTTGTAGAACTTCTGAGATCTGATAGTAATCAAGGCCATTTGGCTCAGAATATCCATCTCTTCTAAGTCATCATTAGCTATACCTTTCAAATCATCCATAATGAAGCACAAATTATCACTATTATAGCCTGACTGACTATCAACACTCACAAATGCATGGTCAGAAGTGTTTGAAGAGAAATCTATAGGCACATCATAATTACTTTCTAATGCAGCATATTCTGACTCATGACCGACCAAGGTAGTGTTCCCTGGTACAAAGTCTTCAGTGAGCTTTCCTGATGATGTCAGTTTCCTTTTCTGCTCTATCTCTCTTTCAAATGTAAGCAGTTTCCCATGAAGTTGGGTGAGAGATAGGCTATCCAGATTTGCATTGGAGCGTAGGACAATTGTATATGTGTCCCATCTCTCAGGCAGTGATCTGAGGAATCTGTGGTTCATCTGGCTATTAGTGTATTCATGTTTGACCATTTTCAGCTCAGAGATCAAACTTGAAAAACACTCAAAGTGTTGAGTCAGAGTCTCACCCTTCCTATGAGCAAATGTCTCATATTGTTGGGCAAGTATTTCCCTATTGTTTGCTAAGACCTCATCAGTGCACAAATTGTTCTTTCAGTGCCTTCTAGAGGTCATGACCAGTTCATGATGCATAAGCCCAGATCATTAGGCAGTGCCATGGCCAGAATTCCATGAGCTTTAGCATCAATCTCAAAGAGTTTTCGATCCTCATCAGAGTATTGTTCCTTCTTCTTCGGAACCATTTTGTTGGTTTCCGGATTGTTCACCATAGGCTTATGTGGACCATGTACTACAGATGTCCAACAACCTGAACTGTTAATAGATAGGTGATGGAGCATTCGTTGTTGCCATATGTTATACTCAGTCCTAACCAGCATCGGAGGCTTGGTTGAGGAACCAGTATTGTCAGGGTCATTAGAAGAAGTAGTCATATTCAGAATTCAGACAAATTCAAGGTAAACAAAGTAAATCTAGCTCAAAACCACTTAGAACCTCAAACAAAATGGCCAGAAGCAACAAAAACTCAATCTCTATAACCGATTCTTGCAAATTTGCTAATTCGATCAAACGTAGATAGCAAAAGAACAGTTTCAATGATCAATTGTTAAATCGATCAATGATTAACTAGCTTTGATACCATTTGTTAGGATCTCGGCATCTAGTTTGATCAATTAGATTGGATTTGCAGCGGAATGAGCCCACGAATTAACAAATTTAAACAAGAACACACGAAATTTATCAATGAAACAGTGTTTGTCATAGAGAGAGAAGTTCTGCCAAAAGGAATATATTCATTCAATACACGCTTCGGCTGGCTTCACGCTTCGTTACAATTAGGTCATCTTTCCTGTTATAAGGGAAGATGACGTCAGCTGATGTCACTTGACACTGACATCTAACTGTTATTTAACTACTAAAAGTTAACACAACTACTGAAGATGTCAAACAGCTAACATCTTCTTACAAAAAATACCAAGTGTTAACTATCACTACAACTACTGAAAATCAACTACTGAAACAACAATGACTGAAGAACATGCTCTTCAGTTGTTTTACAAGTACTGAAATAGAAAAGAAAACTACTAAATGGAAACCATCAGAGCAACTGAAGAATGCTTCTTCAGTTGTTATGACAAACTCTGAAGCCTTCAGTGCTTGGACTTCTTGAACATCAGTTGTTATTATCAGCTGATGTCTTCAGATGTTGTCTTCAGTCTTTGTACTTCAGCTGTTGATCTTCAGTACTTTAGTCTTCAGCTGTTGATCTTCAGACTTTGGTCTTCAGTTGTTAAAGTCTTCAGTACTTTAGTCTTTAGCTGTTGATCTTCAGACTTTGGTCTTCAGCTATTAAAGTCTTCAGTACTTTAGTATTCAGCTGTTGATCTTCAGACTTTTGTCTTCAGCTATTGAAGTCTTCAGTACTTTAGTCTTCAGCTGTTGATCTTCAGACTTTATCAAACAGCTAATCAAGTCTTCAGCAGTTGTTGTGATGTCTTGTGGGACTTAAAGGTTTTTCTGATCTGGCTCATTGGTTCTTTTGGTCCAACAGTCTCCCACGTAGATTCCGATCCTTTTCTATGTCTCCACTGTACTCGTACCAGTGGAACCACTTTATTACGTAAGTGCTTCTCTTTCCAATCAAGGATGGCCACCAGCTGTTGTACATAGTTCAGTCGTTCGTCGACTTCAATGTCTTCTAATGGTACAAATGCATCATTGTCTGCTAGACATTTCCTAAGATGAGATACATGGAATGTAGGGTGAATTCACTCAACTCATCGGGTAATTCTAGTCTGTAGGCCACTTCCCCTACCCTTGTGATAATACAAAATGGCCCTATGAATCTTGGGTTTAACTTTCCGTTTTTTGAAACCTGATGATCTTTTCTAGGGCGATACTGTCAACATAACCTTGTCACCAACCTCAAACTCTATCGGTCTACACCTCTAATTAGCATAAGACTTCTGGTGATCCTTTGCAGCTTTCATGAATGCCTTAATCTTATCTAACTTCTTGGTTGTGACCTCAATAAATTCAAGACTTCCCAATTCCTTTTGCCTGATGTCACCCCAACACACGGGCGTTCTGCACTTCCTACATACAAAATCTCATAAGGTCGCATACCAATGCTGGCATGGTAGCTATTATTATATGAGAATTCTGCCAATGGTAAGTGCTTATCCCCAGTTCCTCCAAAGTCGATTACACATGCTCGTAGCATGTCTTCTTGCGTCTGAATCATTCTTTCCGACTGACCATCCGTCTGAGGGTGGTAAGCCGTACTAATATGCAGTCTAGTGCCCATTGAGTCGTGAAACCTCTTCGAGAACTTGGACGTAAACCCCGTGTCCCTATCCGAAACGATAGACACTGGCACGCCGTGACGAGCCACGATCTCCTTGATAAATAGCTCTGCAACCTCTCAGAGGAAAATGTCTCACGAATTGGTAGGAAATGGGCGCTCTTTGTTAGCCGGTCAACAATCACCCAAATCGCGTCGCTTCCTCTTGTCGTGCGAGGTAGCTTCATGATGATGTCCATCATGATGTGTTCCTATTTCCACTCAGGGATATCCAAAGGCTGGATCTTCCTATATGGCTTTTAGTGCTCTGCCTTAACTTGTAGACAAGTTAGGCACTTGCTCACGTACTTAGCCACGTCTCGCTTCATTTCCGGCCACCAGTAATCTTTCTTTAGATTCTGATACATTTTTGTGGTACCAGGGTGAATGGAATATCGAGTTTGTGAGCCTCATCCATGATCTTCATCCTCAGATCCCCAAAAAGAGGGATCCATATTCTCCCAAATCAGGTTCTAACACCTAGGGTGTTTTTAAGATCCAGTGTAGGTTGGACTCACCTTTAGTTTACTTTGTTTACTTTTCAGTGTAATAGGCCTTTTGTTAGTTTCCTTTGTAAGTACTTAGATTTAAGTATTTTAGCAGTCTAGCGAAACTATAAGTTTGCTCACAGTTTGCTATTTTGTTCGCTTGACGAAACTATTGTTTCGGCTGGCGAAACTGCTGTTTCGGCTGTCGAAACTGCTGTTTTGGCTGGCGAAACTGCTGTTTCGGCATAATAGTTTCGCTTACAGCGAAACTGTCTGCAAAACTATAGACTTCTATATATTGTTTTGTCTCTTCTCATTGTAGGAGAGCTTGCAAAACCCTAATCGATTATTATTGTTGCAAGTTACCATTTGAAAGAAGTTAATACACAGAATCGTCTTTGTGCTTTATGTTATTGATTGTCATTGATGATTATGTTGTTATGATTGAGTTCTTATTGTGTTCAATCTTCATTGTGATTGTTGTTTAGTATATTTGTGGGATATTGAACGTTTTTAACATCATTTGCACTGTTATTCAATCATATGGACCAACAATATGGTATGAGAGCCTTAGTGCTCATAATTTGTTAAGTCTCTTTATGTGTTTTTTTGGTGAATATCTTGTCTCAATCATTTTGGATCACTTATTGGATGTTTTAGATATGAAAAGTAATTAAGTTTACCTTGTATTCTGTTGTGGAATCCTTTCTAATCATCAGATCTCATATTCATCAAGTTTTTGATGATTTCAGATTGATTTTGTGTTTAAAAAGGGTTTTCGGTTCGATGAGCGAAACTATAGTTTTGTTAGCGAAACTGTTAATCTTCTTCCAACAAAACTACGGGTTTTATTGATTTGGAAATTGTTCTTTTGTTGTGTTGCGAAACTAGCCTTTTGAATGAAAGTTCACTAGTTATTGTGAAGGACTTTCAAGCAAAATTGCTGCTGAAAGTGTGTCTGAACGAAACTTCAAGCTTGTTTCGTGCGAACTTATCAGCGAAACAAAGCCTGCTATCACAATCGGCTAGCGAAACTGCTGCCAAAATTATTAGCGAAGGTATCTTATTTCCTGCCGAAACTATAGTAATCTCAGCGAAACTATCATTTCTAAGTTAACATCACTCACACTAGCAGATCTTGAAAGTGTTGCTCCCAATAGACCTCCGAGACTCATTAACGAAGACAATTTTGAAGATTGGAAGAGATGTCTCAAGGCCTTTTTCTTCTATACTGATCACAACTAATGGGAATCGATTATTCTGGTCCTCACATACCAACAGTTACTATTGGTAATGTTGTGTCTTAATAAGGACCCATCATCTTTCGCCGAAAAGGATCTAAGATTGATCGACCATGATCATAAAGCTTTTGTTGCTTTAACTCTTTGTTTGGCTCTGGACATTACAATCGTTTTGCAGAACATAAAAATGCCAAGTTTCTTTATGATGCATTATGTGAGTTTTATGATGGAAATGCAGATTTGGTAAAGGATAAGAGCATCCAGGTTGAGAAAGAATTCAATTCTTTTGTTGGATAGAAGAATGAGAGTTTGACAGATCTCACAAATTGTTTTCTGACTATATCTAGCACCTTGATGAAATATGATGAAATGCTTTCCAACTGTGAACAAGTTAATAGGCTTCTATATTCTCTCCCGCCTCAGTAGAGTCTTCAAGTAAGGATGCTCAAACAAGAAAGAGGATTCACAGACTACAAGCTGATGGATATAATCAATAAGCTGAAATCCTTTGAATTGGACATGAAGAGACGAGAGTTTAACAAGACTATGATGCCCACGCCTGGTTTTTCACAAAATGCTGCTTTATTCTTATCCGCTGCAAGGTCTCAAATACCAAATTCAATTCAAGGAGGAATTAATACAAGTACATTCTCAAGTGGAAATAGTTGTGTTAGAAGAGATCTGGGAAATTCTAAGGCGAATGTCGAAAGCTCAATCCCATGTGAAACTATAGCTCTATTTGGAATGTTTGTTCAAAGTTATGAGGCACTGGTAGCTGGGGAGTTAAAAGGGAAGGGAATGACTATGGAAGACATGTATTAGTGGATGTTGATGATCTTGAAGAAACTAATATTCAATGACAAATGGCTATGTTGACCCTTAGAGCATGAAGATTTATGGAAAGAACCGGACGGAAGAACTTCAGTGGTCAATCATCTAATTCAAAACTGGGATTTGATAAGTCAAAATTGAGATGCTTCAACTCTAAACAATTAGGACACTTTAAACATGACTATCCATCTCCAATTGTCACCGATTCGAGCAATTCAGGAATTCCAAGGTTAACAACGGAGAAGGAGAAAGAAGATGTGAATCACAAGAAGGAGACTGCACTGATTTGTAATTTTGATTGGAGTGTTGAAGTTAAGCAGACAAGAACTTAGATAAATCATGCTTTGGTTGCTAATCTTATTGAAGGAAATGAAAAGGAAGATGGTAAAGATGGATTTGACTTGTTCAAGGAATCCAAAAGGAAAGTTGTGACATCTGAGAATGAGAAGGTAGAGAAAGATACTGGAATAGGGGGAGGTAAATCTGCAGGTATAAGAGAGGAAGGAAGTTCATGCAATGGGCAAAGGAAGGAATGTGATGATGATACTGCCACTGTTGAGGAAGAAAAGTCAAGTACTCTAGTGTGCAAATGTGAAAAAGCCTTAGCTGCTGAAAAGATTATGGTGGGACTTCCCTATGAGGTAATTTAGGATATGTGCTCATCTGCTTGCAAAATTAGATTATTTGGAATTTACAAAGCTAATCGACTATTAATTGATAATGAAAAGGATTTAAAGCGAATAAATGATGAACTTAAAATCAATGAATCAAAATACTTTGTTCAATTAAATGAAGATTTAAAAGAAAATGATCATTTAAAACGAATTGTTTTAGAAAGAAATGTTGAGATTAACACTTTGACTGAAAGATTTGCCCTTGCTAAATTCGAAACGAGCAAACTTCAGTCAAAGTTGGACAAATGGACCATATCAGGAATGAAACACGATGATTTGTGTAAATCTCAACGGGGAGCTAGGATTAAAATAGGATTGGGTTATAAAAATGTAAAAGTTTATCCTCCACCTAGTACTTATTGTTATTCTCCTATGCGTGTTCCTCGTCCTTCTAATGATTTAATCAAAATAGATACTGACAGTATGTTTGCAGGTTTAGAGGGTGTTAACTCTAAGCACGTTCGTGAAGACTACGACTATGGACCAACTAGTGGGCTTGGATGCACTAGTATTAGTACACCTAAGTGTTAGTCGTCTATGTTAGATCACACATCTAGTTTGAATTCTGTTTTCGTTTCTAGTTCTCCTGTAATAGACTCTGATGTCTCATGTTCTCATGATAGATCTATTTCATCTTTTAATTCAGTACATTGTGGTGATGTTTTCTCTCCTAATGATGTTTGTGATGTAACTGATCTATGTGCTAAGTCAACTAAGCAAATTAAAATCAATTTTTTTGAAAAATTGTTTTCTCATCCCATTCCATCTTTGTTGGACCAAAAGAACCACGAGCCTGATCAGAAAAACCTCTAAGTCCCACAGACATCACAACAACTGCTGAAGACTTGATTAGCTGTTCGACAAAGTCTGAAGACTTCAACAGCTGAAGACTAAAGTACTGAAGACTTCAACAGCTGAAGACCAAAGTCAGAAGATCAACAGCTGAAGACTAAAGTACTGAAGACTTCAACAGCTGAAGACTAAAGTACTGAAGACTTCAATAGCTCAAGACCAAAGTCTGAAGATCAACAGCTGAAGTACAAAGACTGAAGGCATGAGCTGATGACAACAGCTGAAGTTCAAGTACAAGTACTGAAGCCTTCAGAGTTTGTTACAACAGCTGAAGAAACATTCCTCAGTTGTTGTGATAGTTTCCTTTCAATAGTTTTCTTTTGTTTCAGTATTTGTAAAACGACTGAAGAGCATGTTCTTCAGTCGTTGTAGTTTCAGTAGTTTCTTTTCAGTAGTTGTAGTGATAGTTAACACTTAATATTTTTGTAAGAAGATGTCAGCTGTTTTGACATCTTCAGTAGTTGTGTTAACTTTCAGTAGTTTGAATAATTCTGTTAGATGTCACTATCAAGGACATCAGCAGACGTCACATCTCTTATATAAGGAATGTTCCACCACGACATTCCTATATAAGGGATGATTGACCTGATTGTAAGTGTGACATTTGCCACCACGAAAGCGCGTATTGAATGAATCTTTGATTTGCAGAATTCTTTCTATAATCGTTTGTTCTTACTTTGAATATCAATGTATTCTTGTGAATTGTTTAATTCATTGTTTGATTTCCGTTGCAATACTCACTAATCAATCAAACGTAGATCACTCATCCTAACAATTGGTATTAGGGCGGTTAATCATTGATCAATCTAACTATTGATCATTGAAACTGCTAATCGATATCTGCATTTGATTGAATTGGCATATTTGCAAGAATTGGTTATAGTTAAATTGAATTTCTGCTACTTCGTTTTATTGCTTTCTGTTTTCTCTTGGTTCAATTTGGTCTGTTGTGTTCTGTTCTAAATCTGTTAAAACTTAATTGATTTTGGTTGAATCTAAGAATGACTACTCCTTCTAATGACCCTCACATACCGGTTCTGCAACCAAGCCTCCGATGCTGGTTAGGACTGAGTATAACATATGACAACGAAGAATGCTTCATCACCTGTCTGTTAACAATTTAGGTTGTTGGACATCAGTGGTACATGGTCCACATAAGCCTATGGTGAACAATCCGGAAACCAATCAAATGGTTCCGAAGAAGAAGGAACAATACTCAGATGAAGATCAGAAACTGTTTGAGATTGATGCTAAAGCCCATGGAATTCTGGCCATGGCACTACCGAATGAAATCTATTCAGGGCTTATGCATCATGAAACTGCTCATGACCTCTGGAATGCACTGAAGGAACAATTCGGTGGAAGTGATGAGGTCTTAGCAAACAATAGAGAAATCCTTGCCCAACAATATGAAACATTCTCTCATAGGAAGGGTGAGACACTGACTCAACAGTTTGACTGTTTTCTGTTTGATCCCTGAGCTAAAAATGGTCAAACATGAATATACCAATAGCCAGATGAACAACAGATTCCTTAGATCAGCCTGAGAGATGGGACACATACACTATTTTCCTACGCTCCAGTGCAAATCTACATAAAATCTGTCACCCAACTTCATGGGAAACTGCTTACATTTGAGAGAGAGATAGAGCAAAAAAGGAAACTATCATCATCAGGAAAGCTCACTGATGACTTTGCACCAGGGAACACTGCCTTGGTTGGTCATGAGTCAGAATATGCTGCATCAGAAAGTAATTATGATGAGCATATAGATTTCTCTTCAAACTGTTCAGATCATGTTCGTTGGTGTTGATAGTCACTCAGGCTGTAATAGTGACAATTTATGTTTTATCATGGATGATTTGAAAGGAATAGCTTGATGATCCAGAAGAGATGGATATTCTGAGCCAAATGGCCTTGATTAATATCAGATCTCAGAAGTTCTACAAGAGGACTGGCAGGAAATTTCCAGGACTCTCTGGCAAAACCAAAGTTGGTTTTGACAAGAGTAAGTTGAGGTGTCACAAATGCCAAAGGCTTGGACACTTTGCAACAGAGTGTAGATCATCTGGATCTAACTCCTCTGCACCCTTTGTGACTTTTCCAAGCACTAGTCCACAAAACAGGGGGCAACATCCTGCTGGTTCTGGTCATCATTCACAACCTATATCTCCTGCATATTTTGTCCCTCAGGGTCCAATGTCATATCCATATCCCTACTATTACATGCCACACCCAAATCCGGTTCAAGTTCCTAATGCACAACAACCTCAAGCCCTACCTGAGCCTCTACCATCTCAATCACAACCTCATCACAGCTTTTTCACCCCTGGTAATATTGACTGGAGCAGTTTACCAGATGATCTCTCTGGTACTGTGCAATTATTTACTGGTGATGGTCAACATGGTGGTGAACATCCTTTTGGGAATCTAGCTCTCATGGCCCTGGAATCTACTGAGGGTTCTTTCTCCAATGCATCTTCTTTACAGGTAACCCAGGTATCCTCTGAGGCTAAGCCCAAGCTTTGTTTTGAATCTTGCATAGATGCATTTGTCTCTATTAGAGAAGCAAATGTAGCTGTAATTAATCAAAATTTAGAGCTTGAGCAAACTATTTCCAAAAGAAAAGCTGAATATGAGTCTGTCCTTAAGGACAAAGATGATGAGATTTATAAGCTTAAATGCCAATTAAGTGATGAAAAGGCTAAGCTAGAGGTCATTCTTGAGAACCATAAGGAACTCAAAGAAAAACTTGCAGTTACCCAAGTTGAGTGTGACCGCTGGGTGTCATCCTGCAAGGGATTTGAAATGCTACTCAGTAAGCAATCTGCTTCAATGTGAAGTTTGGAATTGGTTATAACCATATTGCACCTCCAACAGATTTTACTCCAAATCCAATAGTAAAATCTGAAAGTGAAAGCAATCTCCAAACCACATTATCATGTGAATCATCCACAAGTGATCTCCCAAAATCACAAGATGAAATAAGGGTTGATACCTCAGCAAGTCAATTGGCTGATGGGTTAACTACTGATAAGCACATGAAGCTGAGTATTTCAGATGTTGTTCCTCAAAGTAACTTAAGCACTGAAGGGCAAGTTACAACAACTGAAAAGCATTTCAAATCAGCTGAAATAAATGGATTAACAACTGCTGACAATAAACAGCTGAAGAACAACTCTTCAGTTGTTACAAATTCTTCAGTACTGAACAAAATTACTAAAACGAGGAAAGTTCTGAAGAGCACACCATCAGTAGTTTCCTCATCAGCAGTTGATCAATCCAAGATGAAGAATAAGCCATGTGAAATATGTGGTAAATTCAATCATCTTTCTGATGAATGTTGGTACCGAAAGGGTTTCAAACTCAACAGAGATAAGCTCATTAAAATCCAGATGGATGAAATGAAAACTGAGTTTGAGACCAAGTTTGTACCGCAATCATTCCATTATGATAAACCCAAGCCTTCAACCAAATTCAAAAAGAAGGATAAGGTTCATCACAAAAAAGCTCATGGTGCTCCTCATGATAAACATCAGACCAAGTCTGTTAATTTTATGGAGGAAATGGTGGATCACAGGAACTCATCAAACACAAGTACTGACATGTCACTAGAGCTGAAAGCTTTGGCTACAAATCAGACACAACTTGTTATGATGGTTCAGCATTTGTTGGGGAGAGTTAACCAACTAGATGCACCTGTGATCAAATCACTGAAAAGGCATTCCAAGCCCAAATCTAAGGAATCCATTTCAGCACCATCTCCTTCTTCAGCTATTAATCATAAGAAACAAGTTATGGTTGCATCTGTTGATGAAAATAGACCCAAAACCAAAAAGGTTTGGGTCTCAAAATCTAAGTAGTTTTCTTTCATGCAGGGTTCTTCAACATGCCAAAGGAGCATCTGGTATGTGGACAGTGGAGGATCTATGCATATGATTGGGAACAGTTCTCTTTTAATGACTACTCTCAAGGAAAGAAGGATTTGTTTCATTTGGAAATGATGCCAGAGGTTACATCATTGGGAAAGGATATGTGACTAATGGACAAATCAGGTTTGATGATGTCAACCATGTGGAGAATCTCAAGTATAATCTGCTGAGTGTCAGTCAGATGTGTGATAAAGGGCATGTTGCACTTTTCACAAGCCAGAACTGCAGGATTCTATCTTCCCAAGTTCTGAGGCTGATTGACAACGTAATGGATGAACATACTCTCCTGAAGGCCAGCATGATTGGAAGAGTGTATGCCTTGGATTTGTCAAAGAAGATTGATT
Source organism: Flaveria trinervia (assembly GCA_025506515.1). Taxonomy (NCBI): domain Eukaryota; kingdom Viridiplantae; phylum Streptophyta; class Magnoliopsida; order Asterales; family Asteraceae; genus Flaveria; species Flaveria trinervia. Next base: position 74,229,265 of record CM046450.1, on the reverse strand, counting down.
TGAAGGGTCATCCATGCCTGTTCTCCAAAGCCTTTCTTCGGGAATCTAAACTATGGCATAGAAGTCTAGGTCATGTCAATCTCAGAAACATGAATCAGCTGATCCACAATCGCTTAGTGAGAGGATTATCAACAAAGGAGTTCCACTGTGATGAAGCCTGCACTGCTTGTTTGAAAGGAAAACAGCACAAAGTCTCATTCCCTCCCATTGAAGAACCTAAGTCCATGGCCTGCTTGCAATTACTGCACATGGATCTATTGGTCCTGTGAGGGTGATGAGCATGGCAAAGAAGAAATACTGTCTGGTAATTGTGGATGATTACTCTAGATTCGTATGGACTTTCTTTCTACATTCAAAGGATGAGGTTGCTCAGAAGATTATAAACTTTGTGTTGTATGTTGAGAAGCAGTATTCCCTATCAGTCAAGTGTATAAGGAGTGACAATGGTACTGAATTCAGAAACCATACACTTGATGATTTTTATCATTCAAAAGGAATCAAAAGGCAGTTTAGCATCCCAAGGACTCCAGAACATAATGGAGTAGTGGAGAGAAAGAACAGGACTTTAATTGAAGCTGCAAGGTCCATGTTGGCTGACTCTGGTTTGCCTTTGACCTTTTGGGCTGAAGCTGTCAATACAGCTTGCTATGTGCAGAATAGAGTGTTAGTAAATCAGAGGTTGATGAAGACTCCATATGAAGCTCTATATCATTTGGCTCCTTTGATTTCATTCTTCAGAGCCTTTGGATGTCCTTGTTTCATTCTCAACACAAAGGGTCAACTCCACAAATTTGATCCTAAGGTGGATGCAGGGTATTTTGTAGGTTATTCATCCACTTGCAAGGCTTACAGAGTCTTCAACTGCAGAACAAAGATAGTTGAAGAAACCTTGCATGTGAAATTCAATGAATCTCCTAAGGATAAAATTCCACAAAATCCTGTGGAGTTGTTTGATCTGGACATACTGCAATATGCTCCTTATCAAACTGCAAATCATGTGGATAAATCATCTTCTGCAGCAAGTCTTCCACCTGGTGGTATTGAAGATGATGATGATATCACTACTCACCTTTTCAAGTTCAGTGACCAACTGCCTGAGTCTGCTAAACTTGATGTTCCTGTACCTTCAGCAGCTCCATCCACAACAAATGCTGATGAGATTTCTGATTCCTCTACATCGTCTGATTTGTTATCTAATACTTGGTTTCAAGAATCTGAATCAACATCTACTGATGCTGAACCATCTACAAACACTTGCACTGATCTTATCGTGCACCAAAAGCTGAAGAATCACCCAATGTCTCAAATCATTGGTGGTATCAATGCTGGCGTCTCAACCAGAAGTCAATTGTCTAACTTGTGCTTCCATGCTCTCTTCATCAGTCAGCAAGAGCCAAAGAACTATCATGTTGCTTTGAGAGACAATGGATGGGTGGACGCCATGCAACTTGAGCTACATCAGTTCAAGAAACAGCAAGTGTGGGAACTGATTCCTCTACCCCCAGGTAAGTGTGCAATAGGCACTAAATGGGTGTTTAGGAACAAAACAGATGAAAATGAGCTTATTGTTAAGAGCAAAGCCAGACTGGTTGTTCAGGGTTTTCACAAGAAGAAGGTATTTATTATGATGAGACCTTTGCCCCTGTAGCCAGACTGGAGGCAATTAGATTGTTCTTAGCCGATGCTGCATTTCACAATTTTAAAGTTTTTCAAATGGATGTTAAAAGTGCATTTTTATATGGTAAAATAAAAGAAGAAGTTTATGTATGTCAACCACCAGGTTTTGAGGATAATAAACATCCAGATTGAGTATACAAGCTTGATAAGGCTCTTTATGGGTTGAAACAAGCTCCTAGAGCCTGGTATGAGACATTATCAAATTTTATTCTTCAAAATAATTTCACTAGAGGCTCCATAGATAAAACTTTATTCATTAAGAAGGTGGATCAGCATAAGCTACTTGTTCAAATGTATGTTGATGATATTATTTTTGCATCCTCTGATCCCCAGTTGTGTGATGACTTTACCAATTTAATGCATAAGAAGTTTGAAATGAGTGCAATAGGAGAATTATAGTTCTTTCTAGGATTGCAAATCAAACAAAAGGCTGATGGGACTTTCATTCATCAGTCTAAATATACAAAATATCTTTTGAATAAGTTTGATTCACAAAATTGTAAGCCCTTTTCTACTCCCATGTGCAACACCACACAACTGGATGCAGATCAGAAAGGTAAAGCTGTTGATGAACACTTTACAGATGTATGATTGGGTCCTTGATGTACTTAACAGCTTCTAGCCCAGATATCATGTTTGCAACGTGTGTTTGTGCTAGATTTCAGGCTGCTCCTAAAGAGTCTCACGTGATTGCAGTCAAAAGGATCTTTAGATATCTGCAAGGTACACAATCTCTAGGTTTATGGTATTCCACTGGACACTCTTGCAAATTGGTTGCTTTTTTTGATAGTGACTATGCAGGGTGTAAGTTAACCAGAAAGTCAACTTCTGGTGGATGTCAATTTCTAGGCAACTGTTTGATTTCTTGGCTGAGTAAGAAACAAACATCTGTTGCTACATCCACTGCTGAAGCAGAGTACATTGCTGCTGCAAGCTGTACTTCTCAGGTACTCTGGCTTCAGAACCAACTTTTGGATTATGGCATTACAGAGACTAAGACTCCTTTATTAATGGACAGTGCTTGAGCTCTTTGCATTGTCAAGAATCCTGTGCAGCACTCTAGGAGCAAACATATAGAGATCAGACATCATTTTATTAGGGATTGTTTTGAAAAAGGTCTGATTGATCCAAAGTTTGTGCCTAGTGCTGATGAGCTTGCAGACATTTTTACTAAGCCTTTGGATAGTTCAACTTTCCAAACCTAGTGTTAAGGGTGGAATGTTGCTGCTAGAATAAGTGATAACTACTGATGATCTCAGTAAATAAGTACTAATGCTTGTAACCATATCACAAATAAGTACTGATTCTGTTACAAGAACTGATACAGTTAACTACTAATATAAGTACAAACAGATAAGTACTGACGTCCTATGAAACAACTGAAAAACAGTCAAAAAGACTAATGAGTAAGTGTTGAGGACAGTATGAAACAGTTGAAAAGCTATGGATTGATGAAAACTACTGATGAGAATTTTCTCTTCAGTTGTTTCTAAAACTGCTGCTTCATCTTAAACAACTGATGACAAAACCACGTCTTCAGTAGTTTCACAATACTGATGACTAACACCACGTCGTCAGCTGTTTACAACAACTGATGACAAAACCATGTCTTTAGTAGTTTCACAACTACTGATGACTAACACCACGTCGTCAGCTGTTTCAACATCTGAAGCTAAAACCATGGTCTTCAGTAGTTTTATAATTACTGAGGCCTACAACCAAGACTTCAGTTGTTTCAACCTCTGAAGGTTAATACCAACATCAGTCGCTTAAAACTACTGATAACTCATACCAAACCTTCAGTTGCTTTATAACCCATACCTATAAATACTTGTCTTACAGAGCTTCATCATCTCAAACACAACGTTCAAAAACTCAGAACCTTCTATCACATCAATGGCAAACATGAAGCTTAAACCACAACACAACTGTGTTGCTTACCTTACCAAATCACCTTCTGGACAAAGTTTGATAATGCCATTGATCTAATGATCAACTCTCCATACAAAATGGCTTTCCTTCTAAATCCTACCATTCATGCCGAATCCCTCCATCAGTTCTGGACGAACGTCACCTTCATCACGGGGGAGAATGACACCGACTCTCTCCAGTCGTTCGTCAACAATCATCAGGTGGTCATCACTACAGAAATCCTTCGCCAAACCCTACAAGTGGATGATGCCACTTTCCCCACTGGGTATCCAAAGGGCACCACTGATCTATCATTTGCCCAACATGGATACCAGGGTAACCTTAGTGCCTCTACCATCCTGAAGAAACATTTCCATGATGCGGAACGACTAAATTTTCATATGGTGAATGTATGCTTAGCTCCAAAGACTTCTTCTTGGGATCAAATGCCGACGAGGTGGCAGCAGATATTATTCTCTATCCTTGACCAACAAAACTTAAATTTTTCTGAAATATTATTTCTTGAACTCAAGGATATGGCCTCCAAACCTATAGCTAACCGATGGATATTATATCCTCGGTTCCTAATGGCCATTATAGTAAACCAGCTGAAAGCTGAGGGACTTGTTGGCCTTGGAGTCCCTGCCACGGCTGTATTGCCTGAAGTATACTCCAGGCACAACTCCGACCAGTCACTCAAACTGGCTGCCAAACTGCGCAAAACCACGCAGCTGGAACCCACAGCCACCACCTCCAAATCCATTGTCCCCACCAAACCCAAACACAAGAAAGCCAAAAAGGCTACTCAGGGAAATGAGTCCCTGAGGATGCCCCTGCAACACAAACGCATATTATATCTACTGGTCATAACCCCCCAGTAGATACACGGACTCACTCACCCTCAACCGCTGAGGTTTCCTCTCAACAGGAGCCTGTAGCAACCATCTTTGGGGCACCTATACATCTGGAACCTTCCTCACTTGAGGAGGTTGCCATTGAAATGCACCACTCTCCCCGGGTGCATACTTCCTTCACACCCTCTCCCACTGCAACCGCCCCCCAAAGTCCTACCATCATAATTGCCAAAGTGCTGACTCAGTTGCACTCCTCACCCCCTCCCTAGTACCAATCACAACTGGGATAGCCCCAACCATTGAGGGGGAGGACCAAAGTGCTTGTGACACCCCACAGCACAGGGGTTACCATATTCAATCTCGAGGTGTAGAAACGGAGATTCGAATTTCTGGTGAGGCTGCCACTTCTCCTTCTTCAGCATATGATCAGGCTGAAGTTGGTAACATTCATAAGACCTCACCAGAGGCAACTACTGATGAAGGACATGGTCCTGAGGCAGGAAGTCCCCAGTACCATGACCAAGGGGCACATGCTACTACTGATCTACACTCAGAGCATGTTCATCTTGATTCTATCAGGAGGTCAGGTGATTCAGTAAACACTGATGATGACCTGGGCTTCTTTTATGATTTTTAGCCCAAAACACCATCCTCGAGGATGAGGTGAGCAGACTCAAAGAGCTGCTTGCCAAAACTTCTCAGGATCAAAGACCATCTACCCCTCAAAACCCACAGATGGCACCTTCCTCTGAAGGTCTCCCATACACGAGCCACTCCAAAACACTCAGCCACCAGCCCCTGCTTCTGGCACTATTTCTCAGGGAAAGAACCCCCCTGAGCAAATAGCTGCTATCTTTCAACATTCCTTACCTCTCATCACATCAACTATCACTGATATGGTGCTTAAAACCCTTGATGAGAGGCTTCCCTCAGTTATACAACCCATGATAGACGATGCTGTGAGCAAAAGGCTTTATTACAATCAAACCCTTGCAACCAATGCAACCAAAAAGGGGGAGATTCAGTGAGTGAAAGCAAAAAGAAAGAGGATGGAAGATAGGAAAGAAACTGAAAAGGAGAAGGTGAAGGATGTTGACATGGAGAAAGTGACTAAAAGTACTAAAGACTTTCATGTCACATACAAGAAAAGGAAGAATGAGAAGGAGACTGACTTGGAGACAATGGTGAAGAAGGCTGATGCCAAACACAACCGATCAATGGATAACATCATTGATCAGCTGTTTAGGCAAGGTCACGACACTGAAAAACTTGACTCAGAAATCAGAAGACTAGAGATTGAAGAAATCCAAGCTAGATGGGCAAGTTATGATGTGTTGGAAAGGGAAAGGCTAGAAATCATGATTAGGTTCATAGCGAAATATCTGGGTAGATCATTGATTGAGATCAAGGCATGGTCCAGGGATAGCATCTTGGCAATAACCACCAAGATCTGTTCGTCTGAAGTATACACAAAAGGATTGGTTATTGAAGCCTTAAACGAAGCTGGTGCTGGGAGCAGGACTGAACGAGTCAAGCAATCTAAAGCCGACCTCACATCCAGAATGCTAGAACAGCCTGTCAACATTCCCACACCAAAACCACCACAACCACAACCACTAAACCAATTCCCTTACCCACAAAACCAGTAGTCGATGAAGTACCCCAGAAGAGGAAGAGAAGGGTACTGAGGCTAGAAGAAGATGATGTAGATAATGATGAAGATGAAGATAGGCTGCCACTCTCAGCTGTTATACAGTTGCCTAAGGCCACAATTCACTCTCCAACAATTAGTCCTGAAACTCAAAGACAAATTGTGCAAGTGAAGCTAGAAGAAGAAGAGCTTCACAAACAACATGATGAGGAATTGTTGAGGAGGGTTAACAAAGCATATGTTGCCACATCTTTAATCATCAACATGAAGAAGCACGCTCTCAGATGATACACTCTTAAACATACATTTCAATATCAAAAGGAGAGAGTGAGGATTTGGCCTGATCCCAGGGTGTCTCATAGGATTCATAAGAAAAACATTCCACAGAGATACATTGGCCAAGTGAAGAAGATTGTAGATGAAGTGATCTCACTGGTCTTTGTAGTATCACCCTAGGAAATCCTAGATGACTTTAAGAAAGCCTATAAAGTCAACCTGACCCCACAAAAGATGCCGGAAAACAAAATGGTGAAAAAGGGATTAGTATATAAGAGGCTTGAGGAAGTTAGAAAGAATGAGCTCCAGTTGTTCTTAGAGGGTAATCACCCTGATGAATTTGCTTATAGAGTAATAACAACTGTGGAACTCAAAAATGGGAAACAAGTCAAATACCTATGTGAATATTATGGGCCAGAATCACTTTTTGAAGGAGGAGCTGAAGAACTTACCATGGAGGAACAGATAACCTTCGTTGAGGCCTATACAAGGGAGTCATACAGACTCATTGTTGGGAAGTAGATCTCATGGATGGGGTAACAGCTCTGTGTCCAGTTTCCTAAGACAGAGTTCCCATTCATCCTTTGCCAAACAGATCATTTAGACTTCTTCCCAGGCCTGTGCTTATATGGGTCACTTCTGAGCTGATCTAGAAGACAAAAAGAGCAAATCTTTCAGCCATAATAAGTGGGACATCTTCAATAAGTTTAGAGGTTTTGGCTGCATTGGTTCAGGGGGAGTTTGTGGGACCAAAAGAACCAATGAGCGTGATCAGAAAAACCTCTAAGTTCCACAGACATCATAACAACTGCTGAAGACTTGATCAGCTGTTTGACAAAGTCTGAAGACTTCAACAGCTGAAGACTAAAGTACTTAATACTTCAACAGCTGATGACCAAAGTCTGAAGATCAACAGCTGAAGACTAAAGTACTGAAGACTTCAACAGCTGAAGACTAAAGTATTGAAGACTTCTACAGCTGAAGACCAAAGTCTAAAGATCAACAGCTGAAGTACAAAGACTGAAGACATCAGCTGATGACAACAGCTGAAGTTCAAGTACAAGTACTAAAGCCTTCAGAGTTTGTTACAACAGCTGAAGAAGCATTCTTCAGTTGTTGTGATGGTTTCCTTTCAGTAGTTTTCTTTTGTTTCAGTATTTGTAAAATGACTGAAGAGCATGTTCTTCAGTCGTTGTAGTTTCAGTAGTTCTTTTCAGTAGTTGTAGTGATAGTTAACACTTAGTATTTTTGTAAGAAGATGACAGCTATTTTGACATCTCAGTAGTTGTGTTAACTTTCAGTAGTTTGAATAATTCTGTTAGATGTCACTATCAAGTGACATCAGCAGACGTCACATCTCTTATATAAGGATTGTTCCACCACGAGATTCCTATATAAGGGATGATTGACCTGATTGTAAGTGTGACATTTTGCCACCACGAAAGCGCGTATTGAATGAAATCTTTGATTTGCAGAATTCTTTCTATAATCGTTTGTTCTTACTTTGAATATCCACTGTATTCTTTTGAATTGTTTAATTCATTGTTTGATTTCCGCTGCAATACTCACTAATCAATCAACGTAGATCACTGATCCTAACAATCTTTCATTCCATCAAATATGTCTTTATCTGATGAAAGAATTTCATCTTCATCTGAAACTAGTACTAGTGGAACTACTTCTATTGGTACGTCAAACGGAGATTCATCTATTTTTGTAAATAATGATTCTGGTTTAGATAACTAAGACCTGTTGGCATGTATGAGACTTTTAGTGACATTCAGTCTAGTATATCTGAATGTGATGAGGAAATTATCACTGATCGTATTCTTACCTCATCACATCACAGACCTAGACACAAACCTCACTGTTTCAGGTGTGGTCAAGGGGATCATCTTGTCAAAAATTGTCCTACGGTGCTTAATAGACATCTTAATTGGAATTGTTTTGGAAATAAATTAACAAAATTGGTTAATAATTTCTTTTGTAAAAAATCTGCTTCATCCAGAGATAAAGTGATTCAATCATGGGTTCCTATTGCACCAGGTTAAATCTGTTCTTTATTTCATTTCACGAGTCATCCACTAAAATTATGAACAGCATGTGGCATGTAGATAGTGGTTGCTCCAAACATATGACAGGGTTGAAAGAGTTACTGACCAATTATCGGATTATTGACGGAGGATATGTTGCCTTTGCTGGCGACAAAAAGGGAGGAAGGATATTGGGCAAGGAGAAGTTTCTAATGGTTCTTTAACCTTGGAAAAAGTCAACCATGTTCCTGAGCTGGCATTTAATCTTCTGAGTGTTTCTCAAATCTGCGATAAAAACATTCCAGTCTTGTTTAAATCTGATGAATGTCTGTTTTTAAAAGTAGAGATTAATATTCCAGAAGAATTAATTATTGTGCATGCTCTAAGAAAACATGACAGTCTTGATATGAACTCCAGTCTTGATATGAACTCCAGCAAGTCTAAGTCTACTGCAACTTGTCTTCTTTCTAAAGCTTCAACTTTTGAATCCCTTTTATGGCATCGTTGATTGGGGCCATGTTAATTTTAAAATAATAAACAAATTAGTGAAAAACAATCATGTGAGAGGACTTCCTTCAAAAGATTTTTTCGTTAACGAAAAATGTATGGCGTGTGCCAAGGGCAAACAACACAAAAACCACATAAGCCCAAACTTGAAAACATCATAACTTGTCCTCTCGAGCTGTTACATACTGATTTGTTTGGCCCAATTAGTGTTAAATCTATTGCTAAAAAATCATTTTGCCTTGTTGTTATAGATGATGACAGGATCAGTGATCTCAAGTTTGATGGATTAGAGTGTAACGCAGCGGAATAAGATCAAGAATTAGACAAATTATAGCAAGAATTTGATATTCGTTTGCATTAAGAACAAATACGGTTGTAACGAGAGAATATATTTCTGTGAAAAGGAATGTTTCAATTATATCAAATGTTTCTGCTCAATCATTCACAGATTACAATTAGGTTGACACTCCTTATATAGAGTGCAATCACTGCTGATATCACGGGATAGTGACATCTGGCAGATTTATTACAAAAATAACTAACACTTAACAAACAACTGAAATGTTCACAACTACTGAGAACATATCAGAGAGTGCTAAGCACAAAATATAAAACTACTGATGCTAAACTACTGAAACTAAACTACTGATTACAAAACTACTGAAATGGGAAAATATAAAACTACTAAAAGAAAACGGTCACAACTACTGAAGAAGACATCTTCAGCTGTTGTGACAACGTCTGATACTTGGTCTTCAGTACTTGTCTTCAGACTTTGTCTTCAGCACTTGTGTCTTCAGACTTTGTCTTCAGCACTTGTCTTCAGCACTTGTCTTCAGCACTTGTGTCTTCAGACTTTGTCTTCAGCACTTGTGTCTTCAGACTTTGTCTTCAGCACTTGTGTCTTTCAGCACTTGTGTCTTCAGACTTTGTCTTCAGCACTTGTCTTCAGCACTTGTGTCTTCAGACTTTGTCTTCAGCACTTATGTCTTCAGACTGTCTTCAGCACTTGTGTCTTCAGACTTTGTCTTCAGCACTTGTGTCTTCAGACTTTGTCTTCAGCACTTGTGTCTTCAGACTTTGTCTTCAGCACTTGTGTCTTCAGACTGTCTTCAGCACTTGTGTCTTCAGACTTTGTCTTCAGCACTTGTGTCTTCAGACTTTGTCTTCAGCACTTGTGTCTTCAGACTGTCTTCAACCTTGTGTCTTCAGACTTTGTCTTCAGCACTTGTGTCTTCAGACTTTGTCTTCAGCACTTGTCTCTTCAGACTTTGTCTTCAGCTCTTGTGTCTTCGGACTTTGTCTTCAGCACTTGTGTCTTCAGTAGTTGTTGTGACGTCTATGGGACTTAAAGGTTTTTCTGATCCGGCTCATTGGTTCTTTTGGTCCAACAGATGATTTCTCCAGATATTCTTGGGTGAGATTCCTTGCTCATAAAGGAGAGGTTGCAGAAGAATTACAGAAATTAATTCTTTTTATCGAGACAATCAGCAAGAGAAAAGTTATGGGTCTGAGAAGCGACAATGGCACTGAATTCAAAATCATATTCTCAACTCCTTCTGTGCTCAAAAAGGTATTGTAGATAGTTCGGTGCCGCCAGGACACCTCAACAGAATGGTGTTGCTAAACGAAAGAATCGCACTCTCATTGAAGCGTCACGTACCATGCTGATAGAATCTACTCTACCGATTATCTTCTACGCTGAAGCTGTAAATTGTGCTTCATATGTCTTAAAACGAGTGTTGATTTTCAAGGATAAGATGAAGACTCCTTATGAACTCTTCCAAAGAAGAAAACCTTTAATTGATTTCTTTAAACCATTTGGATGTTCATGCACTCTTCTAAACACTCAATAACAGAAGACAAAGTTTGGTGTTGTATCTGATGAATGTTACTTTGTCGGATACTCATCTTCTTAAAAGGCCTATCGTGTTGATAACAAGAGAACACGTATCGTTCAAGAGTCATTCTATGTTGATTGGCTAGAGTCCAACTCTTCTGATGTTCGATTTGAACCAACATGGTTCCTTGACTCCGATATTGTGTTTAATTCATTCAATCTTCCAGCTTTTGACGATGATGCGTCCATTCCAAATGTCCAAACTAACACTCTCTCTTCCTCCACATCACCTGTTCATTCCACTCCATCTACAAATGATGCCATTTCAGCTGATGTAGGGTCATCTTCTCTATTACCGAATTCTTCTTCACCAACTTCTCCTTCCTCATCACCTTTATCTGTTCCCTAACAACCTATTTCCTTTATCTCTCCCTCATCTAATCCTACACAATCCATGAGTGAAACTTCTCCACACACTTTCCCTTCAGACACCGACTACAAAACTTTGAAAGATCATCCTCTTGATAATGTTATTAGATCTATCATTGATGGTGTTCGGACATGGAGTCAATTTGGTTTGATTAATATATGTCTCTTTTCTTGCTTCATTTCTCAAACCGTCCTGAAAAATGTGCATGCCGCTCTACTGGATCCATGCTGGGTGGAGTCAATGCAATTGGAGCTTCTACAATTTAGAAAGCTTAAAGTATGGACCTTGGTTGACTTTCCTCCCAACAAATACCCAATTGGTACTAAATGGTGTTTCAGAACAAACCAGATGATCGTGGGGTGATGGTGTGTTACAAGTCTGGACCGGTTGTGCAAGGTTTTACTCAAGAATAAGGGATTGACTATATTGAAGTTTTCGCTCCAGTCGCCCGTCTTAAAGCAATGAGGATATTTCTCGCCTATGCTACCTATAAACAGTTCAAGGTCTATCAGATGGATGTTAAATGTGCTTTTCTTTATGGAGACATTGATGAGGATATATTTGTGTTTCAACCACAAGGTTTTGAGGATCCTCACTTTCCTGATAAAGTCTACAAGCTTGACAAGTCTTTGTATGGTCTTCATCAAGCACCTCGAATTTGGTATGAGACCCTGACATAGTATCTCTTGAGCAATGGTTTCTCTCATGGTACCATCGATATGACTCTCTTCAAAAAGGAAGTGAATGGTGAAATGCTTTTTGTACAAGTTAATGTTGATGATATATTTTTGGATCAACAAATTCTGTACTGTGTCAGGAGTTCAAAGAAGTAATGTGTCAACGATTTGAAATGAGTATGATGGGAGAAATGTGCTTCTTTCTTGGTTTGCAAGTTAAACAAAAGCCAGAAGGAATTCTTATTTATCAGGAGAAGTATATTAAAGAAATCTTGAAGAAGTTCAAGATGGACCACGTATCTCCTCAAATGACTCCCTTTACTGCACAGACTTGTCTCACTCCTGATGAGAACGGGAAGCCTATTGATCCTCACCTCTATAGGTCTATGACTAGTTCTCTTATTTATCTTACAGCCAGACGTCCTCATATCACTTTTGCTGTAGGATACTGTGCTCAATATCAGCCGGCTCCAAAAGAGTCACATGAGAAAGTTATCAAGAGGATATTCCGTTATCTCAAAGGATCATCTCGCTTAGGTCTATGGTATCCTTATGATGGAATTTTGATTCACATGCTTATTCTGACAGTGATTCTAATGGTTGTAGGTTAAACAGAAAATCAGTGTTAGGAGAGTGTCAATACCTTGGTAATTGTCTGGTGTCTTGGCAGAGCAAGAACAAACAACTGTCTCTCATTCACAGATGAAGCAGAATACATTGTTGCCTCAAGTTGTAGTTCCCAAGTCCTTTGGATACAACACCAAATGATTGATTACGGAATTAACTTCCTCTACACACCGTTGTTCTGTGACAACGAAGCAGCCATTGAGATTGCAAAAAATCCTATTCATCATTTTCGAACCAAGCATATCGAAACTCGAGTTCATGCAATTCGTGATGCCCAAGAAAAGGGTTTTATCAATATTATACCCATTGACACATAAAATCAAAAAGCAGATCTTTTCACAAAAACTTTTGATAAACCCCGTTTTTATGAATTGATCTCTATTCTTGGGTTAATATCCTTTTAAATTTTTAGGGGAAGAATTTGCAAAAATAAATAATAATAAATAAAAAAAGGAAAGGTTTTGCAAAATAAAAACTTAGGGGGAGAGTATAAGTAAATTAAAATGAAAAAGAGAACTAGGAACTTGATTCGAGATGATTGAGAAATGATTGTATATCTTCTTGAAAAACTTGGTTTTTGCATGACTTGCGTTTTAAAATGAGAAATGATAGTAACTGAGGTTGTTATCTGATTCACATCTTATTTTTAAGTGCAAATAATCGAAAAACAAATAGATGCTTTAATGATATGCTTGGTCTGCTCGTCTGAAGAATAAAGTAGACAGCAGCATAATGTTTTAAATTAAAATATATGTTTAAGGATGTCTGGATTTACGCAATCATTTTGGCTTGCACGAAAACTGAGTCCCGACAAAAATTGGATTGAGAATTGATCTTTGACTCACCATGATACTAAATCATATTTGTCATATCTTTGGGCCGTGATTGGTGTATTTATGTATCTTGTACTTATGCTTATCTCCTCTACTGTGTGGTGGTACTGACCGGAGTGATGATCTCCTGTTCTGTACGGTAGTACTGACCTGGAGCTCTCATCGGCACATGACTAAATGGTCATCTCCTCTGTTTTCGTAAGTATAGACCTGGAGCTCTCACCATTTTGGTATAAGTACTATCACTTCATCTAAATGATGATTTCTTATCTAAATGCATTATCCTGATATTGCACAAGCCTTACTCTGTAAAGATCGTTGCGAAATTCAAGAAATCCAAAGGTTGGGTGAGGGTTTTTGCCAAAATATTATGGCGTCCTAGCATTCTAAAACTTTTAATCGAACCCTAGTAAAACTTTTACCGTAACCGTTGCTGAGTTTAAGTGGACAAACATATCAACAATTGTTATTAGTCTGGTTCAGAATTTCAAATTCATTCAAAGACTATGATTAGATTCAGTTACTAGTGTGATCTCATTGCTTGTCATTGTTTAAATTTATCTTTGTGCTCAAGAATAGCTTGAGGATGTGATCTCATGATCCACTCGGTTCTCGGTTAAAAAAAACAAAAAAAAACTTTCTGAGCGAAACTATAATTTCACTATATGTTTCGCTAGACGAAACTGCACTTTCGCTTAACTTTTTCATTATAAGTGATGTCATTTTGATCTGAATTTCGTCTGTCGAAATTGCAAATTCGTTGAGCGAAACTGTTGTTTCGTCTGGCGAAACTTTAGTTTTGCAGTTTGCGAAACTATTTGCTATTTAAGTCTTTTTGCGAAATTACCTTTTCACACTTTCGCACTTTCGAACTCTCCTCCTTCATGGGGCTTTACCGTAACTGTTTCTGTGGAATCGTGATTTATGTTTGTTTCTTAGGTATTTTGGTTGTTTTCTGTTCACATATGTGTATCGAACTTGGGACATTTTTTAAAACTTGTTAATAATAACACATTCTAGGTCTATTTGATTTTGTCTCTTTGGTGTCTTCGCTGTTCATCCAGGGAAACTACCGTTTATCCTACGAAACTGAACAAAAATTCTTCACTTTTAGCAAAACTGTGAGGTTATGCTGTCCATGCGAACCTAACAATTACGCCGACTTAGTTTCAGTTTCACCGGATTTGAACATAACTCTGTGCAATTTCGCCCAGTCAGCGAAATTGATGTGTTTTAGCCAGCGAAACTACATTTTTGTCTGCCGAAACTGTTAGCGAATCTACATTTTCGCCTGACGAAACTGTCAGCAAATCTATTCTTTCGGCCAAGAAAGTTTATTTTTTTAATTAATTAAATTTTCTTTTCCTTAACTTTCTTATTCAATTTATATGTTCTGTTTCTCAGGATCCCATGGCTAACTTAAAATCAATGAGCGGAACAATATTACTGCTATTCTGGACGATACACATCCAAAGCTGCTGGATTCAGAGATTGTATCAGATGGCTACAAAGATCACCTATAGCTTATGCCATATCTCATAAGACTACCATATATGATCTTCATATTAGACACTTCGGGTGATCTGCAGAGTATGACACATGAGGAAATTCACAAAGAATTACTGCCAAAGTCATTGATCAAGAAGTGATCATCACTGCTGAGACTATCTCGAGGATGTTGAGACTAGACGAGGATTTTGGAGATGAAGTTCCCATGATAGACTCCAAGGTGTTCCAGGCCTTCAGAAGCATCGGATATGAGGGACCAGCTTTTGGTTCTCGCAAGGAGATCAAAATGTCTTTCCTGTCCAAGGAATGGAGGTTCACTGCTCATGTTTTTATCATGTGTCTAGATCACCGTAAAGGTGGTTCATACGGTCTAAACATTGATTGGGCGAAGGCAATGTGTTATGTTGTAAAGGAGAGAAGGACAACATTGCCAAACTGATTTTTGCTTGCATGGCTAAGAACATGATGGCCCTGAAGAAAGACAAATGGCTGCTATACCGTCGTTTTCTTCAGATGATCTTTGACGACCTTATACCTAATGTACCAAAACATGGAGAAGTAAAGAGGTTGGTACAAATGTACCCTCGGATTTTTGTTGATTGTTGTGCCATTCGCCACGATTTCAATGGAAAGATCACCTATCTTTGGGAAAATATGTATTCCCCAGAGCGATGGAGTAATATAAACGGGTGGACGAATCGGAAAACAAAAGAGCTAAAGAGACCATGGTACAACAAACAGAAGCATTAAAGAAAAGAAAAAGATATGCCAATATGACTTTGAGGAAGACATTGCTGAACAAGTTGAAGAAATAAGAGTAGAGAAAGAAAGAAGGTCAAAGAAGAGAGTCGATACTGTTGATTCTGAGCGACGGTCCAAATAGAGACATGAATGATTTACTAAAAGAAGGGAGGAAAGGGGAATTATGGATGAAGACATGATTCACAATCTGAATGCTTCTTTGGCAAATGAACTGAGTATGATCAAGACCAAACTTACAAATCAAGAGATTAGAGAAAAGCAAAACGATGAAGTGATAGAAGGTATGCAAAAGATGCTTGTTGACCAAAATCGATTAGTGAAGAAGTTATTTGAAGAGATTACCCTTCTGAAAGCTGCAGCCGGCCTGCCTGATCAACTAACTCAATCTAAGTTAGATGATTTGACTGACACTTCAAAGTACCCATTTCTGAATGTGGGTACTTCTTCCAAGGCAGGAGAGGGCACACCTGGTGCAACAACTACTGATGCTGGGGATGGTGAAACCAGAGATGAGGTTGGTGGAAGAGAGAATGAAGAAGAAATCTATGAGGCTGGGTATCTTGATATGGGTCTTGATGTGGAGAAGGATTTAGTTGGAGAAGAAGTAATTAGAGAAAAGTATGTGGAGAGGAATGTTGAAAGGAAGAGATTGCTTGATGAGGAAGAGATGATGAACAACTCATAGAGTATGATTCCAAACTAGAAATGTATGCGGTTGATGAGCGACCTCTGGTCTATGTGGCAAAGAAAGGGGAGAACCCTGAAGATGCTTTTGAGATGGACAAAGTAGATCGGTTTGTTAAAGAGAAGGAACCAGAAGAACTCACTACTTTATTCCAACATTTGGGAGGGATGAGTAAACAAGAGACTGACAAGAAGATTATTAGCTGGGCCTACAATCCTGGGCTAAAAATGTTTATGATTAAGAGGAGGGGAGGTCATATAAGTTATTTTCATAAGGGGAAGGCATTTAAGTCCTTGCCTAAATGGGACCTCAGGCGACTGGTAGCTCTACCACTTCTAAGTGCACATTGGAGTGAGAGAGCCACTCTTCTACTGAAAGAAATATAGAACGGGCTTAATGATAACTTCGAATCATTTGGTTACATGAAAGTAGAACGGAGAAGGTCAATGAAAGACAAGGACTGGGAAACGGGAAAGTGGCGAATCGTACTGAGAATTAAACCACCGAAGACAGTTAACAGAGTGAAATTATCTGATCCACTTCCCCAACAGCTACATGATTTCAAGAAATGGTTCTGTCATAATAACACTGGGGAAGCTATGATTAGGGTGAAAATGGGAAAGAGTTTAAAGTTTTTGATCCTATGGAACTGTTTAGTTTTTGTGATGAAGACTTACTGGTGTTATGTGAGAATCACATAAAGGCTGGGGCTAGAGAAGAGACTCGGAAAGAAGCTAGTCTTTTTATGAATGTTGCTAACAAGATTAGAGGAGTGAGGTCTAAGGTGAAGAAATTAACTGAAAGGATAAGGGCTCAAGATGACCTTAACATGGATATTCAAGATTTGGCAAAGCAGTTTGAGAGGGCTAATGCTCATCTTGATGGAGCTAGTGATGCAGGAGGAAAAAGTAAAGAATCAGGTGTTGAAGCTTTAGAGGGAGCTGTTGCAGGAGATGATGAAGACTAATCTAAAGCAACAAAAGACACTGGAGCTACAGAGACTAATCAAGCCGAGTGAAGATGGTGAGGTCCAACCTAGGGGGAGTATTGAAGATCTAGTGTAGGTTGGACTCACCTTTAGTTTAGTTTATTTAATTTTCAGTGCAATAGGTCTTGTGTTAGTTTTCCTTTGTAAGTACTTAGATTTATGTATTTTAGCAGTCTAGCCAAACTGTGAGCAAAACTATAAGTTCGCTCACAGTTTGTTGTTTTTTGCCTGACGAAACTGTTGTTTTGTTCGCCTGACGAAACTGTTGTTTCGTCTGGCGAAACTGTAATTCGGCAAAACAGTATCGCTATACTATAGACTGCTATATATTTTTTTGTTTCTTCTCATTGTAAGAATCGATTATCATTGTTGCAAGTTACCATTTGAAAGCAGTTAATACATAGAATCATCTTTGTGCTTTATGTTATTGATTTTCATTGATCATTATTTTTTATGATTGAGTTCTTCTTGTGTTCAATCTTCATTGTGATTGTTGTTTGGTATATTTGTGGGATATTGAACGTTTTTAACATCATTTGCACTGTTATTCGATCATATGGACCAACATGTTTTACCCCAAATCTAAAACTTGTCCTTTCATCCTTTCAGAGTTGACTCTATCCCACTCAATGCCTCATCCTGAAACTCCCTCACTATTGTCATAACATCAGGCGTCATGATTATCTAGCAAGCCCTCACCCGAATTGGTTCATAGTCAAAATCCTTGATTAGTTCCAACCACCTCTTCTGCCTCATGTTGAGTTCCTTTTGTTCAAAGAAATACTTTAGACTTTTATGATCAGTTAACATGGTGCACTTCACCCATACAGGTAGTGCCCCCAAATTTTCAATGCAAACACCACCCCAGCCAACTCCAAATCATGGGTAGGATTATTGGCCTCATGGACCTTTAATTGTCTACAAGCATAGGCTATCACCTTCACTCGTTGCATCAACACGCATCCCAATCCTGCATACGAGGCATCCGAGTAGACTACCAGATCCTCGTTCCCTTTAGGTAATGTCAAGATAGGAGCTTGAGTTAACCTCATCTTTAGTTCTAGGATGGCGTTCTCCTCATCAGTACCCCATTCATACTTCATTTCCTTGTGGGTTAGCTTAGTCAAAGGAGAAGCTATCTTGGAGAGATCTTGGATAACCTCCTATAGTAACCTGGCCTAAGAAACTACGAAACTCAAATGGTGTCTTTGGAGATTCCCATTGCATCACCGCTTCAACCTTTGTAGGGTCCACCCTGATCCCCTCGGATTAACCACATGACCTAGAAATTGAACTTCTTGAAGCCAAAATGCCTATTTAGAGAACTTAGCATACAGCTTCTCGCTTCTGAGCGTCTCCAATACTTCTCGAATATGATCGGCATGTTGCTCTTCACTTTTTGAATAAATCAAGATGTCATCGATGAAAACTATTACCAATTTATCCAACATCGGTCGACATACCCAATTCATAAGGTCCATAAAGGCAGCTAGCGTGTTGGTTAATCCAAAGGACATGATGCGAAATTCATAGTGTCCATAACGCGTACGAAATGTTGTCTTAGGAATGTCTTATTCTTTCACCTTTAGTGGTGGTAACCAAGCCGCAGGTCTACCCTTGAAAACTAGCTGACACCGTGAAGTTGATTGGTTGTTGATCCTTGGTAATAGATACCGGTTCTTTATGGTCAGTTTATTGAGCTCGGGATAGTCAATGCACATCCGCATGCTACCATCTTTCTTCTTGATGAATAAAACTGGAGCACCCCATGGAGAGATACTCGGTCGGATAAAGCCCTTATCTAATAAATATTGCAACTAGTCCCTCAGTTCTACCATCACTGATCGAGCAAATCGATACGGTGCTTTAATGACAGGCTGTGCTCCTGGTAGCAACTCAATCTGGAATTCTTTTCATGGTCAGGCGGCACACCAGTCAGGTCTTCAGGAAAGACGTCAGGAAACTCGCGCACTACCGGCACGAGCAATTGTGGCTCTGGCGCATCCATATCTTTCACATAGGCCAAGTAAGCGCTACACCAGCATCTCAAGTACTTTTGAGCTGTGATCATCGATACGACCTCTGGTACACAACACACCTTACCCCTAAGAACTATAACAGATCTACCATCGTGCGCTATTAGACGAATTACCTTCTTGCTACATACTATATTGGCTTCATAGCTAGCTAACCAATCCATGCCTAACACCACATCGAAGCCTCCTAAGGCCATAACATGTAACCTAGTAGGGAACTTACAATCTTCTAACTCAGTTAAGCAATCCTCAACCACCTCAGTTACGTTAGCGATTTACCAATGGCTGTTTCTACATAGAAAGGCTCATGTAACGTTCTACTCTTATCATGCACCAAACGACAAAAGGTAGCAGACACACAACTCCTACTAGCACTAGAATCAAAGAGCACTGAAGCACATTCACGGTCTACTAGAAGCGTACCTGAAACTACTTCTGGATCTGCCCTGGCCTCCTTGCAAGTTATGTTGAATACCCTCGCCTTTGCCTTCAAACCGTCACCCTTTCCCTTATCTCCAGCTTAACCGTTCCTGATCCTCCTGGTTTCCCTTTCTTGTAGTCCCTCCCCATATGTCCCCTCACCACACTGGTAAAACTTTATCGCCTTGCAATCCCTAGCATAGTGGCCCTCTCCCCACATTTAAAACATTTTCCAGTCCCAACTCTACACTCCCCCGAATGACCTTTTCCATATTTTCTACAAGCACCTCCTTCACAAGTATTTTCCCATCTCACTGACTTATCCTCAACCCTCATCCTCTTATTTCCACTCTTGAAGTTATCACCTCCGAACCTCTTCCCAATTCCATTCGTGTTCCCATTCCATTTCTCCATCTTCTTCTGCACAGGCATTGGTCCCTCTCATCATTCAACCTCCCAGCTAAATCCACCACAGACCTAAATGTGCCTGGTTTGGCTGTAATCATGTGCCTCCTGATATCCACATGAAAACCTTGTATGTATCTTTTGATCTTCTTGGATGTAGAAGTCACCATGTCTGCCACAAGTCTTGCAAGCTCATTAAACTTGGAGTTATACTCTTGATGAGTCATGTTCCCAGCTTCTAAATACAAGAACTCTTTCTCAATCTTATCTAATTCCTGATAGGGACAATACTCCTCGAGCACTAACTCCTTCAACTCAAACCACCTCATTTTGACTATCAATCGCTTTCCTTCAGCCTGGACAATATTGTTCCACCAGCATAATGCTGAGTCGACGAAAGAATGACTGGCAAACTTAACTTTTTGATCTTTCCTTCACTCACATTTTTCCAGTACCGCTTCCATCTCTCTGACCCAACGATGAGCGACAGTAGCATTGTCGTTACCATCAAAGGTCGGGGGCTCGCACCTTTGAAATGCCCTATAGTTGCACCCCTTGTAGTCTCTTTTTCAGACTCTACATCACTGTCTTCATCATGAAGTACCACTTTAGATTTTGATGGCTCCTTTTCAGATTCTTTAGTCCTCCGAGTGGACTTTCCTGAATTCTTCTCATTTTCCTTCCCCTCCTTCTCAGCTTTCTCCCCATCCCTAACTGCTTTAATCACCTCAGTCACCACTGAGGGTAACACTTTTGCATAACATTATAGACCTCCTCAGCGATAGACTCCTTCACAGTAGGTTTGAGGGTGGCCGATCCCTCTCCCTCCGAGTGACTATGGTGGTCTCACTCCTTGTGAACAGTCTTTGGAGCATTAGCTTTGCTTCGGGTGACACGTGGCTCAGTACCCGCCAGAGCACCTCCTCAGTTTGCCTTCCCTATTTTCTACCAGCCATGACTAATTCCTATAAGATTCAAACACCAAAATAGTTATTCAAGATAATTCCTTAGATCATTATAAGTACGGTAAGTCCGTAATTACAGTGGCCAAGTGTGATTAACTACTCACCTTACTCTCCTGTCCCAAGCAAACACATGTTAGTACTCAAATCTAGAAGCACATAGATATATAGCACACACACATAATCCTGATTTTACATGAAACTTTTACTAGATGGCACGCAGCTACTTGGATTGGCATCCTTCATTCGGTCCCTTTTTCAGTTTAAGTTTAGGTTTTGAAAACAATTTACTCAATTCTCTTAAACTTTGGCTCTGATACCAACTTGTAAGGCCCCTTCCCGAGAAACCTCACAGTTGGTTAGTCATAGAATAAAATCAGTTTAATAACAAAAACATTGTAGTGGAAATAATTAGACATTCATTTAAGACTTAGAAACCATTTTGTACTCATACATTTGTCCTTTAATTGTATTGAAAACATAGTACTTGTTCTTAAATTACAATAAAAGATTTCATAAACAGAAATGCCATCCATAGCTCCCCAAGTAGCTCCGAGTGCCATAGTCAGCATCAGCATTTACGTCCCAACTATTATGCATAAAAGTTAGCTTTGGTGAGTGAGTTCTAGTTTTAGGTAAATAAGAAAATATAACTTTATCAATCATATAATGACTGCGCATACATAATACATAACATTTTCATATTAATAAGCATGTTCATTTTCTTTCATTCTTTCATATCTTTCACTTCATCATAAACGAGATTACACAAAGCAAGAGCTCCATGTTGATCGACAACGAATGTCGATCCTTGTCGGTATATATCATCATGGTAGCTAACCCTGACAGTTGATCGACAATGCAAGGCACATAGCCCGATCATGAATACAGATCAATCATCATACATCAGACTTACATAAGTGAAGTCTATCATGGCGCTTGCAAGACTTTTCATCTTCAAATGAGCCTAGGGGTAACATACATTAAGTTTCACTTTTCATTAATATCATCATTCTCTTTATTATATATAATAATTAACTCATTATGTACACAACATGCCAAGTACAAGTCATCATAAAACATAACCGACCCTCCACGGGAGAGCGGGGTTCGGGGGTGGCAGCCTTTGATAGCGGGTTCCATGGGGCAACGCCCAGGCTGGGGTCGGGCTGCTGTGTACATAACACATTTACTTATAAAAAAATCGATCTTCCCGTTAAGACCTCATAAAAACTCGGTCATTAAAAACGTATATTTTGTACGCATAATAACCCCAAAACATGGAAAAACTTACAAATTAGGGGATCTAGAACCCACCAGGATACGAACTAACTTCTAAACTAAGCTTACAAGGCTAGGATCACACTACACAGCCTACAGATAAGTTGACACTTAAGGGGTTAATTTCTACCTTAATTCAAGGTTAATTTTGCTACTAGAAAAGCAGTTTTCACTGGCAGTTTCGCTGCTAGTTTTGCTCACAGTTTCGCTGCCAGTTTCGCTGCCAGTTTCGCTGACAGTTTCGCTGCCAATTTCGTTGCCAGTTTCGCTGCCAGTTTCGTTGCCAGTTTTGCTGCCAGTTTCGTTGCCAGTTTCGTGCCAGTTTCGTTGCCAGTTTCGCTGCCAGTTCGCTGAAAGTTTCATTGCCAGTTTCGCATGGCAGTTTTGCCCCAACTTTCATTGGATTCCATGGCTGCGAAATTATCTGCGAAAGTATATGTTAGGGACCGTGTACTGGACGATGTACTAACTGATTAACGTGTATACCGAACAAATAGTGTAGAATCCTATTTGATTGGCAATCCAATCAGTGAGAACGCACGTAGAAACAATTATGTATTGAATCTAACGTTAAGAATCGATTAGGAATCGATCTACTGCGATCTATGAACTTGGAGTATGATCTTAGTGGTCTCTGGATGGCTAGGGTACGTCTGGAGTCGAAGTGTGTATAATGCTTACGTTTTTCACGAATTAGGTGGTATTAATAGGTTAGGATTACTCATTTGTGTGACTGAACCATTTGCATTGTTCATTCGTGCAATTGAGTTATGCGGTGATCCATTCGCACGACTGAGTGTTCAGTCGTGCGACTGAGTCAGTCGCATGAAGTTGTTCAGGCGTATGGACTATTTAGCCGCATGGACACTCAATTGCATGGCCATTCGGACGCATGACATTGTTGGGGCGCATGGTCTAGTCGGACGCATGAGAACTTCACTTAACCAAGTTTGAATGCATTCATTATTATAACATTATGCATATCAATTCAAACAATCACAGACCTATATAATATAGTCAATATGCGTAACACAACTCATTAATGAAATATTAAACAGTATAAATCACAACCAAACATTCTCATTTCATTAAGTACCCAAGCATTACGTAAGTGTAAGACATTCAAGACATATTACATTAAGATCCGAATCTGGGTACATATGTATCAAAAAACTCCCCTTTGGACCCACAGCTAACTATCGTCTTACCTTCTTCATAACCTCCTCATACTTCTTGTACTTCTCCTCTCTTGTGAATCCTGCATGTATTTCAAATGCAAAGTAGAGCCGTATAACATTTTGGAATCGGAGGGCTTGTACAATATCCTGTGTGTCATAGAATAGTGGCCACTTTTATAGAGTGTAGACGTCGTCAGCTGACAAGTTGGAAAGCCACATTGGGTCGAATACCCGGATAGTATCCATTCTGCCCTCTTTGTTTAGAACTATTACAGCTTCCCCTGTTCTCCAATCATAGTACCACCACTTAAAGTGTGGAGCGAAGTTCTGTGGCATTTCCCTGAGAGGGATTCCTCACATTGTGCGTGGACGACTCCACTTCAGCACTATCTTTGGTTTTCCAGTTATAGGATCAACTTCAGATCGTCTGATATAACTCGTAGGTTATTGAGGTTTGAAGTTCACCCACTTGGTGTGGTACTCTTTCTTCAAAGCAGCCTCAAACCAGCCTGACATCTTTCTCGGGTCAGCGTATAACAGCTTCAGTTTAGCCAGCTAGTTGAGCTCAAAACAAGGTAGAGACTTTAGATCATGCGGGAATCTAATGTACTCAATACCTTTATCTCTCTTCACCGCGTATACATTTAGATCATTGAAATGGGCCCACACGATAATCTTGCCTGACACCTTGTGATGTTTCTTCACAATGTAGAGCTTGGTGTAGACATTCTGTTTATGAGCAGCGCATTGGGCTTGGATCTCCTCAAAACAAGCATCCCATTCGGCCTTTCTGATATCAACATCGGTGTTTGAGGCTTGGCCTTGTTCTTCATCCTTCACGGACTCTTGCTCCATCTTACCTAATATCTCAAATGTATCACCGACCAGGGAGTCACCCAAATTAGGGACCACATTTCCCTCTTTGTCAGCGTACTCGGGATAGTGCTCTGCAGTGACGTCCTCAATCTCTATCTCATCAATGTCGTTCAGCTTGTCGTCACTGGTTTCTAAAAAAGTTGGAGCGTCCTTGACAATCTCATCGGGATTGAGCTTGAACATTTCTGCAATTTGCTCGTTAGTGAGATTGTGAATGATCTCTCCTTCTTCAGGAGTGTACATCACCGATCTCCTAACTATATCCTGCAGATCAAGAGTCATCGTGAGCTGAGTCTTGATCAGTTGGAGGGGAGCAACATCATGTTCACCCTCTAAAAGTTTGGATATGTTTAATTTATACATGTAACATAACAATCATTAGTTAATAATCAAGACAGAAATACCACAATTAAATAAACATTCATTACAATAATGAGATACAAGATTCGAATACATATGATTTATATAAAGTAAATAACTAAATATTACTCTTATCATGTATCCTCTGCTCTTCTGCTACCGAGGCGGATGTGGAGGCAGCCTGATCTTGAGTCCTTTTGGTCCTCCCTTCGCTTGCAGATGTGGCACCCGCAACAGAAGAATCATCGTCATCATCATCAACATCTGCATCCGTATCACCCTCGTGATCATCACTATCATTATCATTGTTGGACCCTTGAAAGGATCATACATGCCAACTCAATGGGTGATTTAATGATTTCTATGCTAAAATCCTTTATGTCCAAGAAGAAATGCGGATGAAATTCAGCTAAGGAAAAGAACAAGTGTTGTGTTGCGGAAGACATAACGCTAATGCGAAAAGTATTTACTCTTCCGCATTGACTAATGCGGAAGACTAAAAGTTAATGCAGACAAGACTTTGCTCATCCGCATTTGACAAATGCGGATGACCGAACAAATGCGCATAAGTATTTGTTCATCCGAATTAACCAATGCGGATGACCAACCTACTAACGCGGATGATCAAGTGAAAAAATGCTGATCAAGTTAACTCATCCGCATTTGTCAATGCGGATGAACAAGCAAAGATGCGGATGAAGACTTAGACTAGTTCTGATGTAATAGGTCAAGGGTAGTTTAGTCATTTTGTAAAAGGCATCTTGTCTGCCTATAAATAGAATAGATACCTTGTACATGAGGTGACGGTTGATAGATAGAGAATCTTTGTTGTAATTATTCTCTGTAATTTATCAACTTTCATATATACAATACAAAATCATTTATGAGTAATTTTCTTGCATTGAATGTTCTTTGATTGTTTGTTTCCACCATTCAATCACTGACTTGATTACCATATTCGATTCACAGTAAGAATCTCACTCTTACTCAACCCCAGTCAATTGGTATCAGAGCTTTGGCTCTTGATTCTCTTTCAGATCTGCGCAAGAACTGAATAGATTTTGATGGATCTGGTAATTGAGTTGCTAGTAGAGTATATCATATTCTCTACTTAGTAAACAGCAGAAACTACTCTTGTCACACATACTCACCAAAATACTTACAACAGCAAGAAACTCAAATACCATCACAGATCTGGTTCTGAATTCCATTTGAACTGTTTGGACTAGTTGGACTAAACAATTCTAAAAAAATCATCTTAATCTATATTATACCAGTTAAACAGATAGTTAAAATGGATTCTAACAGCTACTCAAAACTTGGTCATACACCAAAACCTCCAATGCTTAAACATAAATCTGAGTTTAAACAGTAGAAAATCAGGTTTAGGAATTATATCACAGGTGTAGATCCTGATTTCTGGATATCAATATGCAAGCGACCACACATCCTTGTTACTCTGTCTGCAGATCAAGCTGCAATATACAGAACTGCTAGAATACCCATTGAAGATCTGGCCTTAGATGAAGAAGACTACAAGAAAATCAAGATAGACCTCAAAGCCTACTCAATTCTGACTCAAGCACTCAAGATGGATGTGCTGAAAAGATTGGAGAAGTATGGAACTGCAAAAGCTGTATGGGATGCACTCAAAATCATATGTAAAGGAAGAAGTAAGGTGGCTGAAATCAACAAAGACAAGCTTGTTAATCAGTATGAAACATTCCACCACACCAAGGGAGAATCTATATCTAAACAACTGCATAGATTTGTACAGTTAGTAAATTACTTGAAAATCATGGGAGTCACTTACAAGATTAAAGAATTAAACAAAAAGATATTTCACAGTCTCCCTGAAGCTGGAAACAAAATGTAACCACTTTAGACATCATGATAGCCAAAACTGAAGCTCTAGAACTTGATGAATGAAGCATAAATCTTGGTGGACCAAGAGTGACTGAAGCTTACAAATTTCCTTGAGAATCTCATTCTGTAGAAAATGCCTTCATCACTGAGGAAGATGATATTATCTCATCAAGAGATCAAATGAACAACACTGGGTTCATTGCAACTCCACCAATCAATCATCCTTCAACTCCTTCTCAAACACCTAGAGTCACTGCTGCTCCTCAAATCACTACTGAAGACTCAAGATCAGAAGAACAAAAGGCAACTTACAATGCATTTGTTGCAAGTTTTGAAGACTACTTGGGAGGAAGACTCACTTCTGCTCATCTTATTCAAGAAGATCTGGAGGAACTAGAACTAGATGATGTGGAAAAAATCGATCTATAATGGCAAATGGCCATGATTGCAATGAGAGCTAAAACATTCTTCAGAAAAAGAAGAAAGCTGAGCCTGAATGAGAATACAAAACTTGGATATGATAAATCCAAGGTGAAATGCTTCAACTGTGGCATGGCCAACCACTTCTCATGAGAGTGCAATGCCCCCAAGATAAACTACTATCAAAGGAACTCTCCAGGCCAATCATCCTCACATTCTAACTCAAGATTTCACTCAAACAACCAACAGCAGCAGTATCATCAACACCAATCATATCAGAATCCACCCCAACTGACAAATCAAGCTCATGGAAGCAGTCAGTCTTCAGCCAGTGCTCTAGTGATAAAGAAAGATAGAATATGTGACTGTAGTGTGTATGCAGAGGAAGTCAAGCCTCAATTTCAAAATCATGCTCTTATGGCTCACATCAATTATGGACCATCTCCAATGCCTACTGAGGTAAAATCTAACCTTTGTAGTGAAAAATGCATTAATGAATTGCAAGGGTATATGGAGCATAATCACAAACTGGCTAATAAAATCAAAGAAGAAAAGATAAAGTCAGAGATGATGAAAAGAGAAATAAAAAACTTTGAAATCAAAATTAAATCTCTCATCTCTAACATAGAAAAACTACATGGTGGGAAGTACACTCTTGCAGCTGAGAATAAGCTACTTACTGAAAAGTTAGCTCAATCTAAGGCTCAACAAGCTACGATTGAAGTGAAACTTGAAAAGTTTCAAATGTCTTCAGTCAAGCTACAACAGATGCTGGATTCACAAAAGGATCCAAAGGACATGACAGGGATTGGGTATAATTCATGTCCTCCACCATACAATGACAACTACACTATCATGCCTGAATCTGTCTCACTCTCTGAAGCAATTGAACTAAAGTATGGGACCTAAATCTATAGTGGAACAGGTGACCAATCCTCAAAACAAACCTCATGTTTATATTGAAAACAGTGAGGATAAAATCAAGTTAGGTCACCCAATTAAAATCAAAGAGTGTTCAGACAAGAAAATGAGTGTCATGAAACAATCAAGCCATGTAAAAGAAATTGTAACTTTTATAAAATTCTTACCATCTTTTTTACAAGGAAAAAAGAAATATGTCAAGACAGTGAAACCCACTACTGAGAGTAGTTTTCATAATGACATTGTATCTCCACAAAATTCAAGCAAATCAGAAAAGGTTTCACTAAAAAAGAAACAAAGTGTAACACTGAGTCCAACACATAAAACTTCATCAGACCCTCAGTCTTCAAGATTAAGGTAGGGAGTTGGGTTTAATATCTGTAACAATGAACATGTTGACTAGTTTGAGAAAGAATTAAGAAATAGGTTAAAGAATCAGAAACAACCCGGACAATTAAACAAAAGTAGTGTTGTGAAGCAAACTACTAAAAGGGCTGATTCTGATTCATCACCTAAAGAAAAGAAAGTGACTCATCAAAAGAAAATATCAGTTGAGTCACACAAAGAAAAATCTATTTCAAGAAACAAACAAATGTATTGTGACATTTATGAAATGTTCAATCACAAGACAGATAAATGCTTCTTCAATCAATATTGTTCTATATGTGATATGAACAATCACTCCACCAAAAATTGCTATTTCAACAACTATTGTTCAATCTGTGACATGAACAATCACAATACATCTGATTGTTACTTCAATCAGAAGGGTTTGAGAATTCCACAACACAAGCCCATCTCAAAAACATCTACTATGATGCATTCTGTCAGACCTCATTTTCATAATACTCAATCTAGGACACCTAGATCAACAAATGAAAGAAATAATTTGAAGGAATTGAGGAAGGATCAAAGAAATCATCTCACAATGAAACACCAATTTCACCTTCCAAAACAAAAATCTACTTTTGATAATGAAAAAAAGCTAAATTTTTACAAAGAAATAGAGACCAACGATTTCATTATTCATGTGAATCCTCAGTAGATGTTGATGAGATGAATCAACCCATTCATTACCAAAAATCTCCTAGGACACCTCCATCCAAATCACAATTTTGAGGGAAATACCAGGAGGTCACTATCATGAATGGGAATGGGAAACCCAAGACCATCATGGCTTGGGTTCCTTATTCTAATTAGTCCTATTTGCTTGCAGGTTCATCCACACAGGTCTAATAGCCTATGGTACATAGACAGTGGATGCTCCCGACACATCACTGGAGATCGTTCCCTCCTTCATGACTTCAAGCACATACAAGGAACTACTGTGGCATTCGGTGGAGATTGAGAAGGTGGTAGAATTACACGAGAAGGATCTATGACAAATGGGATGCTGAGCTTTGACAGAGTGAACTACTGTGAACAACTGAATTTCAATCTGCTAACCATGTCTCAGATCTGCGACAAAAAATATTCCACTCACTTTACAGACACTCACTGCTACATTCTGAAACCTGCATTCCAGATCCCTGAAGAATGGGTTGTCTTAAAGACTCCGAGGAAGAATAATACATATGTCTTAAACCTGTATTCTACATCACCTAAGGAAGAAACATGTCTTTTGTCTAAAGCATCATTTGATGAGTCACAGATTTGGCATAGACGTTTGGGGCACACTAACTTTAAAAATATGAAGAAATTAGTCAAAGGAAACCATGTCATTGCTCTTCCTCAAAAAGAATTCAATTGTATTGATCAATATTCAGCGTGCCTCCAAGGAAAACAACACAAATCGTCTCACAAAACCAAGCTGCTGAACACTAACAATACTCCATTGAAGCTACTTCACATGGATCTATTTGGACCAACTCATGTAATGAGTATGGGAAAGAAATAGTATTCTTTAGTGATCATTGATGACTTTTCTCGATTCACATGGGTGTTCTTCCTACTTCATAAAAACGAAGCATCCCAAATCATTCAAGAATTTATCACTAAAATTGAAAATCAACTTGATCTTAAGGTCAAAATAATAAGAAGTGATAATGGTACTGAGTTTAAGAATGAAAATATGAGTTCCTTTTGTGCAACCAAAGGCATTGCTCATCATTCAGTGCAGCTAGAACTCCTCAACAAAATAGGGTAGCTAAAAGGCGAAATAGAACACTGATTGAAGCAGCAAGAACGATGCTAGCCGATGCTAAACTACCAATCACCTTTTGGGCAGAAGTAGTTAACACATCGTGCTTTGTGCAAAATCGAACTCTGATTGTTAAAGAAAGTAACATGACACCTTATGAACTGATATTTCATAGGAAACCATTTAGTGGATTCC
>CM046450.1:72918346-72950846 GCA_025506515.1 Flaveria trinervia | reverse complement strand
CCTAGAAAGCCCATGTGCCTATGCACTCATGCGCCTACATAGTGCCCATGCGCCTAGAATTTGCCCAATATAACTAAGTGTTGCCGATGCGCCCAGAAGTTCCCCATACGCCCAGAAGTTCCCCATGTGCCTAAGTGTTCCCCATGCGCCTAAAAGGCCATGCACTTGAATAGTGCCCATGCGCCTAAGACTTAGAATATTTTTTTGAATTTTGGGAAAAATATAAAGTGTAGGCTTTGACTTGGGAGGTTCCAGGGGTAATGTAAGTTGACTTTTTGAAGTCATAGATGATGTGATGGGTGATGTATGATGTGACTTGAATGATGATGTATGATGAGTGTGTATGTTATGCATGATATGTTTCTTATTATGTATGATGATGTGACTTTACATGGTGTGATTATGATAATGAACGTAGAGTATTATCTTAACAAAGTGAAAGATTTAAGATAATGAAAGTGGAACATAATGAATGAATGAAAAGTGTTGCAAGAAAATGAAATGAGGTTCACAACTCATAGAGAGTTGTTAGCTCAACTGTGTGTTTACAGAGTGCGATCTTGGCTAACCCTTAAGGGTTCACACACAAGGGGAGTTAGTCTATGTGACTATTGCATACGTGCGATATGGGGTCCTTGTTGCTAAACCCTAGATGATATAGTTTTGTGCTCAGAGGGGGGTTAAGCATACAACAGGGCCTAGATAGAAGTGAAAGATAATAAATGTACGAAAAGTGAGAAACGTGCAAAATGTACGAAACGAACGACGATGAAGATAATAATTATTACCTTGATGTACGTATGATGTGTGATCACGTGCGATAGTAAACAAAATGTTTTAACGAATGAAAGGTAATATAATGTTTTTGTAAAACTAGAACTCACTCAACAACGCTCACTTTTATGTGTTTCCAGTTGGCAGGTAATGGTTGCTGAGGATGGCATGGGGTGGCTACTTGGCTCATTTTGGATGACATTTTTGTATAATGTTTTTGCATTGTAATGCGAACAAATGATGTTTCGTAAAGAATCTTGTATTATATTGCAAAACAATTATAATGAAATGAAAAAGTTATTTTAATGTTTCCGCTGCAATGTTTTATTAAAGTTAATGTATATATATGTTTTATAGGTGATGATTGACCAGCTGTGAGCATCCCAGGGATGGGGCCTTACAAGCTGGTATCAGAGCCAAAGTTTAAGTGAAACGGGTAAATTTTCAAAAGAAACCTAAACTTAAACTGAAAATGGGACGAAAGGGAAGGGATGCCAGTCCAAGTAGTTGCGTGCCATCAGGTATTTTCTTTAATGATTAACCAACATTACGTGTGCATGTTATGTGGTTTTTGTGCTGTTAGTAGATTTTGATACTGTTGTAGTCAGAATAGGAAATACTTGGGGTATGAAGAGTAAACTAA
The DNA here is from genome assembly GCA_025506515.1 of Flaveria trinervia. Taxonomy (NCBI): domain Eukaryota; kingdom Viridiplantae; phylum Streptophyta; class Magnoliopsida; order Asterales; family Asteraceae; genus Flaveria; species Flaveria trinervia. Next base: position 72,949,429 of record CM046450.1, on the reverse strand, counting down.
GTGGCTAATCACAACTGGCCATTGTACTTAGGGACTTACTATACTTGACATAAAATGAGCTATTCCCTTGAATGACCGCGTTAGTGTTTGAATCTTATAGCGTGTTTAAAGGATGGCCGGTGGTAGATCGTCAAAGGCTTCACGTGGTGGAGGTCGTGGTGGACGTGATACTGAACCACGGGTCACGAGAGGGAGGCCTAGAGCTAAAGAGGTGGTTCATGAAGAACCGAGACCCTCGTCCAGAGGCTGGTGATGAGAGTGCTAACTTAGGAGCCTGAGTGAAGGAGGCTGTCGTTAAGGAGGTACATTAGGTCATGCAGACGATCTTACCGTCTGTGGTGACCGAAGTGATAAAGGCTGTATGGGAAGGAGAAAGAAGGGAGAGGAATAGGTCCTTGGGAGGAAGGGATTGACCGGAGACTGAGACGGCTTTCTTTGAGGATGAGGAGGAGGAAGAAGAGCCTGCGCCGGAGGCGACACGAGGCTGTAACTACGGGGCATTTCAAAGATGCAAGCCCCCTACCTTTGATGGTAATGGCACTGCTGCTGCTGCTCACTGATGGGAGAGAGAGATGAAGGCTGTACTCGATATCAGCGAGTGCCGAGAAGATCAGAAGGTGAAATTTGCTGCCCACTCGTTTGTGGACTCGGATATGTGTTGGTGGGACAATATTGTCCAAGCCGAGGGTAGTCAGGTGATTGGAAGAATGAGGTGGCCAGTGTTGAAGAAATTGTGTTTGAGGAGTTCTGTCCGCATAGGAAAATGTATAATATGGAGAGGCAGTTCCTGTAGTTAGAGGCGGGAACCATAACACATCAGCAATACACCACGAAGTTTAATGAGCTGACACGACTGGTGCTAGATCAGGTGACACCTCTGTCATGAAAGAACAAGAGGTATATTCAGGGCTTGCCAACGGATATCCGTAGGCATATGATCGCTGCCCGACAGAGCACGTTTAGGTTAGCAGTTGATTTGACAGTATAACCCCCGAATAATGTCTAAGCGAGCCAAATAATAATAATGGGCTTAGACGAGATCATTTAATGAAAATAAGATGGATATGGGTTATAGACCGAGTTAACTCTTCGGGATATGTGTTTGGCGAGTATAAGGTCCCGGGAACGCCAGTATATATAAACGGATCAGCTTGAGCAGCTCTAATTTGCAACTCAACACTCTAGTTCTAGAGAGAGAGAGAGAGTAAAGAGAGAAAGTAGAGAGAATTAAAGATTCAAGGCTCGGTTGATCTCGGGATTGAAGATCGGTGTTTGTGGGCATCCAAACAACAAGAAAACACCAAGAATCCAGGTAAGAAACATCATTTAATCGTTGATTTTGATGTAAACCCGGATTCTAGGGTTTGGGTTTTTAAAAGTGGCAAAGATTCGCCCAAAACACACATTTTTGTGTAAGAAAACATGTAAGAAGCTTAGATAAAGCTTATTGGGTGATAAACCAAGGTTTTGGGTGTAAAAGATTGATGTTATGGGTCAAAAATAGGGTGGTTCGTCATTTTCAGCCCGTTCTGCGAAACTGGGTGTTCATCCAGCGAATTAGGTATTCATCCAGCGAAACTGTTGATCTTCCAGCGAAACTATAGTTTCGCAGGTAGTTTAGCTGACATGGTTTTCCAATGAAAGTTGGGCGAAACTAGCAGCGAAACTGGCAGCGAAGATGCCAATGAAACTGCTGGCGAAACTAGCAGCGAAATTGCTGATCTGGCAGCGAAATTAGCAGCGAAATTAGGCAGAAATTAACTCCTTGAGAGTTAACTTATCTGCAGGCTGTGTAGTGCAACCCTTGCTTGAAAGCTTTATTGAGAAGCTACTCATCGAGTCCAGGTGAGTTCTAGATCCCCTACTTTAAGGTTTTAAACTAATTTGGGACTGTAAGTGCATACTAATATACGATTTAAATGACAAAGATTTTAATAGGTTTTAAGAGAAAGATCAATTTTTCTATTAAGAAATGTGCTATATAAAAGTGTTAAATAATAATTTTCCGCGCTGACCTGGTAGCACGGCCCCGGCCAGGGTCGTTGCCCTTTGGACCCCACTAGGAGCTGCTGCCCCCAGGACCCCACTGTCAGGGGTTGCCGCTCCCAAACCCCCGTTGTCCCGCGGTGGGTCAGTTATGTTTTATGATGATTTATGCTTGATATGCATGATGTTTATAATGAGGATGTATGATTGATGCCTAGGCATGATGATGATATGTGATTGATGTTGATTATGTATGTCATGTATGATATGTTCCTTACTACGTATTATGATGTGACTTTACGTGGTGTGATTATGATAATAAATGTGAAGTATTATTTTAACGAAGTGAAAGATTTAAGATAACTAAAAGTGAAACTTAATTAATGATACCCTCGAGCCCTTTTGATGATGAAAAGTCTTGTAAGCACTATGATAGACTTCACTTATGTGAGTCTGGTGTATGATGATTGATCCGTATTCATGAGCGGGCTATATGACTTGCAGTGTGGATCAACTGTCGGGGATTAGCTACCATGAAGATGTGTACCGATAGGGATCGACATTTGTTGTCAATCAACATGGTGCTCTTGCTTTGTGCAATCTCATTGATGATGAAGTGAAAGATGAAAAATAAACGAAAGTTAACAAATGATGATCAAAGATAATAATGTTATTATCTATGTGTACGTATGATGCTTGATCGTATAAGAATGTAAAGAAAGGTTTTAAAAGAAAGTAAAAGTATTTTATTTTATAAAACTAAAATTCACTTAGAAACGTTGTCTTTTATGTATTTTTCAGTTGGCAGGTGATGGTTGCTGAGGATGGCACGGGCGGCTACTTGTCTTGTTTTGGATGGCATCCATTTTGTATAACAATTGTGTTTTTGCATTGTAATACGAACAAGTGATGTTTTGTAATTTTTAACATTGTTTTATTATTATGCAAAAAATGATTATATATATATATGAAATGGTTTTAGTAAATTCCGCTGCAATGTTTTACTAATGTTAAAATTTTATGTATGCTTTTGTGCGATGATTGACCAGCTGTGAGCGTCCCGGGAACAGGGCCTTACAACTTGGTATCAGAGCCAAAGTTTAAGAGAATTGGGTAAGTAATTTTGAAAACCTAAAATTAAACTGAAAATAGGACGGAAAAGGAAGGGATGCCAGTCTGAGTAGCTGCATGCCATCAGGTATTTTTCTTTAATGTTAATCGGCATTACGTGCGCATGTTATGTGGTTTATGCGCCTTTAGTAGATTTAGATACTGATGTAGTCAGAATAAGAAATGTTTGGGGTATGAAGGGGAAAGTAACTGGCTAATCACAACTGGCCACTGTAATTAGGGACTTACAATACTTTACATAAACTGAGCTATTCCTTGAATGACCGCATTAGTAATCTTATAGCGTGTTAGAGGATGGCTGGTGGTAGATCTTTGATGGTTTCGTCAGGTGAAGGTTGTGGTGGATGTGGTGTTGGACTGCGTGTCACGTGAAGCATGGCTAGGGCTACTGAAATGGCACTCAAAGAGCCCGAGATCCATCACCCGAAAGGTGGTGATGATAGTGCTAGTATAAGGACCATATTGAAAAAGGCTGTTGTCGAGGGAGTTCAATAGGTCATGCAGGCGATTCTGCCGTTTATGGTGACTGAGGTAATTAGGGAAGTGAAGGAGACGACTGTGATTGATGTGAACAAGAAGGGTAGCAATGACAAGAATTGCAACGGAAAGTGGGTTGAACATGGGGGTTACACTCCAAACAAAAAGGTTGCCAGGACGGATGACCGGCGTGTAGCTTCGTCCGGTGCGGAGACGAGGAAGTGTGGTAAGTGTGCTAAAGGGCATACTGGATAGTGTAGGTGGGGATAAAACCTCTGCTTCAAATGTGGGAGGCCTGGTCATCTGGCAAAGAATTGTGGGCTGAAGAGATGTTATAACTGTGGATGAAAGGGTCACATAAGCAGAGACTATAAGAAGCCGAGGGATGAGAGCTTTTGGGCAAAGAGGATGAATGGAACTGGAGGGCAGGAGGCGAGTGTAGAGCCTTCATGATGACCAGGGAGGAGGCTAGGACGACCCCGACATCATGTCAGGTACATATCTAGTAACCAAACTCTTGCTTTTGTGTTGTTCGATTCCGATGCTAGTAGGAGTTTTATTTCTTCTGCCTTTTGTGATAAGTTGCCCATTAGGAGTAGAAGTGTGGATGAGCCCTTCGATGTAGAAACTACCATAGGTAAGTCTACCAGGATTTCTGAGATGATAGAAGGTTGTGACATTGAATTAGAAGGTCATAAGTTTCCTGTTAGACCGTTCGTGATGACCTTAGGCGGTTTCGATGTAGTCCTAGGAATGGATTGGTTGGTGGACTACGAGGCAAACACTGTGTGTTGCAAGAAGGTGATTAGACTATTAGCGCCTGATGGGAGTTCGGTGATAGTTTACGGTGATCGAGTTACAACTATCCCGGAGGTGATATCGATGGCGGTGGCGGGAAAGTGCATGAGGCATGGGTGTAGTGCCAACTTGGCCTACGTGAAGGATATGGATATGCCAACACCACAACTATCTGATGTACCGGTTGTGTGTGGCTTCCAAGAGGTGTTCCGAGAAGACTTACCAAGAGTGACACCGGACCACGAGATCGAGTTCTAGATTGACTTGATACCAGGTGCCCAACTTGTTGCTAAGGCGTCGTATCAGTTGGCTTCGAATAAGATGAAGGAATTGATGGAGCAACTATAGGAGTTGCTTGATAACGGGTTCATTAGACCGAGCATCTCTCCTTGGGGTGCTTCAGTCTTATTTGTGAAGAAGAAGGTGTTGGGTTTGTTGGACCATATCAAAGTAGTTTAACCATTTAAAAATGAAAACACAGTGGATTAAAACCTTAATATTATCTGTTGGAGCATATATAGTCATATATAGTGTGTCCGTCGCTTGTCAAATAGTCTAGGCTTAATGTTATACACCTGATATATTGTAAACACATAAAACTGGGTCATTCGCAGGAGCATATGCGAATGAGACTCAGTCGTATGACTGAGCCATGCTAATGGACCAGCCGTGCGACTGAGAGATGCGATTGGGACATTCGTAAGACTGAACCATAAAAATGGTCCAGTCGTACGATTGAACCATACGCATGGTCCAGTCGTACGATTGAACCATACGCATGGTCCAATCGCACGAATGGGCCCAGTCGCATCTAATATGGGCCGAGGCCTATATATACCAGTTTTAATGTGTAGAAGGGTTAGGGATTTAGAGGAAGTCTTCCCGGAGCCTAGGGCTGCCGGATGAGAGGGGAGATCATGCTCGATCTTCCCCTTGCCAAGAGTCTTGATTCTTATGTTGTAACGAACTTGTAATCGTTAGGTTTTATAAATGAAACCAATATTTGATAGTTTGTGTTATTGATTTGACTTTTGGTTTTGGTTGTTCATCCTTCCCTCAAGAACATGCTCGGATGTTTATCGATCCGGCGAAAAACCGATTTCACAATTGGTATCAGAGAAAGGTTACTGCTGGAATGATCTAACAATCATTCTAGCAACCCGAGCTCTTGATTTCTGGATTGAATTTCAGATCTTGACGTTAAACCCCCTTCGTGTTCTTCGTGTTTTGCTCAGATCTTGTTACGTGTGTTGCTTCTATGTTGAAATCGAATTCGAAACCACGTTCCCGTCACCCTTTCGAATCTGATGATGTCTACTTTGTTTCAGTTCATGTTGAATTCGTCAGATTAGGGTTTTGGGCAGCCTGGCGGCTGCAGATCTGAAAATCTGCGTGCAGACCCGTTTATGCGATTGGGCCATGCGAATGGACCATTCATACGACTGGGCCATACGAATGGACCATTCGTACGACTGGACCATTCGTACGACTGGACATGCGAATTAGCCATTCGTACGACTGGACCAGTCGTATGTTCAGTCGTGCGACTGGACTAGTCGTATGTTCAATCGCACGAATGAGCCATCCGCATTGACTCATTCACATTTGTTCCAGACTAAAAAAAAAAGAGTCTGGAACAGCTTCTTGCACGGATTTGAAGATGAGCAAAGCATATTCACCCAGAGGTTCATTTGTCAAATAAGTTCGATGTGTACCCCATTATTCGTCGGATTTCCAGAATAGGTGAATGTAATTGGAACACGAAAGAGAGAAGAGAAGATGTCAGCAGTTGTTGCTGATTTTGTGGGGTAGTCAGGAGCATCTGACTACTTATGGGCCAATCAAGTTATATTTATCCGCACAGAATGGATTCTGCTTCTTAGGGGGAATCCTTGTATATAGAAAGTGAAGACGCAATCAGAAAGTGATGATGTGAACCGGTTTCCGATGATGAATCTTCGTGCGTGCTGATTTGGTTGATATAGTCAGCTGTGGATTGGAACCTTCAACCTTTTGCCCAATACACCGTGTCCAGATGCAAGGAGAGCACAATGTCTATATATTGGGATATGCTGAATGTGAGGGGGATTTCTGCAGGTGGTGATGTTAATCAGGTTAGCCTGTGTGAAGATTGAAGCAATGGAAAACTGTTCGTATCATTATCTGGAAAAATCAGTCATATGGGGAATCTTGCTGCTGTGATGGTGTTCTGCAAAGTAAACGAAAGCTATTGTGCCTAAATTCATTTTCAGGGATGAGGTAGGAACCTGACGGATCGGCAACGTTGGCTAAAATGGTTTTCGTTTGATTCTATTGGCAACCAGAGCAAAGATTGACTGAAGATTGTAAGAGGTGTTATCTACTATTCGCAAGCAATGTCCAAGGGGGAATTTGTTGGAGCATATATAGTCATATATAGTGTGTCCGTCGCTTGTCGAATAGTCTAGGCTTAATGTTATACACCTGATATGTTGTAAACACATGAAACTGGGTCATTCGCAGGAGCATATGCGAATGAGACTCAGTCGTACGACTGAGCCATGCTAATGGACCAGCCGTGCGACTGAGAGATGCGATTGGGACATTCGTAAGACTGAACCATAAAAAATGGTCCAGTCGTACGATTGAACCATACGCATGGTCCAGTCGTACGATTGAACCATACGCATGGTCCAATCGCACGAATGGGCCCAGTCGCATCTAATATGGGTCGAGGCCTATATTATATCCACGGTTCATAATGGCCATAATAGAGAACCAGCTGAAAGCTGAGGGACTTGTTGGCCTTGGAGTCCCTGCCATGGCTGTATTGCCTGAAGTATACTCCAGGCACAATTCAGACCAGTCACTCAAACAGGCTGCCAAGCTGCGAAAACCCACGCAGCTAGAACTCACAACCATCACCTCCAAAGTCCCCACCAAACTCAAACACAAGAAACCTAAAAAGGCTGCTCAGGGAGATAAGTCCCCTGAGGATGCCCTTGCAACACAAACACTGGATATATCTACTGGCCATAACCCACCAGTAGATACACGTACTCACCCACCCTCAACCGCTCAGGCTTCCTCTCAATAGGAGCCTGTAGCAACCACATTTGGGGCACCTATCCATCTGGAACTTTCCTTATTTGAGGAGGTTGCCATTGAAACGCACCACTCTCCCCAGGTGCGTACTGCTTTCACACCATCTCCCACTGCAACCGCCCCCCAAAGTCCTACCATAATAGTTGCAAAAGTGCTGACTCAGTTGCATTCCTCACCCCCTCCCCAGATACCAATCAAAACTGGGATAGCCTTAACCATTGAGGGGGAGGACCAAAGTGCTTCTGATACCCCACAGCACAGGGGTTACAATGTTCAATCTCCAAGTGTAGAAAAGGAGATTCGAACTTTTGGTGAGGTTGCCACTTCTCCCGCTTCAGCAAATGATCAGGATGAAGTTGGTACCATCCATAAGACCTCACCAGAGGCAACTGCCAATGAAGGCCATAGTCCTGAGGCAGGAAGTACCCAGTACCAAGAACAAGGGGCACATGCTACTACTGATCTACACTCAGAGCATGTACATTCTGATTCAATCGGGAGGTCAGGTGATTCAGCACAGACTGATGATGACCTGGGCTTTTTCTACGATGTTCTAGCCCACAATACCATCCTAGAGAATGAGGTGAGCAGACTCAAAGAGCTGCTTGCCAAAATGTCTCAGGATCAAAGACAATCTACCCTACAAACCCCACAGATGGCACCTTCAATTGAAGGTTTACCAAACATTGAGCCTACACACATAACTGAGCCACCAGCCTCTGCTTTCGGCACCACCTCTCAGGGACAGAACCCCTCTGAGTAGATGGTTTCTATCTTTCAAAACTCCTTACCTCTCATCACTCCCATCATCACTGACATAGTGCATAAAGCCATTGATGAGAGGACTCCCTCAAATCTACAAACCCTCATTGATGATGCTGTTCATAAATCTCTTTCTGCCTTCCAAACCCCTGATTCCAATGCAACCAAAAAGGGGGAGACTGCAAAGTCAAAGGCAGTGAAAGACAAGAAAAGAAAGAGAGTTGATGTTGAGAAAGAGCCTGAAAAAGAGAAACAGCCTGAGAAAGAAAAGGAGGTTGAGAAAGAACTGATCTCAAAACAGTTAATTACATATAAAAGAAAGAAAAGTACTGAGTCAAGAGCTGATGAAGAGAATCATTAGAAGACCTTGTTGAAGATGCTGATGAAGCTCATAGCAGATCAATGGATACAATTATAGATCAGCTATTTAGACATGGTCATGACACAGCCACATTAGACTCTAAGATCAGAAGGCTGGAAATAGAAGAGAGACAATCAAGATGGGCCGGTTATAGTGTGATGGAAAGGGAGAGATTGGAAATCATGATCAGGTTCATAGCTAAATATCTTGGAAGATCATTGATTGAAATCAAGTCATGGTCCAGGGACAGCATCTTGGCAATAACCACCAAGATCTGTTCGTCTGAAGTATATACCAAAGGGCTGGTCATTGAAGCTTTGAATGAAGCTGGTGCTGGGAGCAGGACTGAACTGGTTAAACAATCTAAAGCCTCATTTACATCTAAAATGCTAGAACAGCCTGCCAACATTCCCACACCAAAACCACCACAACCACAACCCACTAAACCAGTTCCCTTACCCACAAAACCAATAGCCGATGATGTACCCCAGAAGAGGAAGAGAAGGGTACTGAGGCTAGAAGAGGAAGAAGAAGATAATGATGAAGATGAAGATAGGCTGCCAATCTCAGCTGTTATACAGTCGCCTAAGGCCATAAGTCACCCTCCAACAATTACTCCTGAATCTCAAAGACAAATTGTGAAAGTGAAGTTAGAAGAAGAAGAGCTTCACAAACAACATGATGAGGAATTGTTAAGAAGAGTCGACAAAGCATATGCTGCCATATCTTCAATCATCAATATGAAGAAACATGCTCAGAGATTATACACTCTCAGACACATATTTCAATATCAAAAAGGGAGAGTGAGGATTTGGCCTAATCCCAGGGTGTCTCATAGGATTCAAAAGAAAAATATTCCACAGAGATACATTGGCCAAGTAAAGAAGATTGTAGATGAAGTGATCTCTCTGTCCTTTGTAGTATCACCTTGGGAGATCCTAGATGACTTCAAGAAAGCCTATAAAAGCTAAACTGACCCCACAAAAGATGCTGGAGAATAAAGTGGTGAAAAAGGGGTTAGTGTATAGGAGGCTTGAGGAAGTTAGAAAGAATGAGCTCCAGTTGTTCTTAGAGGGTATTCAGCCAGATGAATTCACATATAGGATCATAACAACTGTGGAGCTAAAAAATGGGAAGCAGGTCAAATACCTATCTGAGTACTATGGGCCAGAATCACTCTTTGAAGGAGAAATAGAAGAGCTTACCATGGAGGAACAAATAACCTTCATTGAGGCCTATACAAGGGAGTCTTATAGACTCATATTTGGGAAGTAGATCTCATGGATGGGGTAACAACTCTGTGTCCAGTTCCCGAAGACAGAGTTCCCATCCATCCTTTGCCAAACAGATCATTGAGACTTCTTCCCAGGCCTGTGCTTACAAGGGTCACTTCTGAGCTGATCTAGAATGCAAAAAGACCAATCCTTCTGCCATAATAAGTGGGATATCTTCAACAAGCTTAAAGGTTTTGGCTGCATTGGTTCAGGGGGAGTTTGTTGAACCAAAAGAACCAATGAGCCAGATCAGAAAAACCTTTAAGTCCCACAAGACATCACAACAACTGCTGAAGACTTGATCAGCTGTTTGACAAAGTCTGAAGATCAACAGCTGAAGACTAAAGTACTGAAGACTTCAACTGCTGAAGACCAAAGTCTGAAGATAAACAACTGAAGACTAAAGTACTGAAGATCAACAGCTGAAGTACAAAGACTAAAGACATCAGCTGATGACAACAACCGAAGTTCAAGAAGTCCAAGTACTGAAGCCTTCAGAGTTTGTCACAACAGCTAAAGAAGCATTCTTCAGTTGTTGTGATGGTTTCCGTTCAGTAGTTTTATTATTTATTTCAGTACTTGTAAAATGACTGAAGAGCATGTTCTTCAGTCATTGTTGTTCAGTAGTTTCTTTTCAGTAGTTGTAGTGATAGTTAACACTTGGTATTTTTGTAAGAAGATGTCAGCTGTTTGACATCTTCAGTAGTTGTGTTAACTTTCAGTAGTTTGAATAAATCTGTTAGATGTCACTATCAAGTGACATCAGGAGACATCATTCTCCTATATAAGAGATGTTGACCTAATTGTACGTGTGACATTTTGCCACCACGAAAGCATATGAATGAAATATTCTATTTGCAGAATTCTCTCTCTCTATAACCGTTACTCTTACATTGAATATCAATGTGTTCTTGTGAATGTCTAATTCATTGTTCGAATTCCGCTGCGATACTCTCTAATCAATCAAACTTAGATCACTGATCCTAACAAAATTCCATCTTGACTACATACGTTTTCACAATCACCTCGTGTCACACTTGAACATAGCCTTATGTACTGCCCATTATTTGAAAGCAGTGAAGAACTAGCTCAAGTATAACATTTGGTGAATATCAAACCAATATGTATCTTAGGTCGGAGGATACCAAATGATATTCGCCTTTACTCAAATTTACTTATGATCCATCTAGAAGATTCCATGTAGTAAAATTGAGATGCGGGTCAGTCCAATTTTGTATCCCACAATATCTATGAACTTTGGCAGCAACCGATTGCTCTATATTCATTCCTTATGAATATCCACAAATATCTATGAACACTTGTTCAATCTTGTTTGTTGGGTTTTGTTCTAAATCTGTTAAAACTTAATTGAATTTGGGTGGAATCTGAGAATGACTACTCCTTCTAATGACCCTCACAATACGGTTCCTCAACCAAGCCTCCGATGCTGGTTAGGACTGAGTATAACATATGGAAACGAAGAATGCTTCATCACCTGTCTGTTAACAGTTCAGGTGTTGGACTTCTGTGGTACATGGTCCACACAAGCCTATGGTGAACAATCCAGAAACCAATCAAATGGTTCCGAAGAAGAAGGAACAATGCTCAGATGAGGATCGGAAACTGTTTGAGATTGATGCTAAAGCACATGGTATTCTGGCAATGGCTCTGCCTAATGAAATCTATTCAGGGCTTATGCATCATGAAACTGCTCATGACCTCTGGAATGCATTGAAGGAACAATTCGGTGGAACTGATGAGGTCTTAACAAACAACAGAGAATCCTTGCCCAACAATATGAGACATTCTCTCATAGGAAGGGTGAGACACTGACTCAACAGTTGAGCGCGTTTTTCCTGTTGATCTCTGAGCTGAAAAATGGTCAAACATGAATACACCAATAGCCAGATGAACAACAGATTCCTCAGATCACTGCCTGAGAGATGGGACACATACACCATTGTCCTACGCTCCAGTGCAAATCTGGATAGCCTATCTCTCACCCAACTCCATGGGAAATGCTTACATTTGAAAGAGAGATAGAACAGAAAAGGAAACTGGCATCATCAGGAAAGCTCACTGATGACTTTGTACCAGGGAACACTGCCTTGGTTGGTCATGAGTCAGAATATACGGCATCTGACAATTATGATGAGCATATAGATTCCTCTTCAAACAGTCCTGATCATGCATTTGTTGGTGTTGATAGTCAGTCTAGCTGTAATAGTGATAAATTGTGCTTCATCATGGATGATCTGAAGGGTATTGCTGATGATGACTTAGAAGAGATGGATATTCTAAGCCAAATGCCTTGTTAATATCAGATCTAAAAAATTCTACAAGAGAACTGGTAGGAAATTCCCTGGACTCTCTGGCAAAACCAAAGTTGGTTTTGACAAGAGTAAGTTGAGGTGTCACAAATGCCACAGGCTTGGGCACTTTGCAAGAGAGTGTAGATCTCTGGATCTATCTCTTCTACACCCTTTGTGACCTTTCCAAGTAATATTCAACAAAATAGAGGGCAACATCCTGCTAGTTCTGGTCATCATTCACAACCTATATCTCTTGCATATTTTTGTCTCAGGGTCCAATGTCATATCCTTATCCCTGCTATTACATGCCTCAGCCAATCCAGTTCAAGCTCCTATTGCACAAGAACCACAAGCATTACCTGAGCCTCTACCATCTCAATCATCTCAATCACAACCTCATCACAGCTTCTTCACACCCTGCATTATTGACTGGAGCAGTTTACCAGATGATCTCTGGTAATGAGCATTTATTGCTGGTGATGGTCAACATGGTGGTGAACATCCTTTTGGGAATCTAGCTCTCATGGCCCTGGAATCTACTGAGAGTTCATGCTCCAATGCATCTTCTTCACAGGTAACCCAGGTATCCTCTGAGGCTAAGGCCAAACTTTATTCTGAATCTTGCATAGATGCATTTATCTCTATTAGAGAGGCAAATGTAGCTTTAATAAATCAAAATTTAGAACTTGAGCAAAACCTTTCCAAAAGAAAAGCTGAATATGAGTCTGTTATTAAGGATAAAGATGATGAGATCTATAAGCTTAAATGGAATTAAATGATGAAAAGGCTAAGCTAGAGGTCATTATTGAGGACCATAGAGACTCAAAGAAAAAATTGCAGTTACCCAAGTTGAGTGTGACCGCTGGGTGTCATCCTGCAAGGGATTTGAAATGCTGCTCCACAAGCAATCTGCTTCGAATGTGAAGTTTGGAATTGGTTACAACCACATTGCACCACCAACAGATTTTACTCCAAACCAATAGTAAAATCTGAAGGTGAAAGCAATTTCCAAACCACATCATCATGTGCATCATCCTCAAGTGATCTCCCAAAATCACAAGATGAAATCAGTGTTGATACCTCAGCAAATCAATTGGCTGATGGGTTAACTACTGATAAGCACATGAAGTTGAGTACTTCAGATATTGTCCCTCAAAGTACTTTAAGTACTGAAGGGCAAGTTACAACAACTGAAAAGCATTTCAAATTAGCTGAAATAAAAGGATTAACAACTGCTAATAAAGAACAACTGAAGAACAAGTCTTCATTTGTTACAGATCCTTCAGTACTATACAAAAGTACTGAAAGGAGGAAAGTACTGAAGAGCACACCTTCAGTAGTTTCCACATCAGCAGTTGATCAATCCAAGATGAAGAATAAGCCATATGAAATATGTGGTAAATTCAATCATCTTTCTGATGAATGTTGGTACAAAAAGGGTTCCAAATTCAACATAGATAAGCTCATTAAAATTCAGATGGATGAAATGAAAACTGAGTTTGACACCAAGTTGTACCACAATCATCCCATTGTGATAAACCCAAGACTTCAACAAAACAAAAAGAAGGATAGGGTTCATCACAAAACAGCTGATAGTGCCTAATGATAAACATCAGACTATGTCTGTGAATTTAAGGAGGAAATGGTGGGTCACAGGAACTCATCAAACACAAGTACTGATATGTCACAAGAGCTGAAAGCTTTGGCTACAAATCAGACAAAACTTGTTATGATGGTTCAACATTTGTTGGGGAGAGTTAACCAACTAGATGCACCTGTGATCAAACCACTGAAAAGGCATTCCAAGCCCAAATCCAAGGAATCCATTTCAGTACCATCTCCTTTTCATCAGCTGTAATCATAAGAAACAAGTTATGGTTACATCTGTGATGAAAACAGACCAAAACCAAAAAGGTTTGGGTCTCTAAACCTAAGTAGTTACTTTTGATGAATGCAGGGTTCTTCAGCATGCCAAAGAGCATCTGGTATGTGGACAGTGGAGGATCTATGCATATGACGGAGCAGTTCTCTTCTTAATGACTACTCTCAAGGAAAGAAGGATTTGTTTCATTTGGAAATGATGCCAAGGGTTACATCATGGGAAAGGATTTGTGTCTAATGGACAAATCCAGTTTGATGATGTTAACCATGTGGAGAATCTCAAGTATAATCTGCTGAGTGTAGTCAGATGTGTGATAAAGGGCATGTTGCACTTTTCACAAGCCAGAACTGCAGGATTCTGTCTTCCCAAGTTCTGAGGCTGATTGACAAGGTATTGGATGAACATACTCTCCTGAAGGCCAATAGGATTGGAAGAGTATATGCCTTGGATTTGTCAAAGAAGATTGATTTGAAGGGTCATCCATGCCTGTTCTCCAAAGCCTCTCCTCAGGAATCTAAACTGTAGCATAGAAGGCTGGGTTTGTTAATCTCAAAAACATGAATCAACTGATCCACAATAGTTTAGTGAGAGGTCTACCAATAAAGGAGTTCCACTGTGATGAAACCTGCACTGCTTGTTTAAAAGGAAACCACACAAACTCTCATTCCCTCCTATTGAAAAACCTAAGTCCACTGCCTGCTTGCAGTTACTGCACATGGATCTATTTGGTCCTGTGAGAGTGATGAGATGGCAAAGAAGAAAAATACTGTCTGGTAATTGTGGATGATTACTCCAGATTTGTATGGACTTTCTTTCTGCATTCAAAGGATGAGGTTGCTCAGAAGATTATAAACTTTGTGTTGTATGTTGAGAAGCAGTATTCCTTATCAGTCAAGTGTATAAGAGTGACAATGGAACAGAATTCAGAAACCATACACTTGATGATTTTTATCTCTCAAAGGGAATCAAGAGGCAGTTTAGCATCCCAAGGACTCCAGAACAAAATGGAGTAGTGGAGAGAAAGAACAGGACCTTAATGAAGCTGCAAGGTCTATGTTGGCTGACTTGGTTTGCCATTGACCTTTTGCTGAAGCTGTCAATACAGCTTGCTATGTGCAAAATAAAGTGTTAGTAAATCAGAGGTTGATGAAGATTCCATATGAAGTTCACATCATTTAGCTCCTTTGATTTCATTTTTCAGAGCCTTTGGGTGTCCTTGTTTCATTCTCAACACAAAGGATCAACTCCACAAATTTGATCCTAAGGTGGATGCAGGGTATTTTGTGGTTATTCATCTACTTGCAAGGCATACAGAGTCTTCAACTGCAGAACAAAGATAGTTGAAGATACTCTGCATGTGAAGTTTAATGAATCTCCAAAGGACAAGATTCCACAAAACCCTGTGGAGTTATTTGATTTGGACATACTGCAATATGTTCCTTATCGACCTCCAGCTGTTGCAGATCATGTGGATAAATCATCTTCTGCAGCATGTCTTCCACCTGGTGGTAGTGAAGATGATGATGATATCAGTACTCACCTTTTCAAGTTTAGTGACAACTGCCTGTGTCTACTAAACTTGATGTTCCTGTAGCTTCAGTAGCTCCATCCACACAAATGCTGATGAGATTTCTGATTCCTCTACATCATTTGACTTGCCATCTAATACTTGGTTTCAAGAATCTGGATCAACATCTGCTGCTGCTAAGCCTGCTACAAACACTTGCACTGATCTCATAGTGTACCAAGAGCTGAAGAATCACCCCATGTCTCAAATCATTGGTGATATCAATGCTGGTGTCTCAACCAGAAGTCAATTGTCTAACTTCTGCTTCTATGCTCTCTTCATCAGTCAGCTAGAGCCAAAGAACTATCATGTTGCTTTGAGAGACAATGGATGGGTTGAAGCCATGCAGCTTGAGCTACTTCAGTTCAAAAAGCAGCAAGTGTGGGAACTGGTTCCTCTACCCCCAGGTAAGTGTGCAATAGGCACTAAATGGTGTTTAGGAGAATAAAACTGATGAAAATGGGCTTATTGTCAAGAACAAGGCTAGACTGGTGTACAAGGGTTTTCTCAAGAAGAAGGTAATTGATTATGATGAAACCTTTGCCCCTGTAGCCAGACTAGGGGCAATTAGATTGTTCTTAGCCTATGCCGCATTCCACAATCTTAAAGTTTTTCAAATGGATGTCAAAAGTGCATTTTTATATGGTAAAATAAAAGAAGAGGTTTATGTGTGTCAACCACAGGTTTAAGGATAACAAACATCCTGATTGGGTGTATAAACTTGATAAGGCTCTTTATGGGTTGAAGCAAGCTCCTAGAGCCTGGTATGAAACACTTTCCAATTTTCTTCTTAAAAATAATTTCACTAGAGGCTCCATAGATAAAACTTTGTTTATTAAGAAGGTGGATCAGCATAAGCTACTTGTTCAAATTATGTTGATGATATTATTTTTGCATCCTCTGATCCCCAGTTGTGTGATGATTTTACATGTTTAATGAAACAAAAGTTTGAAATGAGTGCAATGGGAGAATTACAGTTCTTTCTAGGCTTGCAAATCAAACAAAAGGCTGATGGAACCTTTATTCATCAGTCAAAATATACAAAAGATCTTTTGAATAAGTTTGATTTACAAAATGTAAGCCCTGTTCTACTCCCATGTGCAACACCACACAACTAGATGCAGATCAGAAAGGTAAAGCTATTGATGAAACACTTTACAGATGTATGATTGGGTCCTTGATGTACTTAACAGCTTCTAGACCAGATATCATGTTTGCAACTTGTGTTTGTGCTAGATTTCAGGCTGCTCCTAAGAGTCTCATTTGATTGCAGTCAAGAGGATCTTTAGATATCTGCAAGGTACACAATCTAGGTTTATGGTATTCCACTGGACACTCTTGCAAATTAGTCTCTTTTTCTGATAGTGACTATGCAGGGTGTAAGTTAACCAGAAGTCAACTTCTGGTGGATGTCAATTCCTAGGCAACTGTTTTATTTCTTGGCATAGTAAGAAACAAACATCTGTTGCTACATCCACTGCTGAAGCAGAGTACATTGCTGCTGCAAGCTGTACTTCTCAGGTACTGTGGCTTCAGAACCACTTTTGGATTATGGCATTACAGAGACTAAGACTCCATTATTAATGGACAGTGCTTCAGCTCTTTGCATTGTCAAGAATCCTGTCCAGCACTCGGACCAAACATATAGAGATCAGACACCATTTTATTAGGGACTGTTTTGAAAAAGGTCTGATTGATCCAAAGTTTGTGCCTAGTACTGATGAGCTTGCAGACATTTTACTAAGCCTTTGGATAGTTCAACTTTCCAAAACCTTGTGTTAAGGCTTGGTATGCTGCAGCTAGAATAAGTGACAACTACTGATGATCTCAGTAAACAAGTACTGATGATCATTAGTAAACGTCACAAATAAGTACTGATTCTGTTACAAACTACTGATGTAGTTATAATTACTGTATTTAGTAAAAACAGATAAGTACTATTGTCCTATGAAACAACTGAAAACAGCCAAAAAGACTGATGAGTAAGTGTTAAGGACAGTATGAAACAACTGAAAAGCTAAGAATTGATGAAAACTACTGACGGGAATTTTCTCTTCAGTGTTTCTAAAACACTGTTTCATCTTAAACAACTGAAGCAAAACCATGTCTTCAGTAGTTTCACAACTACTGATGACTAACACCAAGTCTTCAGTCGTTTATAACAACTGATGACAAAACATGTCTTCAGTAGTTCATAACTACTGATGACTAACACCAAGTCCTCAGTTGTTTCCAATATCTGAAGTCAAACCATGGTTTTTTCAGTAGTTTTATAACTACTGATGCCTAAACCAAGACTTCAGTTGTTTCAACCTCTGAAGGTTAATACCACGTCATCATCATTTAGTTAAATTACTGATGATTACACCAAACCCTTCAGTTGCTTTATAACCCTTACCCTATAAATACCTCATCTTACAGAGCTTCATCATCTCAACCTAATGTTCAAAAACTCAGAACCTTCTCTCATATAATGGCGAACATGCAGCTTAAACCACGACACAACTGTGTTGCCTACCTTACCAAATCACCTTTCTGGACGAAGTTTGATACTGCTATTGATCTAATGGTCCATTCTCCATACAACCGGCCTTCCTTATCAATCCTACCATTTATGCCGAATCCCTAAACAGTTTTGGATGAACGTCACCCTTACCACTGGGAGAATGACACCGAGTCTCTCCAGTCGTTCGTCAACTGCCGTAAGGTGGTCATCACTCCGGCAATCCTTCGCCAAACCCTACAACTAGATGATGCCACCTTCCCCGTTGGATATTCAAAGGGCATCACTGATCTATCCTTTGCCAACATGGATATCAGGGTAACCTCAGTGCTTCTACCATCTAAAAGAGGCATTTGCATGACGCAGAACGCCTTATCTTTCATATGGTGAATGTTTGCCTAGCCCCTAAGACTCGTCTTGGGATCAATGTCAACCAGGTGGCAGCAGGTATTCTTCTCTATCCTTGAGCAACAAAACTTAAATTTTTCTGAAATATTATTTCTTGAACTTAAGATATGGTCTCAAAAACTATTGCTAACCGATGGATATTATATCCACGGTTCATAATGACCATAATAGAGAACCAGCTGAAAGCTGAGGGACTTGTTGGCCTTGGAGTCCCTGCCATGGCTGTATTGCCTGAAGTATACTCCAGGCACAACTCAGACCAGTCACTCAAACAGGCTGCCAAGCTGCAAAAACCCACGCAGCTAGAACCCACAGCCATCACCTCCAAAGTCCCCACCAAACCCAAACACAAGAAACCAAAAAGGCTGCTCAGGGAGATAAGTCCCCTGAGGATGCCCTGCAACACAAAATTGGATATATCTACTGGCCTAACCCCCCAGTAGATACACGTACTCACCCACCCTCAACCGCTCAGGCTTCCTCTCAATAGGAGCCTGTAGCAACCACATTTGGGGCACCTATCCATCTGGAACTTCCTCATTGAGGAGGTTGCCATTGAAACGCACCACTCTCCCCAGGTGCATACTGCTTTCACACCATCTCCCATTGCAACCGCCCCCCAAAGTCCTACCATAATAGTTGCAAAAGTGCTGACCCAGTTGCATTCCTCACCCCTCCCCAGATACCAATCAAAACTGGGATAGCCTAACCATTGAGGGGGAGGACCAAAGTGCTTCTGATAACCCACAGCACAGGGGTTACAATGTTCAATCTCCAAGTGTAGAAAAGGAGATTCGAACTTCTGGTGAGGTTGCCACTTCTCCCGCTTCAGCAAATGATCAGGATGAAGTTGGTACCATCCATAAGACCTCACCAGAGGCAACTGCCAATGAAGGACATAGTCTGAGGCAGGAAGTCCCCAGTACCAAGAACAAGGGGCACATGCTACTACTGATCTACACTCAGAGCATGTACATTCTGATTCAATCAGGAGGTCAGGTGATTCAGCAGAGACTGATGATGACCTGGGCTTTTTCTACGATGTTCTAGCCCACAATACCATCCTAGAGAATGAGGTGAGCAGACTCAAAGAGCTGCTTGCCAAAATGTCTCAGGATCAAAGACCATCTACCCTACAAACCCCACAGATGGCACCTTCAATTGAAGGTTTACCAAACACTGAGCCTACACACATAACTGAGCCACCAGCCTCTACTTTCGGCACCACCTCTCAGGGACAGAACCCCTCTGAGTAGATGGTTCTATCTTTCAAAACTCCTTACCTCTCATCACTCCCATCATCACTGACATAGTGCATAAAGCCATTGATGAGAGGATTCCCTCAAATCTACAAACCCTCATTGATGATGCTGTTCATAAATCTCTTGCCTTTCAAAACCCTGATTCCAATGCAACCAAAAAGGGGGAGACTGCAAAGTCAAAGGCAGTGAAAGACAAGAAAAGAAAGAGAGTTGATGTTGAGAAAGAGCCTGAAAAAGAGAAACAGCCTGAGAAAGAAAAGGAGGTTGAGAAAGAACTGATCTCAGAACAGTTAATTACATATAAAAGAAAGAAAAGTACTGAGTCAAGAGCTGATGAAGAGAAATCATTAGAAGACCTTGTTAAAGATGCTGATGAAGCTCATAGCAGATCAATGGATACAATTATAGATCAGCTATTTAGACATGGTCATGACACAGCCACATTAGACTCTGAGATCAGAAGGCTGGAATAGAAGAGACACAATCAAGATGGGCCGGTTATAGTGTGATGGAAAGGGAGAGATTGGAAATCATGATCAGGTTCATAGCTAAATATCTTGGAAGATCATTGATTGAAATCAAGTCATGGTCCAGGGACAGCATCTTGGCAATAACCACCAAGATCTGTTCGTCTGAAGTATATACCAAAGGGCTGGTCATTGAAGCTTTGAATGAAGCTGGTGCTGGGAGCAGGACTGAACTGGTTCAAACAATCCAAAGCCTCACTTACATCTAAAATGCTAGAACAGCCTGTCAACATTCCCACACCAAAACCACCATAACCACAACCCACTAAACAAGTTCCCTTACCCACAAAACCAATAGCCGATGATGTACCCCAGAAGAGGAAGAGAAGGGTACTGAGGCTAGAAGAGGAAGAGGAAGAAGAAGATAATGATGAAGATGAAGATAGGCTGCCAATCTCAGCTGTTATACAGTTGCCTAAGGCCATAAGTCACCCTCCAACAATTACGCCTGAATCTCAAAGACAAATTGTGAAAGTGAAGTTAGAAGAATAAGAGCTTCACAAACAACATGATGAGGAATTGTTAAGAAGAGTCAACAAAGCATATGCTGCCACATCTTCAATCATCAATATGAAGAAACATGCTCAGAGATTATACATTCTCAGACACACATTCAATATCAAAAAGAGAGAGTGAGGATTTGGCCTAATCCCAGGGTGTCTCATAGGATTCAAAAGAAAAATATTCCACAGAGATACATTGGCCAAGCAAAGAAGATTGTAGATGAAGTGATCTTTCTGGCCTTTGTAGTATCACCTTGGGAGATCCTAGATGACTTCAAGAAAGCCTATAAAGCTAAACTGACCCCACAAAAGATGCTAGAGAATAAAGTGGTGAAAAAGGGGTTAGTGTATAGGAGGCTTGAGGAAGTTAGAAAGAATGAGCTCCAGTTGTTCTTAGAGGGTATTCAGCCAGATGAATTCACATATAGGATCATAACAACTGTGGAGCTAAAAAATGGGAAGCAGGTCAAATACCTATCTGAGTACTATAGGCCAGAATCACTCTTTAAAGGAGAAATAGAAGAGCTTACCATGGAGGAACAAATAACCTTCATTGAGGCCTATACAAGGGAGTCTTATAGACTCATATTTGGGAAGTAGATCTCATGGATGGGGTAACAACTCTGTGTCCAGTTCCCCAAGACAGAGTTCCCATCCATCCTTTGCCAAACAGATCATTGAGACTTCTTCCCAGGCCTATGCTTACAAGGGTCACTTCTGAGCTGATCTAGAAGACAAAAAGACCAATCCTTCTGCCATAATAAGTGGGATATCTTCAATAAGCTTAAAGGTTTTGGCTGCATTGGTTCAGGGGGAGTTTGTTGAACCAAAAGAACCAATGAGCCAGATCAGAAAAACCTTTAAGTCCCACAAGACATCACAACAACTGCTGAAGACTTGATCAGCTGTTTGACAAAGTCTGAAGATCAACAGCTGAAGACTAAAGTACTGAAGACTTCAACTGCTGAAGACCAAAGTCTGAAGATAAACAGCTGAAGACTAAAGTACTGAAGATCAACAACTGAAGTACAAAGACTAAAGACATCAGCTGATGACAACAACTGAAGTTCAAGAAGTCCAAGTACTGAAGCCTTCAGAGTTTGTCACAACAGCTGAAGAAGCATTCTTCAGTTGTTGTGATGGTTTCCGTTCAGTAGTTTTATTATTTATTTCAGTACTTGTAAAATGTCTGAAGAGCATGTTCTTCAGTCGTTGTTGTTTCAGTAGTTTCTTTTCAGTAGTTGTAGTGATAGTTAACACTTGGTATTTTTGTAAGAAGATGTCAACTGTTTGACATCTTCAGTAGTTGTGTTAACTTTCAGTAGTTTGAATAAATCTGTTAGATGTCACTATCAAGTGACATCAGCAGACGTCACATCTCCTATATAAGAGATGTTGACCTAATTGTACGTGTGACATTTTGCCACCACAAAAGCATATGAATGAAATATTCTATTTGCAGAATTCTCTCTCTCTATAACCGTTTACTCTTACATTGAATATCAATTGTGTTCTTGTGAATTGTCTAATTCATTGTTCGAATTCCGCTATGATACTCTCTAATCAATCAAACTTAGATCACTGATCCTAACAAAATTCCATCTTGACTACATACGTTTTTCACAATCACCTCGTGTCACACTTGAACATAGCCTTATGTACTGCCCATTATTTGAAAGCAGTGAAGAACTAGCTCAAGGTATAACATTTGGTGAATATCAAAACCCAATATGTATCTTAGGTCGGAGGATACCAAATGATATTCGCCTTTACTCAAATTTACTTATGATCCATCTAGAAGATTCCATGTAGTAAAATTGAGATGCGGGTCAGTCCAATATTTGTATCCCACAAATATCTATGAACTTTGGCAGCAACCGATTGCTCTATATTCATTCCTTATGAATATCCACCAATCCATGTTCATAATAGTCTTACGTTCATATTTGTTCCACAAACATGACCGACTACAGACATTTAGAATAATAAACATATTCATGGATGTATACATGCTAAAATGAATATAACTCAAAATATTACAGTATATAAAGAGTTAAATATTACATTGTTTCAAACTTTTAATACTAAACATATCAATTCCACTCACTAGATATCAAAGTCCTAAGGCACAAGTATGACTTTCATGCTTTGCCCTTTCAAGAGCTTCGTGAGTGGATCCGCAACGTATTGATCGGTGTGAACTTTACAATACATATTTTTTCCTTTTCACTTCATCCTTATGTAGTTGAATTTCCGCTCAATGTACCTAGCCTTTTGAAGTGCACAAGGTACCTTGATTTATGCAATCATACCCTTTTATCATAAAAGGATTTCTAGGGGTCTTGAATGGTAGAGACCACCCTAGGTAGGTGATAAATTTCTTTATCCATGCAGCTTCCTGAGCTGCTAATGATGTGGCTATGTATTCAGATTTTGTAGTGGACAATGCTACCCATTCATAATGAAGACATACCCCAATTTGTGATCGAGAATCATCTCAACGGTTTGGAAACTCACATCCGTGTAACCCTTTACAACGAGTTCCTCTTCATCAGATCCATATACTAGAACCTTTCCTTAGTCCTTCTAAGGTATTTCAATATAGTTTTAACAACCATCCAATGGCTATTACCTGGATTCTACTAATATCTGCTTGTCATGCTTAACACGCATGACACGTCCAGTCTAGTGCATATCATCGCATACATGATGGATCCTATAGCTGACGCATATGGGATGTCCTTCATTCGATCTTGCTCATCCTTTGAGCTTGGACATTGAGATGTACTCAATATTGTCCCTCTTTGAATAGGTACCATACCTTTCTTAGAGTTTTCCATCTTGACCCTTTTCAAGACTTTATCAATATATGCACTTTGGTTTAAACCTATCAACCGCCTCGATCTATCCCTATAGATCTTTATTCCTAAAATATAGGCAGCTTCACTAAGATATTTTATGCAAAAACAACTTCCAAGCCAAGTTTTAATACCTTCCATGGTTGGAATATCAATTCCAAAAGGTAGTATGTCATCAACATACAATACTAAGAATGTTATTATGCTCCCACTAGCCTTCTTATATACACAAGCCTCGACAACGTTCTTGATGAAACCAAATTTCTTGATCTCTTCATCAAAATGTTGATTCCAACTTCTCGATGCTTGTTTCAATCCATAGATTGACCTCTTTAACTTGCATACTTTATTAGGATGTTGTGGACCGACAAAACCATCAAGCTGAACCATATGGGCAGTCTCTTCGAGATGTCCATTAAGAAAAGCAGTTTTGACATCCATTTGTCAAATCTCATAGTCATAATATGCAGCTATGGCAAATAATATCCTAATTGACTTTAGCATTGCCACAGGCAAGAAAATTTCATCATAATCAACCCCTTGATTTTGAGTGAAACCTTTTGCTACAAGTCTGCTTTGTAAGTATCCAAGTTTCCATGTATATCCATTTTCTTCTTGAAACCCACTTGCATCCAACCGGTTTAGAGTTAAGTGGAGGGTCAACCAATTTCCAAACTTGATTGTCATACATTGATTGCATCTCAATGTTCATGGCTTCCAGCCATTCCTCCCACAATCCGAATTGGACTTGCTCATGGTATGTAGTTGGCTCATTGAAGTCAACCACATGGCATCTATTCATGAAAAATCCATATCTTTCAGGTGCATGCTAACTCTACTAGATCTGTGAACATTTTGTGTGTATTGATCAACCTCTTGATCATCATCAACAACCTCTTGTTGATTGCTAGTTTAACCCAAACGTGTATCGGCTTGTGGATCTTGATCCTCATCAAATTCCACTATTCTATACGTTTCCTTCCATAAGGAACTTAGTTCCAAGAACTCAGCCTTTCAAGCAATAAATACTCTTGCTTTGTTGGATCAAAGAAGTAGCATCCTATACAGTCTTTGGGATATCCAACAAATATACGCTTAGTGAATCGACTATCTTGGTTAGGGCCATATTAAACTACGAGCCTCGAAGAGCATTGCGAAATCCTAAAATGATAGAGGTATTGAGCTTATAGCCATCATAGATTGAACCATATCCAATAGGGTTCGATTTCTCTTTTCAGACACACCATTATGTTGTGGTGTTCCAGGTGGAGTAAGTTATGAGACGATCCCACAACTTCTTAGATGGTACTGAAAAGCATCACTGAGCTATTTACCTCCTCTATCTGAACGAAGAACTTTGATAGTTTTATTGAGTTGATATTCTACTTCATTCTTGAAGATTTTGAACATTTCAAAAGCTTCATGTTTGTGTGTCATCATATACACATAACCATAGCGACTATAATCGTTGGTAAAGGTAATGAAGTATCTTTCACCATTTCTAGACATTGTCTTAAAAGGGCCATATACATCCGAATGTATGATTCCCAATAAGTCTTTTTCCCTCTTGTTAGTGCCACTAAAGGGCGACTTGGTCATCTTACCTTGTAAACAAGATTCACACTTATCGAATGAAACATTTTCATTTGTTTTTCAAAAGACCATTCTTTTGAGGTTTTTGAATCCGATTCTTGTTTATGTGACCAAGACGACAATGCCAAAGATAAGAATCACTCAAACCCATTTTATGTTTCTTGGTGCTTGTTTGGTATAATGAGCTATTATAGGATGAATCATTATGAACCAATTCATAGATTCCATTAAAAGGCATAGCCTTGAAATAAAATACATCATCCATACAAACATAAATACCATTGTTAACAAACTTTAATTCATAACCACACTGTTTTAAAAGGGAAATCAAAATTATGTTCCTAGTTAAACTAGGAGCATACAAAATGTTCTTAGAATAACTTCCAACCATTTGAAAGTTTCAATATATTGTCTCTTTGGGCTTCGACATCAACTTTTGCTCTGTTGCCCATGTAGAGACTTGTGTATCCTTATTGAAGTGCTTATTTCTTTTGAACCCCTGCAACAAATTGCATATGTGAGTTCCACATCCGGTATCCAATACCCATGTGTTTGAAGAAATAACATTTAAACCAATGTGAATTATGAAAGTTGTACCTAAGGTTTGCCAGCATCCCTCTTGTTTTTCAACTCTTTGAGATAGGTTGGACAATTCCTTTTACAATGTCCAATCTCTCCACACTCAAAGCATGGATCATTCTCCATTACCTTAGGCTTCTTAAGCTTAGGCTTTGGAGGTTCTGCTTTAGCCTTTCCTTTTCCCTTTCCTTTGATGTACCCCTTTCCTTTGACAACATTTGCCTTGGGATCGGGGAATGGCCTTTTCTTATTGCCTCCCTCATTGATCGAGAGTACATGTAGAACCGTTCTACCCATTCCTGCCTCAGCTATTTTGAGCATTGCATGAAGCTCACCAATGCTCTTGTCCCACCCATTCATATTGTAATTCAATATGAACGTCTCATACCTTTTGGTTAGGCCATTAAGGATCAAATCCGTGGCCAGATCCTTTGAGACGGGACAATTAAGCCGCTCGAGGCGATCAACCTGACTTTTCATCTTAAGAACATAAGATGATACCGATTGGGTTTCTTCCATGCGACACGAATGAAGCGCTCGAACCGTTTCAAAGCGCTCTACCCTAGCTTGTTAAAGGAACATTTCCTTCAACAGGGTAATTATGTCATATGCCCCAAGATGCTCCAAATTGTTTTGGAGTTTGGGAATCATAGTTCCCAACATGAGGCAGGAAACCTGCATGGAATCCTCAGTGTATTGAAGCCAATCATTATAGGCCTCAACATCCTCGGGGTCGGGTTGGTCAGGAATAGGATCGTCAAGGACATAGGCCTTTTCTCTTGCTTGAGAACAATTCTCAAGTTTGATACCAGTCCATAAAGTTATTATGGTTAAGACGATCCCTTTCTAAGATGGTTCTCAGTGATAGGGTAGGGATGGTCGGGTGGTAGCATTATTGTTTGCGGCCATTTCTACAAAATCACAAAGTTTATATTAGTATTTCTGAAAAATTGTATTTTAATTATTAATACCCTTTACACGTCTCATAGACAATTAATAATTAAAATCTAGAATCCAACGTTACATTTAATGATGGTTAGGTGACCTTTATCCCATTATTTAAATTAACAAGGTAGTCAACATTTGAAAATTGCAACCTATTGCAACTTCTAGCTTTATGGGATCGGTTAAACATCTTATGTTTAGTCGGCATGTAAAATCCCATCAACACCATTGTACGCCATGCTTCAGTGACCCTATGCACATGGTTTCCAATTCAAGTCGTCCTACTTACACACACGTGTGAGTTTACACATACAAGTGGTTAGGTGACCTTTATCCCACAGTATGTTAAGCCCACCTCAAACACACAAGTTCCTAAAAGTGGTTAGGTGACCTTTATCCACAAGTAGTTCTCAAGTGATTCGAGTGTTGTGTAAAAGGAAGGTGTTTAACTTGTTTCCAAAGGGATTTAAGTTTCCATTAATTCTAGTTATGAAAACTCTATGTACCTGTATTCACATGCTTTCAAATACATGGTACCCTATGGTTCCTTTTTTTTAATAAAACCTCTTTTATTTGAAATCATTAATCCTTTTAATAACCTTTTATTAGTCACTTATAATTAGGAACCAAAAAATTCAGCTTGTTATGATAATTTATTAGATTGTTAAGCATATCCACATATCAAACAATGCAGGATCGTTTAAGGGCTTGAACACAATTACAACACAACAACACAATGAGAAGATTAACTAAACTTAATCAAACAGTGAACTAGGTAACCAAAGGTGATACAAAGAACACAAGTAAAGCAAGAGACAGAACAAGAGAGTATAGTTTTCAAGGGAGCAGTATATTGCTTTCTCAAGTTCTTTTACAAGTGTTACAAAGCATATTGAAAATACAAGAAACTTGAAATACTTATACTACAACCTACAGCCGGCTATACTATGAAAGCCAGCTGGATACAATTGACTAGACACTAACAAAATCAATTGTAGAATCAAAAGGCATATCTGCCTTTTGACCTTGTGACTATGACATGCCATAGCTCACATCCTTATACATTACAAAAGGATAAAGTACATAAAGTGGAAAGTTTCAGACTCAAGACCTCAATGTACAGTTACCAAAAGCATGGACCTTTTCACCAACTCTTGTAAGTTGGTGACTTATCAGAGACGCAGCGGAAAAGGTGCTTTATGGAACAGTACATCAGATAAAGCATGTGTACTAAAAGTCTTCGGAAGAAATCTGTCTTCATAGGTTGAAGCTTCGGTAGACTTTGTCTCTTGAAGCTTCGGAAGACTTCATGTTTGGCTTCGGAAGATATTGGTCTTGGCTTCGGAAGATTTTACACTTAGAATGTTTTTTCTAATGTATTGTGTAAAACTTCCGAAGCATTCTTCACTTCAGTACTTAGTGCATGTTGCTGGAGACACTTTGGATGTTTTGGGTTGCATCAGACTTAAGGAATCCTTACAAACTCCCCTAGGCTGATGCTACCAAAACACTTAGAAGATCTTCAGATGTTGGTAGTCTTCAGTACAATCAAGACCATTCCTTTCTTCCATTTGGTGGTCAGGATCATCAAGACTCTCATAGTATCTTCTCATTTCAAAGAGATCATGCAGAGAAGTTGATTATGTCTTTCCAGGAGTAGACATTCTCAACACCTTGATCTCTGACAACATGCCATCTTTCTGGATTGGTAGAATAAGTCCAGGACAAGATGGGTTTCCAGTTGCTAGAGGAGCCACTTGCATAGGAGTTGATTGGGTTGCCTCATCATGCACTTCCTCAGGTTGATCTGATTCAGCCTGGGGTGTAGAGGTAGATGACTTTGGCTTCTTCTTTTATATCTTTGGTTTAGAAGCCATTTTCTTCTTCCTCTTTAATGTCTTTAACTGAGAAGACTGGTCTGCAGCACCATGTTGATCATCAGTGTCTTTCTCAGTTGGGTGTTCCTCCCTCACAGGTTCAGAAGGAGAGGGAGTTTGACCCTGTCTTGGATCAGAAGATGAAGTTTGCTGAGGCTCAGCTGGAGGTTCTGGTTCAGGTGTCTCTGGTTGTTCAAACTTGACCTCCACTTCAGGTGGAACTTGACTTGGAAGAGAGTGCAAGTCAATCATTCACCACTTTTAATCTTCTGCTTGATCACCCTTATATGCTCATCCATTGTAGATAGAGACATGGGACCAAGTCTCCTTCCGGAGAATCCATATGACTTCAAGAAGCTCATCATTCTTTGTCTGTCAGCAGACTTCTTTGCATTCTTTTGAGTGATGGCTCTTGACTTTGCAGCTTCTTCCCTTAGCTTCCTTTTGGTTGTTTTTCTTTCTTTGACTAGCTCAAGCTCAGTTGCTTTAAGTACTCTATTCAATGAAGTCATAGGATAGGGGAAGAAGTGCATTTGCCTGATAGAAGCCTGTGGCACTCAGGTAGTTTATCATTTTGATTCTATCCTCTCTCTTTATCTACCTGAGGTTCTTGTGGAGCACATCTTCCTGTGCAGGACTTTCTTGAACTGGAGAGAGAGTGGGAGTATGCTTGTAAAGTCTTTTCTGTCTCTTCTCCTCTTTGAATTGGAGAAGTAACCTTGCATCTTCTTTCTCCTTTATCTCTCTCTTGACACTTCCATGTCAGCCAGCTCATTCAACTCTTCTAAGGGGAGGGAGATGATTTCATCAACATCATAGTTCCTGGTCTGTAAATAGGTAATCCTGACTGCCCTTAACTCATCATCTTTAGTATTTGGTCTGGGGGCAGCCCTGATTGCAGCTTGCATGAATTTAGATGACCCAGAGAACTTTCTCCCCTTAGCCTCCTTTTCCTCTCTCTCTCTCTCTCTCCTCCTCAATTTCCTCAGGAGTCATTATCCTTTTTCCTTTGTCACCAACAGACCTTTGTGACTCAGGGTGGATTGAGGCTTGGCCTTCATTGCTTGGTGTAGCTTCCATGCTCTGGCCAGAGAGAGGCTGAGAAACACCTTCACCAGCAGGTGTCTCAGATGGAGTGGGACCTCTGCAGCAGTTGTTGATGGTGAGACAAGGGTCTCAGTTCTGCCACTGGGCCTTCAGCCAAGTTTCCCCTATGAAACTAATCTTAGGGTCCACCTCAACATCCAGTTGACCGATGACATTGCCTGATTGCCTAAGTCTCCTTCTTAGAGAGAACTCTGCAAGGATCCTGTCTTGGATTCTTTGAGCCAGCCTGTCAGCTTGTCTAGATTTGCTTGGATTGACAAGTGGCATGTTGACTAAATCCAGTCCTTCATAAAAGCTCAGGCTTTGAACTGAAAGACTTCTTGTTGGCCTTGAACTCTGTGAAGTATGAGGGCTCTCTCTGTCATCATCATACCTCCATCTGATGATGTTTGCCAGTTCTATGTGGTGGAGATGAGACAGCCCTTGGTATACCTTCCTCAAAGAGACTCCTGATGATAGAGTCTATAGAGTCCACATTAATGTGAGTTTGAGGAAGTTGCTGAGAATGCACAACAGCAAGTGAGGATGGTGAGTCCTCTATGTCCATTCTCTTTGAAGAACTCCCAGGTTCTGTGGTGTGATAACTTCTCCCCCCTTTTTGGTAGCATCACCCACTTGCATAGGTGAGCTGGAGGATAAATCAGTCACTTCCACAGGTTCTTGTGTTCCTGGTAGAGCTCTCCTTAAGGTCTCTCAGCTAGTTTTTCCTTCAAATATGAAATCTGAAGTTGCTGATCATTGACCTGTTTTGTAAGGTAGTCACCTGAGATTCCAAGTGACTAACCTTAGAGACTAGATAGGTGCATGTTTGTGACAATTTTTGTACCTTTAGTCTCAAATTCCCCTCATCTTCATCAGAAGAATCACTGGGGGATGAGAGGATTGGACCAAAGTCCTCTCTCTCACCACCAGCTTGAGTTTCTTGGCTGCTGGTTTTCCTCTGCTCACTGGCAACCTCAATTAAGATGCCAATGGGCTGAGTTGCCATGGTTGAGGTCTTAATGATGTAATCACTTTCAAAAGTGAGAGCCTCTTCCATATGGACATCCTGAATAGGTTCAGATGTGTCCACCTCATAATAGGTGACTGATGAGGGATAGACTGAGGAGAGTCAGAGGTACTCATCTCTCTTTGAGTAGGGGAGGAGAAGAGAGACTCATGGTACTCACTGAATCCTAAGTCGTCATCGGGTAAAAGGATAGGTTGGGAATTGGTTGGTTTAGATCCAAAGGCGGGGATGGTAGCTGTCCCCTGAAGGTTGTTCACTTGAGTGTTGAGACTCAGAGT